>OV049865.1:5245000-5845000 GCA_920104075.1 Melanargia galathea
AAAACGCAATGTCGTATATGACAATGGAAACAGAATTTTACTACACATTCCGCCCATTGATGTCTGACGCGGGCATTATTTTAGTGCCCGCGAAAATACGTCGTTTAGACGCCGATAAACTGTTTTAGATGAATGGAATTTACATCATACGTGACTAATATTACCTACGCGTGTTTTATGCACCAAAAAAATGTTTTTTACTGCACAGGTTAGTAGTAGGTACTACACGTATTATGTTAGAGTTGTTTTAAAATATGATACCACCTTTCCTTTTCTTATATCACAGCTTAACTACGTCGCAGAAACTGATTTCATCTTCACCATCTGGATGCCTGGCTTTCTTTCTAACGTTACAGTTACAGTCGCTAACTTCTCGACTGTTGCCAACTTCATCATGTCGTTTTTCGTGTCACAAAATCATGAAAATTCATTCATCATTTTTTCCTAATGCACTTAAAGAAGTATAACTTCAAAAACAAGTACGTATAGTAGGTACTTAGGTTTCGTTACGTGCGCTACCAAGATGATTGATCTAACCAAAGATATGACGGGAAGTGTATATAATATTTGTCGTATTTAATTTTTTATGCACTATTGTATGATTTTTGCTTTAAAATAGGTACTCGAAAGGCCGGCGCCTTGGTGATTTATGAAGGCCAGCCTCCACTGATGTTTTCCGGTTTTACACGTAAAGATATAAATCTCTCTTCTTATGATTGCTACTCAGGAATTCCGGGACATATTTTTTTCTAGGTCGTGAATATTTTAACAATTATTTATTGTGAATGTTATTGCTGCTGACCTAAATTACACTTTTTTATGCATATAAATATTATTGTATGATAGAAAAGCTTTTTTATTGAAATAAACTTTTATTAAGTGTTTTCGAAGCGTGAAGTGAATTTTTCACTGAGTCGGAATGCCCTTCCGACGGTCCTTTGTAGCGGCGGCCATCTTGAATTGATTTTCATCAAACATAGCTAACAACACTCTCGACTAATTCACCTTTCAAACAAAAAAAAACCGCATTCAAATCGGTCCACCCGTTTGAGAGATACAGGGGAACAGACAGACACACACACACACACGTACATACACACACACACGTACACACACACACACACACACACACACACACACACACATACACACACACACACACAGACACGTCAAACTTATAACACCCGTCGTTTTTGCGTCGGGGTTAAAAAGGTAAATAAGCATACCTACTAAACATGCTTATTCACAGTTTTTTTAAGCTCACTAGATATAACTTTGGAAAAGCAGCTTATATAGAAGTAGTTTTTTAGTTTATAATATGAGTACATCCTGCTAGAGCCACCTACCGGCGACGATGAAGTTTATATTCTAAAATAGGTTCCGAGTCGAAGCGGCTACAGCCGCGTATCTACATATTCATGTAGTTTCATGTTGATTGGATGGAACTACATGAGTTTTGCGTTAGGTAGCGCTGTGTTACTAGTGTAATCGTCAAATTGTACTTAATTCTTTTAACAATTAAAAAAATCTCGTGATAACGTCTTAGAAAGCAAAGAGAGGTAGGTGTGCGTCACAAGCCGAACGCTTAGGCCGATCGTGCTTTCTCTATCATTTGTTCCGCGCTCTCGCATGCAGGCAGTTCGTGACAATGAGTCATGCTTTTTCGTGTGTGCAGCCGGCGTTCATCGATTTATAAGACGTTATCACGTCCAAAAAAACTTTTATTCGATGACCTAAAATGACAGTCTTGTACACTCTGAATAACAAATTAATTTCTCAGTTGCCTGAAATATTCAGGTATTGCGAAATGACATGACAGAAGACATCTCACAAAAAAATCTTCGTCTCCAAAGATGCGTATATAATGGTGAGGGAATCTACATAATCACTCATCCCGGTGGAATTCATTAGTTGAGCATAAATATATTCGGGTAACCCGGGCCACCTAACAATGGACAATTTATTATTTAGATTCGCCCGCGCGTTTGCCCGCGGCAATTCTTTATGCAAATACCGGAAAAAACGAGAAATGGAACCTAAGCGGTGCCATTTCCTGTTTTTAACCCCCGACGCAAAAACGACGGGGTGTTATAAGTTTGACGTGTCTGTGTGTGTGTGTGTGTGTGTGTGTGTGTGTGTGTGTCTGTCTGTTCCCCTGTAGCGCTCAAACGGGTGGACCAATTTGAATGCGGTTTTTTTTGTTTGAAAAGTGAATTAGTCGAGAGTGTTGTTAGCTATGTTTGATGAAAATCGATCCAAGATGGCCGCCGCTACAAAATGGCGGATTACATATTTTATCACAACTACCTCAATATGGGTATCAAATGAAAGGGTTTGACTAGTAAAATAGCACTATGCAAATCCAAGATGGCCGCCGCCACAAAATGGCAAATGTCGGGGGTTTTTTAAAGGAGAATGCCACAAACCCGGCTATGTTGCGTCATTCAGCGTCTTGACGATGTTACTTGGAAAAATCAACTTTGTAATTATAATTTCATATGTATTTATTTAAAGTCATAAGCGTAATGGCTTTTAAAAGTTATATAAAAAAATAGTACCGTATTTGATTAGAACTAAACAGAAGCGCCATATTAGTTTGCGGTTGATTAATAGAACATAATGGAAAAAAGAATAAGTTATATTATACCTATATCATTATTCTTTTCAGATGTTCACTTAATATAAACAGGCTTGTTTTAGTGACTTGTATTCTTTTGTCAATCTTCATTGGCGCACGGTTGTTTTGGAACCTATTTCTAATGCCAGTAAGGCCTGCTAGCATTTTGATACTGTATTATCTTTATATTTCTAAAAATAAACTGAATTATTAAATTATATTTTTGTATCTTTATCAAGTACCTATTCCATAAATAATATGTTTCTCAGTATTTTTTATTAGCTGTTATAGCCCTTCACTGAGATCTCACCTAGTGGTATGTTATGATGCAGCCTAAGATGGAAGCAGGTTTTCTTGGAAATGGTATGAAGTAGATTAGGCCCATAATTCTGTTCGGTTTCTAGACAGCATTGAAGTAGAACACTAAATCAGCAGCACTGCTAATGCTGGTAGGCAAATAGATAACTGGCTATGGCCAAAGCTCACTAGCACACATAAGCTGAGCTAACTACCTAATTTATACTACAACTCAACTAGAAAGTCTATAGTTTTTTTATAAAGCACCTATTATTTATTTATTGAATTCTATTAATACTTAATCCTTTTCTTTTTCTGCTTTTTTTCCTTCTTTATTGATTAGTCATAGATTATATCGAAAAGGCATTTATTGTAGCTCGGGACCGGTACACTTATACCTACATAATTATGTATTTATGTGTTTCGGACTGCTTCTTTTATATATTATATAATATTAGATTAAAAAAGCTACGTGAATGCAAACTTAACCTCAAAATACCTGAAACATTAAAAGTGAGATTACTAAAAATTGCCATGGCATATTTTAATAATTTTTTTTTATCGTATAACCCTGAGGTTATTTCTGATGTTTTACCGATAATTTGGTTAAGACGCAAGCATAGCCGAAGTCTCATACAAAAATCGGCATTCTCCTTTTAAATTTATACTTGTTCTTTTTTCCCTTTGGTGGTTAGATGCGTTGATTAAACGGGGTTTTTAATATTGAACCTAAAGACGATTTTTTTTTCAACCATCAACTGCAACCATAATATTTGGTGGTAACATAAATAAATGCTTCTCCGCTATCGAGGCCGATAGAACATTACCAATTATTATTTACCTGTTATAGTAAGGGCCTGTTTCACCACCTTCTGATAAGTATCGGATAGCTATCTACAACTTTTGTCTTTGTCACTTGACATAAAGTAAGAAAGTGACAAAACTTACGTTTAGGCTATTCGACACTTATCAGAAGGTGGCGAAACAGGCCGTAAGTGTGGTAACTTGATACGAATTTTGTGTAACAACTTGCAACACAATAATCCGACCGATGTTGGATCGATGTAATTATAACCGATTACAAGACTACAAAAAAAGTTCATCAATTCGACTGTGTGTATGTAATATTATTGGAACTGCAAAATATTCACATATATCATACTTACAGGGCTTCCAAAAAAATAAAAAAATTGAGACTTTTTGATATTATCTATGTGTATGTATGTTTGTCCGCGGATTTCTCCGAAACTATTAATCGGGTTGTGACCATTCTTTATTGGCTTACATTTACTTCAACTTAGGGAACAGTGCAAGTTTCATCAAAATCGGTTCATTATTTTCCAAGATATGAACTTCCAAGTGTGTGGTGATTTGAAGTCGGCTTAACTTTCAATTTTTTAGATTATAATATTTATTGTAAATCACTTGTTTTAGATTATCTTAGCGACATTGATTTTCCTATTAGTTTGTCCACAGCATGTTTTTTGTACCGCTTGTATATATGCAATCTATCTTCTCGCGTACTATAATGACTTCTGAAATTCGTGTAGGTATTTCTGAATAAATATTCATAAAGTAGGACACGTATCTACATACAAATAAAGGAATTTCTCCAAGGCACACATATACCTACTAGGGTAACATAACACACGTAACATTCGAGGCCCGCTTACCTGCATGCGTCGGTCCCAAGTCACTCGTTAACTAGAGGGTCCGACTCAAAAGTAGACATTGGAAATATTCAGACATGGCCAAACACTCGTGAGAAAAGTAAGTAAACACGGCTGCGCTGCGTCGCCAGTTCCCTTGAAACTTGGCGGCACGCTTCCGCGTGTCTAGATCATACCATGTTGACCAAAAATAAAATATCTTCCTGTTATATTGTCTTACAAGACAGTTTTACGAGTTCTCTTATTTCACTAGTCTGTGGCATGTTTTCCATAGATGATTTTGACGACCTCCCTGTGGTCTTATAAGTGGGAGGTCTTGGGTTCGATTGGTCAACATGGTATTCCAGTAGAGTAAGAGAACAGGGCGTCTGTTCTATTAAGTTGTACACGATAAATTCCCCCTTAAGCGGCTCGCTTCTGATGATAATTGTATGGGACGTTTATATAGCACGTTGCCTATACAATCAATAATGAGAACTCCTTTCCTTTACTTCTCTGGTCTGTGGCATGTTTTCCCAGCAGCGTAGGGCGCTATTTGTCTTCTCGTAGATTAGCCTAAGTGTCTGTGCGTCTCGCACCTGCGTCCAGACTCCGGAACCGTGTGACGCGACCCGTCGCACGTCGCCTCGATACAAGGGTAAAGGACTTTGACGTGAAAGCACTTTTGTTTTTCACTGTACGAGATCTCGATACTGCACTGTGAGTACAAAAGGCCGTGTGAAAAGGGCTGCGTGAAAGCCCGGTTTTGGATTACTGTGGCTTAGTTTTGAAGAGACCTTCTGAGCTCCGAGTGTAAGTTTTAGAGCGAAGAAAATAATGTAAGATTGGAGTCACTAACGTTTTGAGGTTCTATTGTAACTTTTCAAGTTAACGTTAACTGAGTAAATCTGTCATTTAGTAAAGCATCAGGCAAGGAATACTATACTTAACTATTACTGCGTAAAGAAGCGACACTTATTCCTCACCGTCTGCAACGTAACAGTAGGTACAGCGAAGCCAAATGTACATTGATTTCGTTGATTTCATCTTTTTCAGCTTAGGTATTATTAGTTGATTATACCCCCTTCGTTTGATTATCCTTCCCCATGTTCTGATTTCGCCGAGGCAACTATACCGAGTTTAATTTGTCACGAATCAAGAAGATGATTACCTTTTCACTTTCAGCCTTACAGGAATTCTGTTTCCTTTTATAGTTGGATCAAAACTACATCGTGTATTAAATATTCTCTCTATGTAGGTACACTTTTCCTCGAATACTTTAACCCTATTAATCTTCAGATTATGAGTACAACAATAACAACATAAAAATTATTTTCCTCGGAAAAATATTGTTTTCTTTTTAACTACTTACTTATTAAGTATACTCATTAGGTATATTTACCGATTAATCGACCGTCAAATAATATCGTTGTATGGTTAATTTAACCTGGAACCAATTAATTGTGTGCCCCGATACATACAAAATAATTATTTTATGAAGCTTATATTACGAAAATAGTCTAACGATTAATCAAAACAGTGGTCAAAGTCACTACCGCCCGCCACACAATTCCAAGTAGCTTGAAGATAGGTGCTATTTATGTACATAAATCCGAATTGCATAAGAGGTCAGACTTAATGCATTGTATGCATTTATTCTCTGTACGATTAATTTTCCATGATCAAGCGCCGAGCTTCGACCCTTACTCAAATTGGACGATATAATAATATTATGCAACATTTTTTAAATTAAACAAAAGAAGTAAAATAATGATGTCAAGCTGAAAACAAGAAAACTATTGACAGTCCCAAATGAGCTTCAAAAATTGCGGTGTTATTATTAAGACATAAATTAATTATTATTTAAAAATATTTTAACAGGATCCCTAGGAATGCGATGACAGCTTGAAGGTGGTCGAATATACACCTTCTAATACTGTATGGTTCCATTTATCGAGCCTAGTAAAGAACTTGGCCATAATTTTTGATATCAGTACTTTTAATGGCCGAAACTTTTTGATAGGAACTTGCCCTTATTATTCACATGAAATGTTTTTGTTTGGGATAACAGATATACTCGATGAATCAATAGAATTAGGTGTCAGTTTGGGTTTTAATTACTTAAGTCATGTTATTTAAATTGCTAATCAAACGTATCACAAGCCTGACTAACTGTCAGTAGGTAGTAGGTATAACCTCTAATAAATCTTCAGTGTCAATGGTTGACGCTGTGTCGTTAGGCGAGTTAACCGAGTTAGCGCCGTGTGTTTGGGTTTGAATGAATACCTACCCCGGAACAGATTTATTACCCGGTTCACGCTTTGTCTTTGTCGATCGACGACGATCAACAACGCGTCGGATGTGGTAATAATTTAAGCATTTAAACTATCGTGAGTGATATCCATTTATAACATAACCCACTAGTGACTAGCTAACACAACAAACTAGCGACCCACCCCGGTTTCGTACGGGTTTTTTTTGTTGTTGTACGGGATTGTTTTGTTATATCTCAAAGGGATTAGACAGCGTTTTCGATGAAAGCTCCCAGAAGGCGGCTTGACTTTTTCGGACAAGTTCAACAGTTATGATCGTCAAATTTCAGCCAATTTACACAAAACCTTAACAAATTATACCTACACCCAAACTTTTCTCATGTCTGTCAATTGGCGAAAACCGCGTGAAAATTCGTTCAGTTGTTATGAGTTTATCGCCAACAGACAGACAGACAGACATGGCGGGGGACTTTGTTTTATAATATTATAGTGACAAAAACAGCTGGACTTATTACGTGATGTATAGGTACGTTGGAGTATGCCCGAGTAGTCAAAGTCAAAGCGAGTAGTCAAAGTCAAAGTTTCGAACCTTACAGCGCCTACCTTCGGGGCTCTTACCATGAGCATGTTCACGCGATGCGACCACAATCAGTTTTTCTAAATTATCAGGGTCTAGTCGAACCACGTGACCGAAGTATTTGAGAACCCTGCGCATACATATAGTAGAGAGACGGGTTCGGATCCTGAGTTCCTTCAGTACTGACGCGTTGGTGCGATGCGCGGTCCATGGTATACCTAACATTTTGCGCCAACACCACATCTCAAATACTACAAGTGTAAATTAAAAATTTAAAAAACCCCCGACATTCGCCATTTTGTGGTGGCGGCCATCTTGGATTTGCATAGTGGTATTCTACTAGTCAAGCCCTTTCATTTGATACCCACATTGAAGGCGTTGTGATAAAATTTGTAATCCGCCATTTTGTAGCGGCGGCCATCTTGGACCGATTTTCATCAAGCATAGCTAACAACACTCTCGACTAATTCACCTTTCAAATAAAAAAAACCGCATTCAAATCGGTCCAGCCGTTTGAGCGCCACAGGGGAACAGACAGACACACACACACACACACACACAGACACGTCAAACTTATAACACCCCGTCCTTTTTGCGTCGGGGGTTAAAAACTACTAAAAGTCATAATTATATTATAATTATAAAGAACAATTTCACGCAATGTATAATGATTCAAAAATTTTCTTTATAGATGAATTATTTCTCATAATCACCTATCTATCTCAAATGAAGAAAATTAGGATTGTGGCACTCAAAAATTAATTTGTTGACACAAAGGGTGAAATTTGTTTTACATTTATTTCCAACTAGATGATGCCCACGGCTTCGCCCGTGTGGATTTAGGTTTTTAAAAATCCCATGGGAACTTTTGATTTTTCAGAACAAAAAGTAGCCTATCTGTAGTAACCCGTCCACAAAACGGAAAAATTCCGTGGGATCCCCACGATTTCGGAATGCAATTCCTTACAGCATCAGGGTTGAGGAGTTGGACATGTACCTACTCAGTAGCTCAGTAGCTGTACCTACTCAGAGTTCATTCAACAATAAAGTCTTTAATTAGTATCCCCAATATCAATTTAAATAACCGACAGTGCTTAAATCCCATTAGTTATGGGGTTCCCCCCCTACAGCATCAGGATTGAGGAGTTGGAATCCAAATTTTTTGTAGGACAGTGTCGCAATGTTTCTCTATCGATTAAAAAAAAAATTACGCAAATCGGTTCAGAAATCTCGGAGATATCGGTGTACATATGTAGAAAAACACAACTCCTCCTTTTTTGAAAGTCGGTTAAAAAACTAGCCTATGTTACTCCCTGACTAATTCTCTACTTGTATGTGAAAGTCCCGTCAAAATCGGTTCAGCCGTTCCGAAGATTAGCCCGTTCAAACAGACAGACAGACAGACAGACAGACAGACAGACAGACAGACAGACAAAAATTTTAAAAACGTGTGATTCGGTTATGGTATCGTTCAAATAACCATATGAGCTTAATATGAGGTAGTTATTTCGATATTACAGACAGACACTTCAATTTTATTTATTAGTATAGACTAGATGATGCCCACGGCTTCGCCCGTGTGGATTTAGGTTTTTAAAAATCCCGTGGGAACTTTTGATTTTCCAGAACAAAAAGTAGCTTATCTGTAGAAACCCGTCCCCAAAACGGAAAAATCCCGTGGGATACCCACGATTCCGGAATACAATTCCTTACAGCATCAGGGTTGAGGAATTGGATAATAATATGTACCTACTCGAGTTCATTCAACGATAAAGTCTTTAATTGGTACCCCCAATAACAATTTAAATAACCGAAAGTTTCTAAAACCCATTAGTTTTAGGGATTAGGTCCCCTACAGCATCAGGATTGAGGAGTTGGAATCCAAATTTTTTATAGAACAGGGTCGCAATGTTTCTCTATCGATTAAAAAATTACGCAAATCGGTTCAAAAATCTCGGAGATATCGGTGTACATAGGTAGAAAAACACAACTCCTCCTTTTTTGAAAGTCGGTTAAAAAAGTAGCCTATGTTACTCCCTGGTTAATTCTCTACTTGTATGTGAAGGTCCCGTCAAAATCGGTTCAGCCGTTCCGACGATTAGCCCGTTCAAACAGACAGACAGACAGACAGACAGACAAAAATTTTGAAAACGTGTGATTCGGTTATGGTAGCGTTCAAATAACCATATGAGCTTAATATGAGGTAGTTATTTCGATATTACAGACAGACACTTCAATTTTATTTATTAAGTATAGACTAGATGATGCCCACGGCTTCGCCCGTGTGGATTTAGGTTTTTAAAAATCCCGTGGGAACTTTTGATTTTCCAGAACAAAAAGTAGCTTATCTGTAGAAACCCGTCCCCAAAACGGAAAAATCCCGTGGGATCCCCACGATTTCGGAATACAATTCCTTACAGCATCAGGGTTGAGGAGTTGGATATGTACCTACTCGAGTTCATTCAACGATAAAGTCTTTAATTGGTACCCCCAATATCCATTTAAATAACCGAAAGTTTCTAAAACCCATTCGTTTTGGGGATTAGGTCCCCTGCAGCATCAGGATTGAGGAGTTGGAGTCCAAATTTTTTATAAAACAGGGTCGCAATGTTTCTCTATCGATTAAAAAAAAAATTACGCAAATCGGTCCAGAAATCTCGGAGATATCGGTGTACATAGGTAGAAAAACACAACTCCTCCTTTTTTGAAAGTCGGTTAAAAAAGTAGCCTATGTTACTCCCTGGTTAATTCTCTACTTGTATGTGAAGGTCCCGTCAAAATCGGTTCAGCCGTTCCGAAGATTAGCCCGTTCAAACAGACAGACAGACAGACAGACAGACAGACAGACAGACAGACAGACAGACAGACAGACAGACAAAAATTTTAAAAACGTGTGATTCGGTTATGGTAGCGTTCAAATAACCATATGAGCTTAATATGAGGTAGTTATTTCGATATTACAGACAGACACTTCAATTTTATTTATTAGTATAGATTAGTATAGATTTTCCATTTAGAGACTAGAATGGAACTCGAGACTTTTATTGAAAAAAACTCTGCGGTGCCAATTAAAAACTTCAGGATCCGGTGCCGAGTGGCTTTTGATAGATTTTTGTAAGCTCTAAGTAGGACCTGTGCTTTCACCGTAAAAACGCATAGGATTTTGTGAACTTATTTAAATACGGTATATTATTTTAGGTATTTTATAGGTTTACCCCTTTGGAATTTTATATACTTACTCGTCATAACCAGTAGGTATAGTATCACCTTTCACTATGTGGGTGACCTACCTATTTCATTTTGGTGAAAGCATGGAAGCAATGCGCGAAACGGCAATTCAATCATGTACATAAAATTTTTATATTGTTATTTTTAACAAGAGCAACCGCTGAGTTTCTTGCTGGTTCTTCTCGATTGGAACGGCATACCGAACCAGTGGTAGACTTAATTGACGATTCAAAAGTACTTGTAAAAGTTTATTTAAATAAAAAACTTTTCTATTCTATTCTATTATATATTCTATTCTGAAATATAAACGTTTTATTTTAACTAAAGAAAAAAAATTGTAGGTAATCAATTTTTGAAAATCCTACTAATATTATAAATGTGAAGTGTGGATGTTTGGATGTTTGTTACTCAATCACGCCGCAACTACTGAACCGATTTGGCTGAAATTGTGAATGGAGATAGATTATGCCCTGACTTAAAACATATACTACTTTTTATCCTGGAAAAATGCACAGTTCCCACGGGATTTTGAATAACCCGAAATCTATAGCTATAGCTATAGGTAGATTACTATAGCGAACTTCCTTGATAGTATATAAAGGTTGGAAAAGGGAGCGGGAACGGGAACCGGAAATCCACGATTCCCTTGGGATTTGTTTAAATCCGAAATTCACGCGGGCGAAGCCGTGGGGTTTTCTCTAGTACATACTTAATATATTCTTAGACTTCGATCTATTTTAAGGCAGAGAAAGAGAAGAAGTCCTGAAATAAGTCTTGTAATATTTTTCTACCACATCCATGTTGGATGATTTATAAAATATTATCACATCCGTTGAAGACAAGCAGGCGTTTATGTAAGTTGCTAATTACTTGATTAACATTCCGCGCCGCCTCAAAGACATAGCGCCCCGGCCCTTTGTACAGAACAGACAAACTTACGGCTTTGTGTTAGTGTAATTATGGCACAATTATGAAATTACACGACCTCAATGTTATAATAGTGTTTCTCCCTGGCCCATTCACGTATGTCTTAAATTACACCTTGAGTGTATAGAACCCAAATAGAACCAGAGGACCGTTTCGAGTTAAGCGATGTCTTTTGAGATAACTTGCTTTAGAAGTATTGCATATAGAGATATAGTGTATAGAGGTTTTGATATTGTATTATAGTTGGTCGGCCTTTTCTAACTTAGTTGAGAGTTGGTCTGGTGTAAAGTTTCGCTTGCAGCTTTAGGTATTTATCCAGGACGGAATAGAATTATATACGTGGAGGTTGTGTGTGTACTTGTGCGTATTTTTTTGTAATTTTCCTGAAGAACTACCTACTACCTAAATCAATAGTAAGGTAAAGTCTCCTTATTCCGTGGTATTCTAAAATTGGCACCCAATTCCGAGGTATATAGAAAAACAGCGTTTTCAACCGATCACCAAGCTATTTTTTACTGCAACATATCTTAATCAATTGATAGTTTATCATTCCATAGATAAATGACGAAATTGTTGGTTTTATATGTATATGTCTTAAAATAACCGGCAAGTTTTACACTAGCAGCCGGCCCGAACGCATGTTTCATACATTTTGGACCTCGTGCACGAAATACCTACATTTTTTTAAATAGTGTTTATCCGTTAATTTTGAGCTTTATTTGTTTTTATTTAGATTTGAATATTTGAAGGACTATATTTTCAATCGAAAACAATCAACTTTTGTGAATATTTGTAAAGAAATTAAGGTGAAAATAGGTTTTGAAAATACCTCGGCGTTAGGTGCCAAATATTTTAGCCGGTTCCTAACGCCGTGGTATACCGCGGAATTGCGATTTCATAGACTTCATAACTTTTTCAATTTTTAGAGTCGTTTTATGTTAAATACTTCTTGTTTCGGTTTTGAATATTTAAATAGGTAATAAGGTTACAGAGTCCTAATTACGAGGTACACTTTGGCGTCTCAATCACTAACTATACCGTGTCAAAGTTTACCCATTTAGGTAATTTATTGATAGATTGTATGGGAAAGCTAAAGAAAATTAATTTAAAAGAAAATTAAATTTATACATATTTCGATGCAATTTTGAGAGAGTATTGTACATATTTACGAAGATAATCTAATTAAGCTTTAAATTATTTGTTTATCATGGAAAAATCTTTTCTTTTTTAACACTCGGAATTAGGAAACGTGTTTTTTGTTACAAAACTCAATTCCGTGGTATTACCTCGGAATAAGGTTCTATGAGCCCCTAATTATGTGGTATGGATAGAAATACTACCTCGGAATAAGGTTCTATGAGCCTCTAATTATGTGGTATGTATAGAAATAAAATACAGGATGCTCACAATATTTCAGTATGGTTTCAGTTACACCAAGTATCATTCGCGTTCAGTCACGCAAACATTCATATTCTAAAACGTTTATCTTATTATTGCTCGTGCTGATTCATTCACTGATTCACTCATTGATCACCCCTCCTGTAAAATTTTGTGTAAAAATTTTTTTTTCACTAATGATTCAGTATAGAAGACAAAAATTCATTCGGAACAAAAATATGGAGAGAGCTGATGATTGAGGATTTCGGAGACGGGTGAAGAGCACGCTTAAGGTATTGAAGATAGGAGGGGGGTGCTTGAGCAAATGTCATTCAAAACGTCATCCAATTGGCAGTGAGCTGAAAAAAATTCAAAATGGCGAAAAAAAGATGGCCGCTATACAAATTTCGTCGGTGTCCACCTCGGAGGGTAAAAAAAATGGAAGAGTGGTTTCCTAGCAACAGATGATCAGGATCCAAAGGTCGATGAATAGAAAAAAAAAAACAAAATGGTGGAATTTATTTTTCCATAGAAAATGTATGGCGAATATTGAAGAGACTACAAGTTGTAAACTATGCAAGGCTTTGATGTGGTTTTTTGGAGAAATCTCAAAAAAAATATGGGAAGATATGATGATTTTTATGGCCGCCATCTTGTATCCACCATTTTGGGTTTTTCTTCAGCTCAGTGTCAATGGGATGAGGTTTTGAGTAATTTTTGTTTGAGCACCTCCCACCTATCTACAATACCCCGCCCGGGCTGCTCAACCGTCTTCCAAACCCTCAATCATCATGTCTTCCCATATTTTTCTTTGAGAGTTCTCCAAATAACCGCATCAAAGGTCTGCATTGTTCACAACTTCTCTCTGTCAATATTCGCCATACATTTTCTATGGAAAAATAAATTCCGCCATTTTGATTTTTTTTTCTATTTATCCAATAAACCATCGGATTTTGATCATCTTTTGCCAAGAAACCACTCTTCTATCTTTTATACCTTCCGAGATGGAGACCGACGAAATTTGTATGGTGGCCATCTTATTTTCGCCATTTTGAATTTTTTTTTCAGCTCACTGCCAATTGGATGACGTTTCGAGTGACATTTGCTCGAGCACCCACCACCTATCTTCAATACCTTAAGCGTGCCCATCGCTCGTCTCTGAAATCCTCAATCATCAGCTCTCTCCATATTTTTGTTCTGAATGAATTTTTATTCTATATACGAAACCATTTGTGAAAAAAATAAATTTCATACAAAATTTTACAGGAGAGGTGATCAATCAGTCAGTCAGTCAGTGACAGTTCTATGCATGCGTTTAGTGGAAAAAAAAGGATCTATACAAAAATGTTCTGGAGAGCCACTTAAAAATTAAAAAGAAATTTTGTATGGACACGAATTTTTTTTTGTTCCGTAGCTATCTTTTTTTTACTGGCTCACCAAAGGGCCTAAGGTCTTGAACATTTATAGTTTCAGGACCATGCCTCTATGATTGATAGTTTTTGAGGGCCGTTAGGGTACTCTGGTAATTTTTCCACATTCACTACGTTTTGTATTTTTTGTGAAAAAAATCTTTAAGTTCTATTTACATATACGTGTAGTGGGAGGGAAAAGTTTTATACAAAAATGTCTAAGAGAGCCTCTAAAAAGAACCCAAAAAATTTGTATGGAAAGATTTTTTTTGTTCGGCGGCCATCTTTTTTTTACCCATTCACCCAATGGCCCAAGGTCTTTAACAACATTTGTTTGGGACCATGCCTGTATGACTGGTAGTTTTGGAGGACCCATGAGGTACTCTGGTAAATTTTCCACAGTCATGACGTTTCAGAATTTTTCTGAAGGGAGACCCATAAGTTCGACGTATATAAATAGTTAATAGAAAAGGTTCCATACAAAATTGTTCTGGAGAGCCTCTTGAAAAGAACCCAAAAAAATTGTATGGAGAGAATTTTTTTTGTTCGACGGCCATCTTTTTTTTACCGGTTCACCTAATGGCCCAAGGTCTTTAATAAGATTTGTTTGGGACCATGCCTGTATGACTGGTAGTTTTGGAGGACCCATGAGGTTCTCTGGTAAATTTTCCACAATCATGACGTTTCAGAATTTTTCTGAAGGGAGACCCATAAGTTCGACGTATATAAATAGTTAATAGAAAAGGTTCCATACAAAATTGTTCTGGAGAGCCTCTTGAAAAGAACCCAAAAAAATTGTATGGGGAGAATTTTTTTTTGTTCGGCGGCCATCTTTTTTTTACTGGTTCACCTAATGGCCCAAGGTCTTTAATAACATTTGTTTGGGATCATGTCTGTATGACTGGTAGTTTTGGAGGACCCATGAGGTACTCTGGTAAATTTTCCACATTCATGACGTTTCATAATTTTCTGAAGGAAGACCTATAAGTTCTACGCACATAAATAGTGAGGAAAAAAAAGTTCCATACAAAATTGTTCTGGAGAACCTCTTGAAAAGAACCCAAAAAATTTGTATGGAGAGAATTTTTTTTGTTCGGCGGCCATCTTTTTTTTACCGGTTCACCCAATGGCCAAAGGTCTTTAATAACATTTGTTTGGGACCATGCCTGTATGACTGGTAGTTTTGGAGGACCCATGAGGTACTCTGGTAAATTTTCCACATTTATGACGTTTCACAATTTTCCTGAAGGAAGACCCAAAGTTCTACGCATATAAATAGTTAGGGGAAAAAAGTTCCATACAAAATTGTTCTGGAGAGCCTCTTGAAAATTAGGAAATTTTTGTATGGAGACGAAATTTTTTAACAATTCGAAAACGAATTGACGAATATTAATATTTTACACACAAACATAATTCAACAATTACATACGTATCGAATTGATTTTGAAATCTATTAATAAATACAGTTCATTTTTGAACACCATGTAGAATTCATTCTACTCGTTTCCCTTTGTATTTTGTACCCTCGGAATTAGGAGCCATTTGCCGCGGAATTAGGATTTTTACCTCGGAATTGGAGCATTCGGACTTTCTTCATATTTAATTTAATTTTACATTTAAATCAAGTAGTAATTGTTGTCCTTTTAGGATATTTCAAGAGTTAAATAAATAACGCTTCTGATAAAAATAGCCAGTTCTTCAGAAAGGTGTAGTAAATGCTTAATTTTTGACGTTCTTTCGAGTTTTTATGAAAATACCACGGAATAAGGGGACTTTACCTTAATACAAGTGTAAATTAAAAATTTAAAAACCCCCGACATTCGCCATTTTGTGGCGGTGGCCTTCTTGGATTTGCATAGTGCTATTCTATTAGTCAAGCCCTTTCATTTGATACCCATATTAGGGGAGTTTTGAAAAAAAAAGTACCTAATCCACCATTTTGTAGCGGCGGCCATATTGGTTTAATTTTCATCAAACATAGCTAAGAACACTCTCGACTAATTCACCTTTCAAACAAAAAAAAAACCGCATTCAAATCGGTTCACCCGTTTGAGCGCTACAGGGGACCAACAGACACACACACACACACACACACACACACACACACACACACACACACACACACACAGACACGTCAAACTTATAACACCCCGTCGTTTTGCGTCGGGGGTTAAAAACAACTTATTTAATATTATCTATACTTAATAAGTAGTAACAAGGACAATAACAACAACAATGTCTACTATTTAGAACAACAGTTTGGTCTGGTGGGAGGCTTTAGCCGTGGCTGGTTACCACCCTACCGGCAAAGCCGTGCCGCCAAGCGATCTAGCGTTCCGACACGATGTCGTATAGAAACCGATTAGGGGTATACATACATACATCTTCCAAGTTAGCCCGCTTCCATCTTAGACTGCATCGTCATTTACCATCAGGTGAGATTGCAGTCAAGGGCTAACTTGTAGTTGATTAAAAAAAACTTCCTGACCAAGTTAAGGCTGGACATCGAAAGGTTGATAGACGTTACAAGGGTAACGTTAAGGCAAAAGAGGTAGATAAAATAATGTCGAACAACTGAAGAAGAAGAAGAAGAAGAAAGATACTTTGTCTTAGCGAACAACGAACCGACTCGTCATTGCGCAGTGCTGCCAACGTAAGATTGTTGTCACGACGCGTACACATCAAGAAGGTTATAAGTATATATTCTATGTAGACACTGGAGACTGCGCCTAAAAATTGTAGTGAAGACGAGGTCATTCAGGCTATTTTTAACCGACTTCCAAAAAGGAGAATGTTCTCAATTCGGCGCGAATTTTTCTCTCTCTCTAGTTTGTCTATACCTCACATACTATTTAAGTAGGTAAGAACGAGACAAAGCAACTCAAAGACCTGTTCAAGGCCAAATTTCTTTGCTTCAACGTTTTGTTTAGAGCTCAGAATCCATAGAATATATGATTCTAGGTTCACAAGATGTCAATGTTGCCACTTCACAATTCCAAAACATTCTAATGGCGTTCACAAAGATAGCACAGTGAGAAATCTATCTCGAAAGAGCTTGCCACATACAGATCGTAATGATCGTACCTAGGTTTTACACCTAGGTACGATCATTACGATCTACCTAGGTGTAAAACCTAGGTACGATCATTACGATCTGTTGCAAGATTCTAACCAAATTCCAGTGACAGATGAGACTTCGCACAACTATTGGAAGTTGTGCTCAGTGCCTCTTGCTCTCTATTGACAGACTTGGCTATTAGTTTGACTCAAACGAATAGTTGTGTAAACTGCCTCGTTGGTCTAGTGGTTAGCATATTCGACTGCAGATCACGAGGTCCCGGGTTCGATTCCTGGGTCGGGCAAATTAATGTTAGGTATTGGGTTTTTCTGTCAAGAAATTCTCAGTGCCAGCCCGGAGTTGGTAGGTGGCGGTGTTTCGGAGAGCACGTTAAGCAGTCGGTCCCGGTTATTATCACTATCGTATCACAAATAGTCGTTAAAGCCTGCCAACCTGCATTTTTTAAAATTCAAGTACAAGTTAGCCGTTGACTGTAATCTCGCCTGATGGTAAGTGATGATGCAGTCTAACTTGGAAGAGGTATGCATACCCTTGATCAGTTTCTACACGGCATCGTACCGGAACGCTAAATCGCTTGGCCACACGGCTTTGCCGGTAGGGTGGTAACCAACCACGGCTGAAGTCTCCCAACAGACCAGAGACAATTTAGAAATTATAAAATCCCAAATTGCTCTTGCCGGGAATCGAACCCGGAACCTCCCACTTATAAGACCATAGCGCTCGCCACTGAGCCAGGGTGGTCGCCAGGAGGTGCATTGGAGCAGCTTGGCGGGTCTAAGCTCTAAATCCCTCTCTCCTATGAGAGAGGAGGCCTGTGCCCAGCTGTGGGACGTTAAAAGGCTGTAGTGAATAGTTGCGAGCAGCCAGCCAGTCGTAGTCGTACCTGCGCGCGACACGACGCCCGCCATAAATCGGAGGCACTCGCAACTGTCGCCGGAGTTGCAATATACGAGAGTTATAGGCCAGGAAATTAATTCTGTCGACGCAAGTAGGGTTAGTCGGGAGCCCGTAGGGTGACTGTGATTTTATACGCCTAATTAAATCTACCTGTGTGTGTCTTAATAAAACCTTTTGTCCTATTGTTTATTTTTATTCATCTAAGTCCGCTAACCTAAAAGGGGTATGGGAGTAAAATACTTAGTCATTAAAACCAAAATAAAGTAACAAAATTATAAATTCTATCTTATATTTTTCTTCTTCTTCTTTAGGTGCCTCTCCGACTAGCGAAGGTTGGCCGTCAGATTTTATATTTTGCCTTGTCTCTTACGAGGCTAAACAGCTGGGCAGCACTCGTGATCCCTGTCTGATGTTGCGCAACCAAGACTTCCTCTTGCGACCGATGCACCTCTTGCCTGCCACTTTGCCCATCATTATAAGTTGCAGGAGTCCGTATCTGTATTATCTGTTTTATTATTATTATTATCCGTATCTTATTTGTTTACTTGTTAGTAATTTAGTCACTTTTACTGAATTTGTATTTAACTAATTAATTCATTTATTCCGATAGATTTTGAATAAATTTTGTTTACCTCAAATACTTAATCAATTTGTTCCCTAAATTGCGTCTTGCCTTAATTTTACGGATAGTCAAAAACTGAATTAATTTTGTAAACTTAAACATTTTTAACTCCCGACGCAAAAACGACGGGGTGTTATATGTTTGACGTGTCTGTGTGTGTGTGTGTGTGTATCTGTCTATTCCCCTGTAGCGTTCAAACGGGTGAACCGATTTGAATGCGGTTTTTTTTGTGTGAAAGGTGAATTAGTCGGGAGTGTTCTTAGCTATGTTTGATGAAAATCTGTCCAAGATGGCCGCCGCCACAAAATTGCGGATTACATATGTTTTCACAACTCTCTCAATATGGGTAAAAAAATCAAAATAGGTAGGTACTTGTTTCATTTAAAAAACCGAAGGAGAACTAATATAATTTATCGTGTAAAATTAAAAAGGTATCACCGCTTTTTGTAATAAACCCATGTGGTTAAAACATAGATCCCCGGCACGCACCTCTAACTCTTCGGAGTTATGTGCTTTTAACCCCCGACGCAAAACGACGGGGTGTTATAAGTTTGACGTGTCTGTGTGTTAGTGTGTGTGTGTGTGTGTGTGTGTTTCTGTCTGTTCCCCTGTGGCGCTCAAACGGTTTGAGTTGCGGTGCGGTTTGAGTTGCGATTTGAATGCGGTTTTTTTTTGTTTGTTTGAAAGGTAAATTAGTCGAGAGTGTTGTTAGCTATGTTTGAATAAAATCGGTCCAAAATGGCCGCCGTTACAAAATGGCGGATTACATATTTTTTCACAACTCCTTTAATATGGGTATCAAATGAAAGGGCTTGACTAGTAGAATAGCACTATTGTAAATCCAAGATAGCCGCTGCCACAAAATGGCGAAAGTCGGGGGTTTTTAAATTTTTAATTTATACTTGTTAAGCAATTAAATATCGCTCGCTTTAACATCGTTATGAAACCTGCTTGCCTGAGAGACGAGAGTTCTCCATAATGTTCTCAAAGGCCCAAAGTGTGAACCCTACCAATCCGTATGCGGCCAGCAGCGTGGTGGACTAAGGCCTAAATCTAAACCCTTTCCATTAAGAGGAGAAACCCGTGCCCTGTAGTGGGCCGATAATAGGTTGCTCATGATGATGATCATGTAAAAACTATTAGGTTCTCAGTGGACATTAGTCACCATAAACGTGGTCACACTATTGACATCGATGAAACGAAATTGATTTTTCTCATAAGCTGCTTAGGCTGTGAGCCCCGGGATATAATAACTAGTCCTATAGATAGTGAGCTACGACTAAGGTATTCCTAATATTCGTCAATCGCTTGTAGGTTTAGAGTAGGTTCGCTTGTATGAAGTGTCGAGGGTGTGCTGCGAATATTTGTCTTACTGTACAGTATCTACTTTTGTTAGTAATTATTTACATAGATATCCTAATCATTCTAAGAAATGTGGTCCAAAGACAAATTATTTCAAACGCTCTTATAAAGGCTCAAAAAAGAATTTTAGGTAAGTAACTACTTATTGAATTGGTTTTTCCGAATATTTTCAAATATGTTACCAAATGTTGCGGTTATTATTAATACTAGATTCTGCCCGCGGCTTCGCCCGCGTAAATTTCGGTTTTTCACAAATCCCAAGGGAATCGTGGATTTCCGTCTCCCGTTCCCGCTCCCTTTTCCAAACTTTATACCTACTTTCAAGGAAGTTTGCTATAGTATTCTACCTATAGCTGTAGATATATGTTTCGGTTTTATCAAAATCCCGTGGGAACTGTGTATTTTTCCAGGATAAAAAGTGCATACGCATACAGATGCATGCAACTATTGTAATAATGTGCTATGTGAGCGTGATTTACCTAAGAACAGTCAACGCCATCTATCGCGTTTTTGGAAGTCTATATCTATTTTAGTCCCATAGGAATACTTCTCCGGGATAAAAAGTAGCCTATGTTTTAAGTCAGGGCATAAGCTATCTCCATTCAAAATTTCAGCCAAATCGGTTCAGTAGTTGCGGCGTGATTGAGTAACAAACATCCAAACATCCAAACATCTAAACATCCAAACATCCACACTTTCACATTTATAATATTATAGTAGGATTAGTAGGATTGGTATTGTGATTATGTGTGATAGCTTCTGCCCGCAGCTTCGCTTGCGTGAATTTTGGTTTTGAACAAATCCCGAGGGAATCGTTGATTCCCGGTTCCCTTTCCCGCTCCCTTTTCCAACCTTTATACTTTCTATCAAGGAAGTTCGCTATAATAATCTACCTATAGCTGTAGATATAGACTTCGGGTTTTTCAAAATCCCATGGGAACTGTGCATTTTTTCCAGGATAAAAAGTAGCCTATGTGTTGCCAATGCATGCAACACAGCAAACTATTGCAATAATGTGTTATGTGAACGTGATTTACCTAAGAACAGTCAGCGCCCTCTATGGCGTTTTTGGAAGATTATATCTATTTTAGTCCCACAGGAATACTTTTCCGGGATTAAAAGTAGCCAATGTGTTGCCAATGCATGCAACACAGCAAACTATTACAATAATGTGTTATGTGAACGTGATTTACCTAAGAACAGTCAGCGCCCTCTATGGCGTTTTTGGAAGATTATATCTATTTTAGTCCCACAGGAATACTTTTCCGAGATCAAAAGTAGCTTATGTTTTAAGTCAGGACATAAGCTATCTCCATTCAAAATGTCAGCCAAATCGGTTCAGTAGTTGCGGCGTGATTGAGTAACAAACATCCAAACATCCAAACATCTAAACATCCAAACATCCACACTTTCACATTTATAATATTATAGTAGGATTAGTAGGATTGGTATTGTGATTATGTGTGATAGCTTCTACCCGCAGCTTCGCTTGCGTGAATTTTGGTTTTGAACAAATCCCGAGGGAATCGTTGATTCCCGGTTCCCTTTCCCGCTCCCTTTTCCAACCTTTATACTTTCTATCAAGGAAGTTCGCTATAATAATCTACCTATAGCTGTAGATATAGACTTCGGGTTTTTCAAAATCCCATGGGAACTGTGCATTTTTTCCAGGATAAAAAGTAGCCTATGTGTTGCCAATGCATGCAACACAGCAAACTATTGCAATAATGTGTTATGTGAACGTGATTTACCTAAGAACAGTCAGCGCCCTCTATGGCGTTTTTGGAAGATTATATCTATTTTAGTCCCACAGGAATACTTTTCCGGGATAAAAAGTAGCCTATGTTTTAAGTCAGGGCATAAGCTATCTCCATTCAAAATTTCAGCCAAATCGGTTCAGTAGTTGCGGCGTGATTGAGTAACAAACATCCAAACATACAAACATCCAAACTTCCACACTTTCACATTTATAATATTATTATAGTAGGATTAGTAGGATTGGTATTGTGATTATGTGTGATAGCTTCTACCCGCAGCTTCGCTTGCGTGAATTTTGGTTTTGAACAAATCCCGAGGGAATCGTTGATTCCCGGTTCCCTTTCCCGCTCCCTTTTCCAACCTTTATACTTTCTATCAAGGAAGTTCGCTATAATAATCTACCTATAGCTGTAGATATAGACTTCGGGTTTTTCAAAATCCCATGGGAACTGTGCATTTTTTCCAGGATAAAAAGTAGCCTATGTGTTGCCAATGCATGCAACACAGCAAACTATTGCAGTAATGTGTTATGTGAACGTGATTTACCTAAGAACAGTCAGCGCCCTCTATGGCGTTTTTGGAAGATTATATCTATTTTAGTCCCACAGGAATACTTTTCCGGGATAAAAAGTAGCCTATGTTTTAAGTCAGGGCATAAGCTATCTCCATTCAAAATTTCAGCCAAATCGGTTCAGTAGTTGCGGCGTGATTGAGTAACAAACATCCAAACATACAAACATCCAAACATCCAAACATCCACACTTTCACATTTATAATATTAGTAGGATTAACCGGTAATTATTAATAATAACCGTATTTATTATTCCGGCAGTATTCAGCCACACGCGATTGTTCCGAGAATTCAAGAGATCCCAAACATCTTACCCAATTTAAAAGGCGTTAATAAAGTATGGACTTCATTAGGTATTTTTACGAACGTTCGTGGGAGGGCCAATAAATTCCAGCTCCTCGGGCACTAAACCTGCGCTGTAAAGCGTGAACTTTACCACTTCCCACGTAACCTAGGGCGGCGTACACTGAAGGAGGCAGCCCGTAAAACCTTTTAACTCGACGATGGAAAGCCAACTTTAATGTATTGCTTATAGGGTGTAAATTGCGTTGGGCAGCGTTGAAGTATGGTAAAGATTAGAATGCCTGTTAGGCTAACACTACACGTGTGATTCATGGATATTGTTGTGTACTTGAAGCCTAATAGCTTTGCAGAACAAAGTTACGATACCGTTCTTTTACCTTTATTTCAATTTTCCAAGATACTCACGCTTACACTGTTAGAGCATTGCTTACATTGTTGTTTTGTTTTTAAAAGCTGCAGATAGGTATTTTTTTTCGCTCAAGCAACAGTGTTGCCAAAGAATAGAATAGAATAGAATAGAAATACGAATTAGAATACGAATAGAATACGAATAGAATAGAATATAATACGAATAGAATATGAATAGAATACGAATAGAATATAAACGTTTTTATTCAAATAAACTTTTACCGAAATGCCGTTCCAATTGAGTAATATGGTACATAATATATCGTAGTGTACATGTAGATATATGGTAGGTACATAATATACCGTAGTGTACCATATTATGGAGATGGACCAATATGGTACATAATACATAATGTATTAAGGCTATCACACTTTTTTATGTTTGCTCTACACAACGGACCGTCGCAGCCATCGCTGGCCTATCAAATGGTCGGTGAGATGGCTATGCGATGGTTGCAACGCATCTACACAATGGCTACATTCGATGTTCATTGGTAGTTGTGACAAGATGGACGTGGAAGCTTTCGCCGCTGCGTCAATATATCTATTTAGTGCGTATCTACTATTTTCTTCATAAAGTGAACGAGAAAATGTTTGAGACTTCTTATTATGCTTTCAATACGAAACAATTCAATACACCTTATAGTTTCGTCATTGACCACGTCAGTATTCAATCACGTTCGAACATACACTGAGTAGCGAGCCATGTGTTGATGCGTACCACCATCACTGGCCCACTATCCTTTGATGTGCGGCCCATCATAGTGGGCTATCGCGATGGCCCATTGTGTAGAGCAGGCATTTCACACACTAATACAACAGAGATAATTTGTAGTTTAATGGAGCGCAAAGTTTAATAAATCTACAACTAAGACCTACTGGCCGGCCACAAGTCGCGGAAGAGATTTTTCATACATTTTATTTGGTACCACCGCACACTGAGCGCTCGAGTGGCCACGTTCAAGCCAGAAGAAAATATATGAAAAATCTCTTTCGCGACTTGTGGCAGCCGCTAGTCGTCGCCACTAGCAACACAATGTGCGGGGGCCAGACAAAAAATACCTACCTACCTAAATACCGACGACAAGATATCGCTTGGCGCCAGAATTGAATTTAACATTCTGATAAGAATTACTCAGTAGTTAGGAGTTCAATCGACGTCCACCTGGCTGTGACAATCTAATCCAATATTAAAAAGTCTGAATAGTAACTTTAACTGGTAATCGAAATGTAACTCTAAATCTTGGACTATAATGTCTATTCTCAGTTTTTGAGTATCCTACTTGTTTATAAGTTTCCCAAAGCGTAGGTTCTTCCTCCATCCATCGATGCATGATCGGACACCAAAGTGATAGTTTTTCAGTATGGATCTATTACTTAAAACAATAAATAAATTTTATAAACAACAATAAATTTTATAAACTTCTCACACTTTTTTTACGCACAGCTTTAACGCAATAGAAAAGCAAATTCTTACTCGCTCTTTATGGTTTTCCTTTCGACTTTTGTAGTAGACAAATGATTTACCTATACTTTTATGGTATTTGTTCACATGAATAAAATTGAAGTGTACGTTTGTGATTACGAAATAACTGTCTCTCTTTAAGCTTATACATATAATTTTTTGACCGATAACCCATATGCAGATGTAATTAAATTTATCTCTGTGCACTTACTTACTCAAACTATTTGCACCGATCTTTCCTACTTCAGATTCTCAACCCGGTAAAGCAGTAATAGCCTAGTGGTTAGGACGACCGACTTCTAATCGGAGGTCGTGGGTTCGATCCCGGGGCACGCACCTCTAACTTTTCGGAGTTATGTGCGTTTTAAGTATTTAAATATCACTTGCTTTAACGGTGAAGGAAAACATCGTGAGGAAACCTGCATGCACCTGAGAGTTCTCCATAACGTTCTCAAAGGTATGTGAAGTCTGCCAATCTGCTTGGCCAGCGTGGTAGACTATGGCTAAAACCCTTCTCACTCTGAGAGGAGGCCCGTGCTCTGTAGTGAGCCGGTAATGGGTTGATCATGATGATGATGATGATGAAAGCAGTAAACTTCGCTACTTATCAAGGGTAACGTAATTATGATGTCATAGTAAACTTTGAGAGCCCATGAACCGGAATTCTGTCGCGGAGGAATTATCTATAGGGAAGTCTGAATGAAGAGTAATGCATCATTAGGCAAGTTGTGAGTTTGGCATTCAGGGTGCCCCTCTGGGAGTTCAAATCGGAGCGATTGATATTTCCTCCAGCCCTCGCCCTCCAGTTCTGTTTACGATAGACCGCCGAGGAAACATTTTTATTATGGCCATTGTATTTACGAGCTGACGATATAAGAAGATTTGCGGGACGATCGGAAAAATGCGTATACGAACCTACTCCGAGTAGGTTCCTACGCATTTTTCGTATAGGTATAATTTATCAATAAGTACATTGTTTTGTGAATGCGGAATGCTGTATGAGATGTATGCTGTTAAAATGTATTTAGTTAGATAGGTATTTTTTTTATATCATACTAGCTTTTGCCCGCGGCTTCGCCCGAGTGAATTTCGATTTTTCACAAATCCTGAGGGAATCGTGGATATCTATGTTTTCCGTTTCCGCTCCCTTTTCCAACCTTTATAACTACTTTCAAGGAAGTTTACTATAGTAATCTACCTATAGCTGTTGATATAGATTTGGGTTTTTCATAATCCCGCGTAGCCTGTGTTTTAAGTCAGGGCATAATCTATCTTCATTCAAAATTTCAGCCAAATCATTGCATTGAACGTCTGGAGAGATTTTCATGGTTTTTGATTTGTTGTATTTGTCTCCGTCCAGAATAGCATAATAACTATTAAAAACATTAGAAAATTGACGAAAAAATAAAATAAGAGGAAAAACATTTTCCCATACAAAATGTTCACGGGATTCGTAACTGTCAAACATCCCGTCGCGTGGATACGGTAAACTCTCTCACCCGTACCTACATATATTATTATTCTTCTGTACGTTTGTCACCTAACTCCTCCTAAACGGCTGGCTCAAGTTAAATGAAATTTTTTCAATGGGTTCCCAGATGGTTTGAAATACAATTACCGAGTAGGACGAAGTCTGCCGGATCCACTAGTTTATAATATTAGTAGTATTAGTAGGATTTTATGCCTCTGTATTGTATAAAAGTGATGATTATTTCTTTTTCACTTCATACTACATCAACTTATGCGTAGTTGTTCTAGGTATAGTTTATAGTAGCTGTATGGTCCAATTGGTGGGTACGACAAATGTATATTACTATTGAACAGTGTGAAGTACCTGTGACATGATTAGGGCGTGATCGCCGCGAGAAGCTGAAATATATTGACTGCATAAATCATGCTCTACAATTCAATTTAAGCTGGCTTTGACACCCTCCTCAGACCTCACTGATTCCGTGGAACAATATATCACATTAGTTAACATTCCTGAGATTACTATTGGAGAATTAATTTGGCAGGTTACCTATTACCTACCTATACCTACTTAACACACCTGTGTTGCAAAGAATAATTAATATACTTAACATAAAATTGAGTTCATACCCAACTGCACAACACACAACATTCGTATACAACTCTATTTTTTGTAAATGAGAAACCTGTAAATAGTTTGCTCAGGATCAGTAACAATCAATACTGAAGATCGATTGCAAAAGTAACCCCGGTAAATGCTGTTTGCAAATTGCGTCAAGATCCTTTGATATTTATTATGAAAACCCATTAAAGTCGACGAACAGCTTAGGCGCCTTTACACCAAGTATTCGGTATCCCTTTACATGTTCTCGAAGCTTTGACAGAGCGCGTTGGGCAAATGTGTACAACACCCTTTAAACTTAAACTTACAAACCTAAGATGTAGAAACTTAAAACATGACATCTTGAAGACTCGAGAATAGTTCCTAAGAAACAGAAAATATAGCGAGTCACGGACAGGGTAGAGTACTGTTTTCAGAGCTGTCTTTCCAAGTGCTGTTGTGGCGAGATCTCAAATAGCGGAGTGCGCGTATATGTTTCGCCGCGCAAAGCGTGTATAAGGAGGGAACACGAGCGGGCTTAAGTGACACCCTTGGTGTGGTCATTAGACTGAGGTGTTACTGAAGCTCGGAGCAGCATTAATTAGCAAGGGAGGCGGTGGTAATTTAGGTGTGGTATATGTTAAGCTCGTCGATGTTTATGGGTAATAGAGTATTGTGGCTTGTGAAGGCAAACAAGATGGCAAACTCTGGTTTTGCTCTCGCTGGTTTTTCGAAAAATATGTCTGAAATTTAATATGTTTAACTTGTTAATGAGATAGATAGGTTATAGACTATTGCAGCTTGTGTAGAAAACCAAGGTGGCAAGGTTAGGTTAGGTGTCGTTAAATTTTCGTAAGATATAGGTAAATCTGGTGATTTAAGCGATTAAAAGCTGTCCCAAATAATTTGATATAATACCTTCTTTAGTTTTTATATTACTTTAAGTAGATATATAAAAAAACATTTACCAATTTATTTTTGAATAATGATTCTTTGCTGCTTTGCAGTATCTACTTCTGTCGGACGTTATTCAGAAACACAAATAAGGCAATTCCAATGCAAATATGCATTGCCGTAATTGATTGCAAGTAACGGGATCTGAACAGAGGAGAATAGGTACAAAGGGCCGTCTCGCAGCTCGTCTCTTGATTGGGTATCGCGCACCTGCCGCCCGCTAAGTGCAGGGCCCCAACAAAGAACGGCGTTTGGCACAAGTAATGAAAGTTTTACTGCAAAGAGAAATAGCTATTTATGAACTTTTATTGAAAATAGGAACCGCACAAGTGATAAAAGTTTTAGGCGATACTTAGCAACATAAAATGAACTTAAAATAGCTTCAGATTTATGAACTTTTATTGGAAATATTAATAAATTTACTTTGCGAAAACAATAAATTAAGAGTTGAATCTAAACCAGTATTAATTGTAAAACTCGTAGACAATATATCTATTATAATACTTAATTAAGGTTACCGAAGGAATACTATTTGATTTTTATATACACAGAGTAGGTACGAGCATAAAAAAGCCTTACTGTATACTTTTAATTGCTCATGAGCTTATGGGTTTTAAAAGATTTATAAAAATGTAAAACCGCTAAACAACGCGAGAAGTCGCAAAAGTTATCTGTCATCGGCCATTTTCAAAGGTATCTAAGTATAAAGTGTAGTAGTACGAGTAAAACGCTAGCTGAGTTTATTATGACTGCTTAAACTGGTCTTGTTCTAGTGCGGATCATGAGGTCCTCGGTTCGAGTCCCGGGTCGGGCGAAGAAGAAGAAATGTTAAATGTGTTTTTCTGTCAAGAAATTCTCTTGTAAAAAGAGTATCATGAACTTTCGCAGAGACGCCTGCTTCTATGCAACATTTAAATGAAGAGTAACTCCTGTAACTTGTACCGCAGTCAAAGTCGACAGGTGTGTAGGATTGTCGATGGCATCACTTGAATTCTTGATGCAAGGGATTGAGTTTTGAGCTTTTAGCGTTCGGGCGCCTTCGCAACTAATCGAGTGTTCAGTGTTCGGTGTTCAGTGTTCCGGAGGGCGACAACAATACGAGCGTAGCGTGTCATATGGTGATGGTGTTCCATTTATAAAATAAAACCGCCAATGTGCGAGGCGTAGTCGCGCACCGAGAGTTCCGTACCTTGCATAGATTAATGACGTACGTGTAAATTCCTTGAAACGATGTTCATACTAGGTGTTCCGGAGTGCGACAACAATACGAGCGTAGCGTGTCATATGGTGATGGTGTTCCATTTATAAAATAAAACCGCCAATGTGCGAGGCGTAGTCGCGCACCGAGAGTTCCGTACCTTGCATAGATTAAGGACCGACGTGTAAATTCCTTGAAACGATGTTCATACTAGGTGTTCCGGAGTGCGACAACAATACGAGCGTAGCGTGTCATATGGTGATGGTGTTCCATTTATAAAATAAAACCGCCAATGTGCGAGGCGTAGTCGCGCACCGAGAGTTCCGTACCTTGCATAGATTAATGACGTACGTGTAAATTCCTTGAAACGATGTTCATACTAGGTGTTCCGGAGTGCGACAACAATACGAGCGTAGCGTGTCATATGGTGATGGTGTTCCATTTATAAAATAAAACCGCCAATGTGCGAGGCGTAGTCGCGCACCGAGAGTTCCGTACCTTGCATAGATTAAGGACCGACGTGTAAATTCCTTGAAACGATGTTCATACTAGGTGTTCCGGAGTGCGACAACAATACGAGCGTAGTGTGTCATATTATGGTGTATTGGTATTCCATCTATCTTCTATCTATCTTCTATAATATAATAAAACTGTAACAGATCCAATTCTGTACATTGAAGATATTTTGAAAATTTTTATTGGAGAGCACTCTATAATCGATACTGAAACCAAAACTGCAATTTGTTTCATTTTTGTCTGTCTGTCTGTCTGTCTGTCTGTCTGTCTGTCTGTCTGTCTGTATCTTGACCGCGCATCACGCCGAAACTACTGAATGGATTCGAATGAAACTTGGTACGATTTGAGTTTATACTCCGAGGTAGGACATAGGATACTTTTTATCCCGAAATTCAGCACGGTTCCCTTGGGAGAGGGGAAGAAAGTTAAAACGTAGATTTAGCTGTAATTCATTAACGCGTAGTTCGATTTAACTCATTCTTTTTTTGTTAGAAAGGTAGTACTTCAAGTATTGTCCCGTAAATATTTCAAGGTCGTAGGTTTTTTAGTTCAGAAATAAAAGACATTTATTGGGTTCAAATAACTTGGGACCCGGATCTTTGAACGTAAGGCTTATTTTAAACTGGTGTGCGTTTAAATTTATGTTTGTCGATCTGTCTGTTTATTCCAGCTAATTTCCGAAACGGCTGGATCGATTTTGACGGAACTTTCAATGGCAGATAGGTGATGTTATAAGGAGTAACTTAGGCTACATTTAGTTTAGGTACAAAAAAGGATTATGGGATCCAATCTGATCCTATATAAAAACCTATATCTACGTGAACGAAGTTGCGGGGGTCAGCTAGTTTATAAAATAAAACCGTCAAAGTGCGAGGCATATTCGCGCACCGAGGTTCCTATAGTATAGACCTTGGAAGGAACCCCGAACGTATAAAGCGTAGGCCGTATTGGGAGCGAAGCTAAGCGAAACGAGGTTCGTTTCGCTTCGCTCATGCCGCTACCGCGTCATTTCATACTCCGGTTCACACCGCGAACGACAGAGCTAAGCGAAGCCAGCGATGCGATCTTGCGAGCTCTCATAGTCTAGCGACATGAGCGAAGCGAAACTTAAATAGTTGTTAGGTTAAATTATTTATTCGACCGCCTTATTAAAAACAAATCCCTTTTTGTTTGAGATCGCTTACCTAAGTTTGTATAGAATTATTGCTGATTTCTAAAAAAACTGTACTACTGAGACATCCTTTTATTTTGCTGAAATATTCACATACGAGTAGGTATCTAAGTACTTACCTACCTAATCAACACTAATTGTCAGATTTGTCGCTTTACAAACCTTGGAGATAAGGGGGGAATGGTTTTTAGGTACTTCTCATGATATCTCAAAAACTATGTGGCTCAAAAAAATATAAAGACATATTTTAGAAAGACTGTTAATGCAACTTATCATTTAGAAGTAAATTTACTAAATAACTTAAATTTAAAAGTAGATATTGGTCCTCTTTTGCAATGAAAATAAAAATATCTATTAATTTTTCATTTGCAATACAATTGGACACTTGCTCACAACTACATATTTTTGTTACGGAACCCTAATTAACATTCGCGTTTGAATGGCGTCGAAGTGCTCACGCGTTTCCTTTTAGGCTTTTAGGTTTATAGAAATGTGACGTGTTTTTAAATATTATACGCTTTTATGTTCTTCAATATTGTGAGTGCATACGTGTACCTATAATTATTATTTCAGCGCTTGAGCTTAAAGTGTGAGAAATTATTACCTATACTAGCTTTTGCCCGCGGTTTGCATTTCCGGTTCCGTTCCCGTTCCCTTTTCCAACCTTTATACTTACTTTCAAGGAAGTTATAGTAATCTATCTATAGATACAGCTGTACGTTGCTGTAGTGTAGTGTACTATTCTACCCTTACAGGTGAGAAGACTATTTTCTGGTTTTTTAGAAGTGAAAACTTCTTAGGCGCGTGGAGCACTTTTTGGGTGACCAAAAATCATGGAACTCGCGTCATCGTCAGCGAACGCTTTCCATGAGCTATATGTACTTATATTGTATACTGTGTATATATGTGTACTTTTTGGGTGAACAAAAAGCGTGAAACTCGCTTCATCGTTACATGACCGACACATCGCACGCTTATAACCATTAGCTATAATATTATGTACTTACACTGTTTAAACTTTAATCTAGTTTTGACTTCTATTGGCAGTCCCCAACGACTGCCTCGTATTTTTTTTCACCAATTTGCCGAACGTTATCAGCTTGATAAGTAAGTAAGTTGATAAGATAACTTCGATTTCTTAATATCTATTAGTAGGCACACAATTGTTTTTTACTTCTACCACTTTTGTATTGCATTATTGTACTCTTATGTCTTTCATATTATGTACTCGGCGTTCGAGTACAGTGCTCACGGCTTTTATGGTAATTGTTTGGAGCGGGCGTGCAGTGCACAGATGTTGCCGTCTTCCTTACAATTTAACCCTTTTCCTTTATCGAACTGTACCATTTCATTTCTTTACGACTGTTTATATTATTTTATTTTCGCAGAGATACTTAAAACCTGAAAGTTGATAGCGTCGAATTACCCGTGACGTTCGCATACCTATATAGGAAGTCGCTGAAAATCAGCGTTGGGACACCTGGAATCTCAGATGCATTTTCAAACCGGTCTCCAGACTGAGAGGCTCCGTGCTCCAGTACAAGCTGAGTAACTTACCTGTTTGTGGCATTTGTGGCACAAGAGCCTGAAGTGTGGAAATCCCAAAGAAAGAGTTGTATCCAATTGTGAACATTAATCGTTTGAATAGACGATGAAGATTAACATTATCTAAAGTCTAAACTATCGCGAGAATTCGTCTCTATTACAAATTGCATAATAACTATACTGTTTCTTAAAATTGAGATCCGTAGAGGCTCTATACAAAGGGGCTACGAAAACTTTGTCGAGTGTTCAGTGACTTCAGTGTTTTATTTACAAAGTGCCGTCAGAACCGCTTCCTTTGTATCTCCAATTCCATTTACGCAATTTTGTTTACCTTTAATGTTTACAAAGCGCGTTCAAAGTTATATTATCCGAGTTATATCAAGGTGCATCATCATTATGTCAAAGTACCTAGTAGGTATACCCACTACTTATCACAGGGCCCAGGACTTTCCCGACTGACTGATTTAAGTTACAATTTTAGTTTAGTTTAGTTTTAGACTACAATTTTATTTTATGTAGTCATAATGCCCAAATGGCAAGAAGGGTTTTTATGGAACACTAGTTGATGCCCGCGGCTTCATCCGCGTGGATTGAGGTTTTTAAAAATTCCGCGGGAACTCTTTAATTTTCTGAGATAAGGAGTAGCCTGTGTCCGTCTCTAGGATGCAAGCTATATCTGTGCCTTTCGTCAAAAGTCGATCAGCGGTAGGTTTTTGAAAATTCCCGTGGAAACTTTTTGATTTTCCGGGATACCTAAAAATAGTCTCTAGAATGCTATCTATGTACCAAACGTCAAGATCCTATTAGTGAAAAGGTCCTGACTTGAACGGAATATCAAAAATATCTGTTATATTTTTGATATTCCGTTCGAGTTAGAGCTACGATCTTTATGCGGTCTTACAATAGGAAAGGGTAAACCCATACCTCTAATAGATTTATTTTATTAGATTTGAGAATTTTATTAGATTTGAGAATATTCCGCGAAAAATATTTAAACTAGTTAAAGTAATTGTTGGTAACTAACTAAGTATAGTTAAATATTGTGGCCGATTCTGTTGTACACAATCTCTAAATCTAAACTAAAATGACAGGTCTAAATATATTCCTGTCTCTTTCACAATCCTCCCTGCTGAAGGGGATAGCACTATTTTTAAACCTGTCAATTTAGTTTAGGTTTAGAGATTGTGTACAACAGAATTAGCCACATTACCTACCTTACCTTACTTACCCAAAGGAACGAGGATCTGACAAACTCTCATAACTCTAGAAAATATATTTCTTTCACATTTTTCTGCCACCTATTTCAAATACATAAAGTTCTCGAGAAACTTGCTATCCGAGGGGAAAATGAAGTAATCGGATAAGAGCTTTCAACTTTAATTGCGTTAGGGGATATGTTTTTGAGCTAGAAAAGTATTGGGACCGTGAAACATAAATGTTCTCATGTGAAAAAAGACTCTTTGATTACTGTCGAGATGACTTAGATCTGACTTGGGTAAATGTATTTGTTGGAACAACAATACCTAGTGAATACTCCGTAAGTATGTACGTAGGAATAATCTATGCCGCAATTACTTGTATTAATACGTATTTTGTGCCTCAAGTACCTACTTGTATTAAGATGTAAGTATTCTGTGCCTCAAGAAATTCAAAAACGACGGGGTGTTATAAGTTTAACGTGTCTGTGTGTGTGTGTGTGTGTGTCTATCTGTTTAGCGCTCAAACGGGTGAACCGATTTGAACGCGGTTTTTTTTGTTTGAAAGGTGAATTAGTCGAGAGTGTTGTTAGTTATGTTAAAATCGATCCAAGATGGCCGCCGCTACAAAATGGCAGATTATATTTTTTTCACAACTCCGTTAATATGGGTATCAAATGAAAGGGCTTGACTAGTAGAATATCACTATGCAAAATCCAAGATGGCCGCGACCATAAAATGGCGAATGTCGGGGGTTTTTAAATTTTTTAATTTATACCTACTTGTTTTCTTGTGTAAGAAACACGTCATGTTTCTCGAATATACAGACGCTTTGGCTCTGACTGATGATTTTTTGTCATCCGGAGGAAGCGATACAGGCTGTAACATAGGAGGCACTCTTGTACCATCCTCCGAGCGGGTGGCACGCCAGTGGAGCATACATTTATTGTTATTTAGTGGGAAATCTGTTGGCGATAACTAGTCTAGAATTCTAGATGGAAACGTAATCATCTGGGCAAAGGCATCTTTGTATATAAAAAGGTTGTACTGATGGTTTTCAAGAATGTTAATGTTATTCTTGAAAACCATAAATACAACCTTTTTATATGCAAACTTTGTTCGAGGCAACGAACACTTCAATTCTAGTTTATTTCGTAAATATCCAATTTATAGGCAATGTTCATAGATAGTTGTACCAACAAGATATTATTTTGGTAGAAAATAGGCATGCATATCAATGATATAGGACCTATACACAGTGTACCTATGTACATCGAAGTCTGCCCCTTGTAACAAAGGCTTCTGTTGAATGACGTTCTTTTAACTGTCACAGGATCATAGCCCTTGTGGAGCCTGTTACCATACTTCATTTCCGTTACGGTACAATGCCGTACAAAAGACAGTGGCTAATCTCATCATCATCATTATAAACCCATTACCAGCCCAATACAAGACAAGGGTCTCTTCTTAGAATGAGAAGGGTTTAGGCACTAGTCCACCACACTGGCCAAGTGCGGATTGATAGACTTCATACGTGTTTGAGAATATTATGGAGAACTCTCAGGCATGCAGGCTTCCGCTCGATGTTTTCCTTCCACGTTATAGCAAGTGATATTTATTTGCTTAAAATGCACATAACTCCGAAAAGTTACAGGTGCATGCAGGGGATCGAGCTGGCCATCGATATATCTTGTTTTCAGCTTGATAATGTAGTTCAGCTGATTGATAATATAGTTGTCATGGGCCATAAATGAAATAATTGTACAGAGAGATCGAGGTCATGACTTGTGGCTAAATTAAGAGAAGACGCTGTGGTCAGCCAGCGGGACAGTTATTAGACTACTTGAAAAATATTAGGTACACTGGGACCTAAATCTTTTTCCTTTTTTATGACGAAGTGTAGATGTTGAGCTACGATGAAGCTACGAAATAGCTACGAAGAAGCTACAAATCAGCTACGAATCTTAACTGAAATGAATACTCGTAAAATAAAATAGTCCAGGATCCCAGGGCCGCCAGACGTCACGTATTTTCTGATGGATGAAATGTGGACGATTGAGTAGTGTTAGTATGTACTATGATCGTATGCCTACCTGCTAGCTTGGTCAAACGGCCAATTTCCAGGTATCAGGTAATCAAGGTACATAAAAACATTACTTACTTCACTTAAATTCTCATGGCTGATTTTTATATATGTTTTCGAGTGTATAGTTAAAAATAAATTGTCAATACTCCCAGACACTTTCCGTCGGCCATATTGCTTGACAGACGCTTTAAGGGTCTCAAAATAAATAATTAGTCAACTTCACGTAAATTCTGACGCTCCATTTTTATATATGTTCATCCGACAACTATTTTAAAAGCTTTGACAAGAAGACAGACCGATCCAAGGGGCCAATCATCCCCTAAACTAAATTTGAATATCTCTGTGAGTGGGAGCGCGAGAGCATTATCTACGCGCATGAGACTGAGTGAGACCGACTGCGCTGTTAAGGCCATGAAAATTACTTGAACAGATATTATATAATTTTTAGAACTTTTCATTTGTAAAAAATTTGAAAAACTATAAGTGTTATTTTTAAAAAATATTTTTTAGTTCTAATTAATAAATTGAAAAAAAAAAATTAAAAATGTCGGCTAACTTTAGTATTATTTATTATATGTCAATTTTTTTTTCTTATTTTTGTTGCTATAATTTACTTGTCAACAAAAGTTCTAAAAATTATAAGAATGTCAAAGCTTTTAAAATAGTTGTCGGATGAACATATATAAAAATGGAGCGTCAGAATTTACGTGAAGTTGACTAATTATTTATTTTGAGACCCTTAAAGCGTCTGTCAAGCAATATGGCCGACGGAAAGTGTCTGGGAGTATTGACAATTTATTTTTAACTATACACTCGAAAACATATATAAAAATCAGCCATGAGAATTTAAGTGAAGTAAGTAATGTTTTTATGTACCTTGATTACCTGATACCTGGAAATTGGCCGTTTGACCAAGCTAGCAGGTAGGCATACGATGATAGTACATACTAACACTACTCAATCGTCCACATTTCATCCATCAGAAAATACGTGACGTCTGGCGGCCCTGGGATCTTGCTCTAAAAGCCTTTGCCGTCAGAAGAATATCAGCAAAAACAAAATGTATACAATGGAAACAGTACAATTTCTACTAATACTTACCGCAAATATTTCGACGTCCATGAGACAAACCTCACACAAACTGGAGGGTGGATTGAACTGGGGTGACTTAAGGCTTGCTCCCTACTGTTGCATGTCGACACCAAACCTATTAGACCCTTCATCAAATGAAAATATTACATATTCCATCGCAATAAGGTTGGTTTTAAGTGATGGCGAGGTCTTGTTGTTTGGTTTTACACTTGAAATATGATAATCGTCTCGTCTGATGATGGTATTCATAGTTTGCAACGAAAGACGGAAGCCCTAGATGTTGGAGGGAAAATTGCTGCGCTTTTTTGCGTGAAAAATGCTTTGAATTGTAGAGCATTTACTTATAAAATATCTTTACACTTATAATATATCTATTGATAAGTGTAAAGATATATTTTTATAAATGCTCTATTGACTTCTGTGTTATACTTTTTTATATAGCTTGTAATTTCTGTAGTAAGTTTGTAGATTTTTTGAATGTTTGAATTAAAAAAATTGGTTGTCTTTAAAGTCGGTTTACGGACGATAATTTTACGTGATGACGTCATAAGAAAACAAAGAGAGATAGATGCGTCACAAGCCGAACGCTTATTCCGCGCTTGTTCCGCGCTCTCGCTTGATGCTCTATGTACGCGGTACGTGACAATGACTCACGCTTTTTCGTGCGCGTAGCCGGCGTTCATCGATTTATAAGACGTTATCACGTCAATAGTCATAGTCCGATAGATGAGACGCCAATGCGACACGACCGGAGAGAGATAAGGCGCAGGACCGATGTCATTACGTGCTCTCCGAGGCACACGTTATAAGTTGACGGTGTATCTTAACACCGCCAACTTATAACTCCGGGCTGGCACTTTTTCTTGACAGTAAAATCCAATAACCTCATAATGTTTGGCCCCACCTGGGAATCGAACCCAGGATCTCGTGAACCACAGTCGACCACGCCAACCGTTATACCACCACAACATGAAATTTACTAGTAAAGTAACTCCGGTAGGCCATACAAATCCGCCCGCGGAGTGTTTGATTTCTAACGATAGGAAACGTGAGCTGTAATTGCCTCGTAGTTCTGAACCCATACGAATATTCTTCCGCAATGCTAGTAGCACGTCTTGTACCTGCTACTAACACAGAAGGAAGTGGAGTAGGCTTGTTTTTATTTTATTTAAATTTAGAAATGTTAGAGTTCATTGTTATAATGTGATATTTGTACACTAGCTTCTGCCCGTTCCCGCTCCTTTTTCCAACCTTTATACCTGCTTTCAAGGAAGTTTATTATAGTAATCTACCTATAGCTGTAGCTATAGATTTCGATTTTTTTAAATCCCGTGGAAACTGTGAATTTTTCCAGGATAAAAATATCGTTGTTAGCCTATGTGTTAAGTCAGGGCATAATCTATCTCCATTAAAAATTTGTAGATACATATAAGTATAGGTACTAGAATTACTAAACTAGAACAGAAATATTAAGATTCGAAAAAAAAATCTATTAAGAAAATAATTTTACTTCAAGGACTCGTATATCTCTACGGATTTCCCAGTTCCTAAGTAAAGTATAAGCTAGGTAATTCAATTACAACTCCTTCACCGGCACCCGACGTACGTACGAGGGGAAAATACAAAAACTGAACGAACTCAAAGGCTTCATAACTTAACTATTGAAGGATAATATTATATTCCTATACGTTCATACTGTCAATTTTTTTATTCGGTATACCATAATATCGATACAACAAAAATTGCTGGAAATAGAGGGAATACAAAAAACTGTCCTGAAAAATTAATATTGGGTAAATGTGATCGGCAACCGGAAAATCCTTAGGAGAACCGATATAGCCAGTGATTGCTAGTAATTACCTGTGATTATACTTTACTGGTCGCAGGGAGCCGCTGGATACAAGCGGCACAAGACCGTGGCATGTGGAAGTCCCTTCAAGATACCTATGTCCAGCAGTGGACGTCGATCGGTTGATAACGACGACGACGACGATACTTTACTAGCTGATACCTGCGACTTCATCTGCGTGGATTTAGGTTTTAAAAAATCCCGTGGGAACTCTTTGATTTTCCGGGATAAAAAGTTGCCTATGTCAATTTGCGGCACGCAAGCTACCTCTGAACCAAACATACAAATCAGTTAATCGGATGGGCGTTTAAGAATCCCGTTTGAACTCCTTAATTTTCTGGGATAAAAAGCAGCCATGTCCGTCCTCGGGATGTAAAAACTAGCTCTGTACCAAATTTCATCAAAATCGGTTAAACTGTTGGGCCGTAAAAAGCTAGCAGACAGACAGACCCACTTTCGCATTTATAATATTAGTACTGTATGGAAGTATGGATCTAGACGCACAGCGTGCGTCAGGCCAAGTTCCGGCCTTGTTGCATGTGATAGATTATTGAAAATAAATGAAACCTATTTTGTGATTTTTATCGAATAATTGAATATTAAAATGTGTGAACACTATTTATTATTTGCGCGTGCCAACATTTGTTTACTTTGTATTCGTACTTGTGATGTTGGTAATGTATTTAACCTTAGCAAGGTTATATTTTTGTTACTAAAATATGTGTAGTTTTATTCAGAGAAAAGACTAGACATTATTAAAATAAATAATTACCAATTTTACAATGCGAAGTATTGATAGTTAATACTTTAAGAAATAATGTTATTTAAACTATAGGTCAATTGACTATCATAGAGCAATAAGAGCCATCATAGAGATTCATCAACACAAGTTTTCAAGTAATAGAATAACTACTTAATTAAATTACAATCTTGTTTAAAATATATAAAACTACTTCATAAATATTTAAATAATAAATTATTAAGTTTAAGAGTATTTTTGAGCATTGATTTACTGTAATTATGATCAATTGTACTTCAACTGACTTATGGCTTTTGTATACTTTTCTTAAATAATTAAAAACAAAACATAGTATTAACTGGAAAATAATGTAAATTATTGATAGTTATGTTAATTAGTATCTGTAAATGTATATTTATTAGAAACTCAGTTTAATTGGTGACTGTGAGAATAATGGTTTGTTATGTTGTAACTACTGGATTAGGAAAAAAGGTGGAGGTAACAGAGTCTATAAAAACGGCTGTTTGGTTGAATAAACAGTTTTTAGTTCTACAAGCCGCCTAGACTAAAGATAAGTATTCTTTTGTACCTGTATATCTGATTGTTATTGTTATATTCACTGTGATATTGTGTTATTAACCCTTTGGTGTAAAACTCTATTAATTAAATTATTGTGTAAATGGTAAATGTTGTGTACCCACTTTAGTTTGCTGATAGAAAAGATATCTTATGAATCATTGAATAATATAAAGAGTAAAGTTTTAGATCTCGTTTTATTCCTTTTCTTTAGTAGTTTTTCCTGAAGTAAATAAATTGCTTACTCTTGAGTATCATACAATATTGCTTATTTTATTATAGGTTAAATTCCTTTGTCTTGTTAGTTGTACTTTTAGTAGAAAGGGACTCTACGAAATTACTTACCTTCTTACCTACATATTTTATCAAAACAAAATAAAGGTATACTATAGGTATATAGCTTTCTAAATTCATTGCATATTAATTGCATAGCAACCGCATAGTAACCGCATAGTAACTGCATAGTAACCTCGGTGCATAGTACCAGAATCTAATTGTAGCTTTACCTTTAATATTTTAAATTCATAGTAACTATTATAACTTAATAAATTGAGGCTCTACCGTCAGTGGCGTAACTACAGGGTGGCATTTCGGCAAAATGCCACGGGCCCCGAGCCGAAAGGGGCCCCCGACCCGAGAGGGCCGTGAGCACAGGAGTATCCTAACATTTAATATATTAATTACATCAATTTATCATTATTAATTTGTTAATTATGATTTTTTATAACTATTGAAAAATCATAATAATCCTGTAAATCATATGATTTACATTAATTATAAAAAATCATAATTAACAAATTAATAAACTTTTACGAAAATTTATCACAGGATCTTATGAAGTATATATATCAGAAGGGCTACACGAAATTTAAAATTTTTAGGTCAATTTTTTTTTTTTTTTATTTACCCGACTGGGTATACATATGTGTTTCACCTGTGTGTATGTATGTCCATTCCTATGTCCGCTTGTAACTAATCAACGGCTCAACGGATTTTGATAAATGATACGTCATTAGATTTGTCTCAATGACGCGAGTGTTATAGGGTACCTAAATTTAAAAAAAAATCAAAATGGCGGACTTTATGCGCTTTAATGTGCGAGCTGAAAAAAAATTTTTTCTTCAAGACCCTCGAGTGGGGTATCAAAATAAAGGGATTCAAAAGGCAAATACGAAAATGTATAAATTTATATATTTGGAAACAATTTGGAGTGATAAATCGTAGAAAATGACCGTTTCCTATGTCAGTTCGTAACTACTTAACGGCTCAACCTATTTTGATAAATTATACGTCATTAGATTTGTCTTGATGGCGCAAATGTTACTGGGTACATAAAATTCATAAAAAATCAAAATGGCGAATGTTATGCACTTTAATGTGCGGGCTGAAAAAAATTTTTTTCTTCAAGACCCTCGAGTGGGGTATCAAAATAAAGGGCTTTAAAAGGCGAGTACGAAAATGTATACAATCTATATGTTTTAAATCAATTTGGAGTGACAAATCATGAAAAACAAAATAAATAACAACTACACTGTAAGTGGTACGGTGGTGGTTTATTAATTTTTTAGTTCGTTTTTTAGCATGGCAGTCGGGTTTTTTTAATTTTTAAATTATAGCTTGTTTATACCTTTCATCACATTGTTAAAGCCAACGGAAATTGGGAACTTTGTTAGTTTACAATTGAACAACTTATTGAAAAATGGTGATTAAACTTTTTTTTCTTCAGGGCTCGATGTTTTCAAGTGTTAAGAAGATACTAAAATTTTTTCAAATTTTTAAAATCTCATTTTATGTTATAAAAAAATTATTTTCATTGCTGAAGGCTCGCGCGCGCATGCCGTAACCGCCGCGCGGAGTCCTATTTTCAACGTCAAATTAAAATATAACTTTATAATATACTGATATAATAATGGAGATAGAGTTTCGGAAGTTGAGACTTTTTTATTGGAAATTTCCTCCTCTTTAACGAGCTTTTTTCAAAATTGCTTAAATAATATAAATATTTTTTGAGTTATTAACATAAAACGAAATATCATTATTTTTTTCATCTTATTTTGTTAATAACAATTGCAATTTTTTACCTGCACCAAAATTCTTCAAAAACATTTTTCTAGAGGTGATTCCGAATCGAATGACCTATCGCTCATATTTTTAGGACCTTTATCTCTATTTTTCACGTTTTTGAACTTATTGACTAGTCTATTATACTTGTTGCAAAATCCTATTAATATTATAAATGTGAAAGTGTGGATGTTTGGATGTTTGTTACTCTATAACGTCGCAACTACTGAACCGATTTGGCTGAAATTTTGAATGGAGATAGATTATGACTCTGACTTGAAACATAGGCTACTTGTTATCCTGGAAAAATCCACAGTTCCCGCGGGATTTTAAAAAACCCGAAATCCATACAGATACATAGGTAGTACAGCTAGAGCAAACTTCCTTGAAAGTAGGTATAAAGGTTGGAAAAGGGAGCGAAAACGGAAAGCAGATATCCAAGATTCCCTTAGAATTTGTAAAAATTCGAAATTCACGTGGGCGAAGCCGCGGGCAAAAGCTAGTGTTTAATAAAAATTTGATAAAAATGTTTCATAAACATGAAAACATTTAGAACTTTGCTAACATTTGTGACAAAATGTTAACTAACAATAATGTTTACTAACATATTTTGTGTAAGATGACCTCGAAGAATAACAACACGAAGACTGATTTTACAAGTTTATTCACCAATTTTTGTGGGACGATTGATTCCCTCTTTACAACTACCGTGCTTTATATAATCTCGTCATGGATAAAACTAAGCTATTTCATAACAATGTCATGATATTAGTTCATTCATTAAAATTCATCATTGGAACAACTTAATTATTTAAAATATAACCAAGCAAACTAAAATACTACTTTGATAAACATTTTACGGAATTTCAACTATTATCGATCTTAATAATTATATTAAATTAAATTATTATACATTTTACGGTTACGCATTTGATTGAATGGTTGACTTAAGCATTAATACAATGTTATACATTCAATCAATATGTTTTCTTAATATAATATTTCATAAACTCTGTTAATTATCTATATTAGTGTACAATTCATTTACATTATTCATAATTATTTACCTAATCTCTAACATTCGGCCTTCCTGACAACTATAGTTTGTCCTCAAACTTAAATACATATAAAAAAAGGCATTATTAATCGATAACTAGAATATCGCATTCATTTAAAAACATTATAAGTTACATCATTGCGGTATGTGTATCAATTACATCATCATAGGTTTTAGTATCAATCATTCGATTTTAGAATAAACTAATCTTAATCTTAATGCATTTATCTCTTATGTAAAAATCATTTATCATGTATCTTTTATCATTTAGATTAAACTAATCTTAATCTAAATTCATTTATCTCTAATGTAAAAATCATTTCTCATGTCTTTTTTATCATTTCTCTTTTATCATTTCTCTTTTATATAATTTATCATCTATACAGCTTATCGTCTATACAGCATATCGTCTATACAGTTTCGGTTTAAATAAATTTACTGTCTCAAAAGAATATTATACAAATATATTCACTTAGAAGACGAGACAAAGGCAAACAGATTTTACAAAATTAAATTATTGCAATACGGAGCGTAAAACAATTTGTAATAAAAGTGGGTAGGTTTCAAATACTTGGTACCATCACAACAGAATCGATTCAAGCCGCGGCTATGTTACTGAATCGTCACGTCAATTCATAGATAGCTCATAACTAGATGTGACCCAATAAAGTAAATTCAATATTCTTAATTCGTAAAAAAAATATTATGTATTAAGTATGTTTTAAGTTTCACAAAATAGTTTTTAAGCATTTTTTAAAAAGGATGTACACTTTTACATTCTTTTATATTTTTAGGCAGTTTATTATATATCCGAGCACTTAACAAACGTAATATTTCTCTTACCATAGTTAGTAATTCTTGGTGGGCGTAAGATTATGTTATTAGCACTTCTCAAAATTAGTAAATGCGGATATTTGTTTTTTCTGGTAAAGGTTATGTTTGAATGTATTTCTTTTGACAAAATTTTTCGTATTAAAATGCAAGTGTAATATTTGTAAGTATTTGTTATATTCAATTTTTTTTTTCTTTATACATTTTTTTCTGTTGATGTTAAAAAAAAATCATAATGAAATAGTACTTTTATTAATTTATTTTGAGCCGTTTAGTTTAGCCGTGGTTTAGCCAGGCAGTTGTAGATTATGTAGCAGACTTGTGGTAGCCAACGGACTATGCTGTGGAGAGCTACTGTTAAAGATACTAGCTTATTTCTGATATTTAAAATATGTGATTTCCATGTGACTTTATTGTCGATTGTTAAACCTAAATACTTCTCGCAATCTGACCTATTGATGATAATGCTATTAATTTTTGGTGGTTCAAAATCATTAATTTTTTTTTTTATATTTTTAGCTGCAAATATTACATAATGAGTTTTATTTACGTTGAGGGTTAGCAAGTTACATTGAAACCAGATATTAAGTAAACTAAGATCATTTTGGGCATCTTTAATTAGGTTTTCAATTTTATTCCCATGATAAAATAAGGTGGTATCATCAGCATAATATGGTGATAATTCGTCTTTTAGTTCATGTTTTATTTATATTATTTATATAGATCAGAAAAATTATGAATCGAAGTATCGAGGCTTGAGGAACTCCGTAAGTTATTAGTTTAGGACTGCTGATTATTTAAATAAGATTCAAAAATTAAGTATCTTGTGGCTAACCGTATCAAACGCTTTTTTTTTTGATTTATGAATATTCCAAGAACAATTTTTTTTTCGTCTATATTGTTTATTTTATTTTATTTTAGATACTAGGTCAACAGTTGCTGATAACGTATTTAATTTTGCTCTAAATCCATATTGTTTTTGATACAGAAAATCAATAGAAATGAAGTAGGATTCAAGTCGATTATAAATAATTTTTTTTTTTTCGATAATTGCTCGGGTCCGATTTTGTTCCAGAATTACAGATAGGCGTTACTTTAGCTATTTTTAGAGACGCAGGAAAAGTACCATTTTCTAAACAGGAATCTATACATAGAGTTAGTTCCTCAGCTATGGAGTTTTTGATGAACTTTATTACCTTCTGTTTATGCTATCGATACCTGAACTAGTGTTAGTATGTAAGTTATCTATTACTTGAATTATTTCTTTCATCTTTGTTAGTTTTAATTTATTAAGCCCACAGTTAGGATTGTCGTTTATATCATTTGTACGTATATGGTTTATCGTTTATTGTTCATATTGTTTATCGTTTTAAATCGTTTATTGTTTATGTCGTTTATTCATATATGTCTTTTATAGTTAATGTCAATTATCATTTATCTTTAATTTCAATTATTATTTGTCATTTATCTTTAATGTCAAGTCAATTATCGTTTATGTTAATTTTCGTTTATGTCAATTATAATAAAAATCCACTTCACTACATAGTTATAAAACAAAGTCGTTTTCTCTGTCCCTATATCTCTATGTATGCTTAAATCTTTAAAACTACACAACGGATTTTGATGCGGTTTTTTTTTAATAACATCCATTAAATACTTAGTGGAGAAATACTGTTATTTATGAAGATTCTAATGTGATGTCGTAAATAATTACATTTTTTCCGCTTATATTGCAAACGCAGGCTGAACCCTACGAGATTTATCAAAATAATGTACTAAGTATTGTACATATTGAAAAGGTCTACAGAAAACTGCACTATGGTATATGTCTATCTCTTATGGATACCCCACAATAAATTTTTTTTTTTGTCATTTACTTTTTACAACAAATAATGGCTAATTTTCGAAGCGATTTTAACCAATACAACATTAATCCTTATCTAATTAAATACCTTAAATACATTGTTTATTTAATATAGATTTATATGGCCCTTCACAGCATATGATTTAAATGAATATTTTCGAAGATATTACAGATAAACCAGATATCCACGATTCCTTCAGGATTTGTGAAAAATCTAAATTCACGTGGGCGAAGTATATAATTTCCTTTAATTATTATTATTTCATTCTCTTATACAATTTTACATTTTATTAGTCTTTCCAAACATTCCCTTTTTTTCTTTACATCTCATGTCTGCCATTTCAATTCCTATCTAAAGCTCTTTTTTTTCGAATTGTCAGATCAATAATCATAAAAATACCTTAATTCAACAAAAGGAGGTCATATTGCAATATTAAATTCACAACAAACCTAACACAACTACAGTTTATATCAATTGTCGTTTATATATTTTTTTTAATTATTTTATTTAAATTGATGTTTATATTTCGAACTATCACGGTCAATAAATGTACCAATCCAAGTTTGTATCTGATCTACAAGCCAATGTATTGCAATGACACTTCATATATCATTTTCTTATATCTTTATAAGGCCCTGAATAGACTTAACAGTTTCTTATTTTACCTATTTAGGAGCATTGAGCATCAAATATTATTCGGTTATAATGCTTCACCTGTCCTTTGGGATCTAAACATAGCAACCGCATTCAACAATGTGTTAAATATGTGAAATATTACAAAATGTTTCAACTCAATGATGTAAAACCGTAGTAAAATCGTCAACACAAAGTCAGAGAAACTTCATTCAAAATTGATCTACTGTCACAACACTGGTTCTTTTGCATCATCAATTTAATAAGTACATAAAAGTGAGGTAATGGTGATAATTACTTAAGACTTAAAATTAAAACTACGAGATTATCACCACCTCACAATATGGTTCAGTATAAATGATTTGAACTATTGGCTTATTTAGAACTATCTAAGTCCATGGCTTTTTTTTGACGTTAAAATAATATCCCTCACGCACTATCTTTATCATTAAGATTTAATAAGATTTTTCAATTAGTTTGCGTAATATGTAATATGTATGTGCGAAAATACAATTTTCAAATTTTCAAACTGTTGTCAAATATACATTGTGAAGCTATATATATTTCAATTCATTTAGGTAAAATCTCTATAAGTCTTGCCAATGTTACAGAAAAATAACCGTTAACAATTCCGAGTCTTTGCAGTAACTTCTAACTAACTTATAAAAACTATCACCTGTTTTATCGGAAATGTTACAAGCATTTAGCCATATAACCATTTTGTAATAATATTCATTACTTTCTAAATGAAAGGCTCGTTTTAAGATTACTCTGCTACTAACATAGTTCGATTATCGATTGTACCTTCATACCATTTTTAGTAGGACCTTTTTTAATCTGAGAAGTGCAATATGGGACGTCTGTTGATCATTCTAACTATACGTCTTAGCACACTTACTAAACTCGTAAATCCAGAAACTTTAACATAACTATTCAACATACCAGACTTGAGCATTACGTGTAGAATCCTGGCTGTGTCGTTGACTGATAGGCCACTCCCGGCTGCATCGTCACATGCACTCTCGGCTGCGTCGATCTTGTAGGCAGCCGCGACTGTGATGAGGGCTGGTCAGTGCACCGTAAGCGCACTCACCCTCCGCTTGTAGTCTCTCGTCAGGCCGTGGTGTGCAAAAATAAAATGGTTTATGGTTAGAATTTGAACTACTAAAAGTACTTGGAAATCGATTTAATGCGGGTAGATAAAAAATATTTATCATGGTAAATTAAGATTACGAATTATTATTGCATTATTATTAAAATTATTTTAATTTGATTCTCTGCTTTTATCACAGACATATATAGGGTAGATCGGCGATTACGACTTTTTACTAATAATAATTCACGCGTGCCAAAAAAAAACGGTTACGTGTGATACCAAATAACCTCCATTTTTTTTTGAGATTTATTTCTAAACTTCTGTGTTTACAGTTCAAAATAGTGCAAGATGACACTTGTACGATTATTTTTATGCACTAAAACTATTAATTACATCGAAATATCTATGTGTAACGAGTGTTATTTTGAAAACTTGTGTACAAGTGTAAATAAGTTTGGCACACGTTTTCATCGATAATATATTTCTGTGTACTTTCATGATAAGTACCACAAGCACTTAGATTTCAAATCACTTTAGAATTTACACAAACACAGCAAAATAATACATAAATAAACGAATTAATCACTTGTTACCTGCGTTCAGCGTATCCCGCTTCTGATTGTAAGATGACCTCGAAGAATAACAACACGAAGACTGATTTTACAAGTTTATTCACCAATTTTTGTGGGACGATTGATTCCCTCTTTACAACTACCGTGCTTTATATAATCTCGTCATGGATAAAACTAAGCTATTTCATAACAATGTCATGATATTAGTTCATTCATTAAAATTCATCATTGGAACAACTTAATTATTTAAAATATAACCAAGCAAACTAAAATACTACTTTGATAAACATTTTACGGAATTTCAACTATTATCGATCTTAATAATTATATTAAATTAAATTATTATACATTTTACGGTTACGCATTTGATTGAATGGTTGACTTAAGCATTAATACAATGTTATACATTCAATCAATATGTTTTCTTAATATAATATTTCATAAACTCTGTTAATTATCTATATTAGTGTACAATTCATTTACATTATTCATAATTATTTACCTAATCTCTAACATTTGTAACTGCGCGGCGGTGTGGGCGGTGTAGTGTGTGTAGTGTGGCAGCACCATAAGACGAAAATTGCATCACATTTTTTGTTTCAGAACAAAATGTTCATAAACTAAGCTGTTTGTCTTTGCTGTGTTTTGCTAAATGTTCGTCCATGCTCTTAAATTGAAAGTTACTAGAAAAACAACTAATTTTAATAGCGTTTTATGTACCTTCTTTACGTACTTACATGATTTATTTTAAAATAAAATGAATACACTTTATCGTTAGTTGACCTTCTGAGCAGAAGGGGCCCCATCTGATTAATTTGCCACGGGCCCCCATCGGTGTAGTTACGCCACTGTCTACCGTACCAATATTTTAAAACATGCATTATACTTAACAAACAAAACAAAAACAAGGGGTTGGAAGTTAGTATGAGATTTATAAGTTTGTGTAAGATTTAGAATCCACGCGGATGAAGTCAGTGGTATCAACTAGTAAGATATATGAAGCATTTCTACGTCCTAATAATTTTCTGCTAAAAGGAAAAAGGTTATATTCGAGGTCCTAATGTGCCTCGCTATACTTACTTCCTCCGAAAGATAAGACGATCAATCTTCGTCCACGGAAATCTAACTCAAACTAGACACACGGCATAACACATTACAATGGTATCACCTACTTACATATGTATGGAGGTGGTATATAACCGCCGGCCTCCTTGATATATCGCCTGTTCCTGAAGGGAGCACAATAGCGCCATTGTCACGCTACCGCACAATTCCTCATTCGGATTTACGACTTTATACTTTTATTGGGTTATTTGGTACCCCGCGATTTATAACTGGCACTGAAATTTTAAATATCACTCGCAGTTACCTTAGCACGAGTTTGTATAATATATCGACATCATTATCAACAAAGTACTTCGCCGCGTCTGTCGTCTGTCTGTTCGCGATAAACTCAAAAACTGCTGAACGGATTTTCATGCGGTTTTCACTAATAGACAGAATGATTCATGAGGAAAGTTTAAATGTATAATTTGTTAAGGTTTTCCGTAAATTAGTTGAAATATGTCATGATAAATGGTGAAAATGTCGGAAAAAGTCAAGCCGCCTGGGAGCTTTCATCAAAAACGTTGCCTAATCCCTTTGAGATATAACAAAACAATGTAAGGCGGCATAGTAGCAGGTAAATACTTTCCGTGCGAAGTCAAGGAGAGTCGCTAGTCGTTGATATAATTTGAGAGTCGAAACATTATACACTTCGAAGTAAAATGGTCATAATTGCTTTATTTTACGGCTCGAGTTCGTACATAGAAAACATCCAAAGCGCAATCATTGCAAAGTAAATATCGGTAAATAGGTAGGTACGACTTTAAATCAAAGGATTTTAGGTTTATAATGTTTCGATTCTCGAAATCTATAAACGTTCTCGAGATGTGGCAAGTCGTACTAACCCTGCTGAAATCGACGTTGCGTTCGTTTATTACGCAAAATTCGATTTGTTGGGGCTAATAATCGGTTTTTATTGGCAAGGTACCAGTAGACGGTACAGATGCGTTCAAAAAAACGTGGTAATTATACAAAGCTGTATTAAGCTGAGCTTGAGATACGTACGCTGGTTGTGTAGGGATGGTATCTATTACATACAAGCGTAGGGGTGATACTTAAACCACCCCTCTAATAAGTGAGCATTGACAGAAAAATATTAAGAATTTTTTCCAATACATCTTTTTTTTATTACCCGACTGGGTATATGTGTTTCACCTGTGTGTATGTATGTCCATTCCTATGTCCGCTTGTAACTAATCAACGGCTCAACAGATTTTGATAAATGATACGTCATTAGATTTGTCTCGATGACGCAAGTGTCAATGGGTACCTGAATTTAAAAAAAAACCAAAATGGCGGACTTTATGCGCTTTATTGTGCGAGTTGAAAAAAATTTTTTCTTCAAGACTCGAGTGGGGTATCAAAATAAAGAGCATTAAAAGGCCAGTACGAAAATGTATACAATCTATATGTTTTAAATCAGTTTGGAGTGACAAATCATGAAAAACAAAATAACAACTACACTGTAAGTGGTACGGTGGTAGTTTATTAATTTTTTAGTTCGTTTTATAGCATGGCAGTCGGGTTTTTTAATTTTTTAATTATAGCTTGTTAAAAGGAATATTAGATAGGTTCATAAGTCCTAACATAACTTAAGGACCTTATTTCCCGTTCAAAAAAGCTTAAAAGTATAAAGGTTGTAGCTACTAGGATTAGGAACGATATTTTAGTGGAATTAAATCGCATGACCATTTAGACTTAACATTTTTAAGTCTTTTCCGAGAGTAATTGAGGTCTAATTTGGTGTAATCTTTTCATAAAGTATAGGAAATACATATATACCTATAGGATAGTTACACATTACTTAACTACATTTACTATTTGGATTTTATATTTTCATTATATAAATTCCATATTTTCATTCCTCTTTTGATGTATTTCGAAGGAGCCTTTGCCCTATTTAAAAATATAATTGGTTGAAACGTAATTTTAAGCGCTGTTTGTATCGAAAATTATACATCCAAATGGCAGCTGAGCCGAAGTGACAGATGTTAAAGAATGTTTCAAATGATTTTGTTCTTTTTCATTCGATTTTAATATTTTCCTCGGAGTAAAGCGGCGAGGGGTAAGTCTTCAAAGGATATAATTACGCTCTTAGCTTAGGGAGGTGTGTATGTGCACGTGACTTTTTAATCTGTGATAATATCTTGAGTCCTATAAAGTTATTCATTTGATGAGGTTTTTTTTGCTTTTGTACTTGCAATCAAATTATTATATTTCATGTATGCTTTATGTACCTACATAATATGTTTTTTTCATAAAAAGCGTCCTAAACTTAGTAGGTAATTATTATGTGGGCATAAGATTTTTGTCGATTGACTCGTAGGTATAATTCAGACTCCTTTTTCTGGGGCATGTTACAACAATATAATCTTCAAGTTTTTAGTTCAAGTCACAATAAATAACGCAAAAACAAAAAATTTCAACTTCGACTTTAAATCTTGAACTTTCTTTTATATTTTGACAAATTGTGAAAATAAAAATTTTTGTCAACAATATTTTAGGCACTTGATTATTAATGTTTTTAAAATTGACTATAATTATTAAATCAATTTTATATTATTAAAAAAAAAACAGCCAAGATAAATATATCACAAATCAAATTTTCAACTTTAAAATTCAATTTTCAACAATAATCGTTTCTAATTGTACCTAGCTGAAGGGCGAAATTTGCATAAGTTAAACTCGGTTTCACCTCCGGGAACGCTTTATGTCATCTGCATAAATTATGTATTCAGGTAGATAAATATAAAATACCGCGTATGATGCTATGGAGCATTTTAAAATATTTATTTATGGTAGCTACATGTCTGTAATATTTTTTCTCTATCTGAATAAATAAAGTTACAAATTATTTACAATGTGTTTCAGTCAGTTCCAGCTATATATTTTTTTAAATGACAGAGGTCCAGGAACGTCCATATTTCTAACGGTGTATAACTTATTGAATCAAATATTAATTACTAGTGGATCCGGCAGACTTCGTCCTGCCCGGTGGTGACATACCGACAGCGTCACCTACCGAGACCCGGTAGGTTACCTGTACCCACCCGGTAATTGTGTTTTCAAACCATCCAGGAACCCATTGAAATATACAGTTACGAAACCCGTGAATATTTTGTATGGGAAAATGTTTTTCCTTTTATTTTATTTTTTCGTCAGTTTTCCAATATTTTTAATAGTTATTATGCTATTCGGGACGGAGACAAATACAACAAAACAATAACCATAAAAATCGCTCCAGCCGTTCTCGAGATATAAGCGTTCGAACTTAGAACACGACTTTGTTTTATATTATTAGCCTAACGTCAATTTAAATTCATTATCATTAGAAAAAACTGCCCGTTTTTTTAAATCTTAGACAATAAATAATTGAACTTTGTCACACTTATGCATAGCATAATTCTAGTATTTAACTCTAAATTCCTGCGCTAAATTTTCCGAAAAAGAAAGGCAGGCATCTTTTTACAGGATTTATATTTGACATGATTTTATTAATAATTAATTTCAATCAAAAGTTCATAATGGTAACACCTACACTCACAGTCGTGCATCATCTTCTATTGTCGGGGTATTAAGACGTGTACACAACAAGTGTAAAGGAAGGCTGTGTTGCAAATTGCGGGGTCGCAGTTCGCCCTCGTATTTGCGGTGGGCCTAGCGCCAGCGCCAGGGCGGCCCGCACTTTGCTCGCGTTGCTGTCTTTACATTGATTTGGCTAATATTTTTTTTGTTTAGGGTGGACCAATATAATAAAAGTTACGCAATAAAGCTGGAGTTCAGGACGTATGACGTGAGTTGGGGGTGCAAACCCCCTCGCGTGAGTCTATGAGTACCAGAGTGGGACTTAGCGATGTGTGGGAGTCATCAGAATTGTTTGCGTTTCAACTTTGACAGCCTCTCCTCCTCCTAATGTACCTACTTTACATAATACTATAGTGGCATTTACTCTGGTCATCTTATTAAAACGTGTTTATCTTAATCGATGCCTGCAATTTCATTTGATAGAAGGTAGATGATGCAGACTAAGATGGAAGCGCACTAACGTGGTAAGTATAGTGATTTATAAGTCTAACAAACAAAAAACGACATTATCATATGCATGGCGGTACGACTTTATCGATGGAGTGGTAGCATTCCGTGGTCAAAAACGACTAGACTGGCTCAAATCTATACTAATAAATAAAATTGAAGTGTCTGTCTGTAATATCGAAATAACTACCTCATATTAAGCTCATATGGTTATTTGAACGATACTATAACCGAATCACACGTTTTTAAAATTTTTGTCTGTCTGTCTGTCTGTCTGTCTGTCTGTCTGTCTGTCTGTTTGAACGGGCTAATCTGTGGAACGGCTGAACCGATTTTGACGGGACTTTCACATACAAGTAGAGAATTAACCAGGGAGTAACATAGGCTACTTTTTTAACCGACTTTCAAAAAAGGAGGAGTTGTGTTTTTCTACCTATGTACACCGATATCTCCGAGATTTCTGAACCGATTTGCGTAATTTTTTTTTTAATCGATAGAGAAACATTGCGACACTGTCCTACAAAAAATTTGGATTCCAACTCCTCAATCCTGATGCTGTAGAGGATCTGATCCCCAAAACTAATGGGATTTAGGCACTGTCGGTTATTTAAATTGATATTGGGGATACCAATTAAAGACTTTATTGTTGAATGACCTCAAGTAGGTACATGTCCAACTCCTCAACCCTGATGCTGTAAGGAATTGCATTCCGAAATCGTAAGGATCCCACGGAATTTTTCCGTTTTGTGGACGGGTTACTACTTACTACAGATAGGCTACTTTTTGTTCTGGAAAATCAAAGTTCCCACGAGATTTTTACAAACCTAAATACACACGGGCGAAGCCGTGGGCATCATCTAGTTAGAAATATTAAATGCCCAAATTAATGCAGCACCAGAATCTCTCATTTGTTAAGGTGACAGCACACAAAACTGTATCAAAAATAACGTCATTTTGTTTATGGGTGGGTTGTCAAATTGGGTAAAATGCGTTGTAATCAACGGGAGTGCGCCTATAATCGCCGATTGTTTGACGTCGGCATTAAAACAGCGAAATGTCAATATTTGCGAGCCAAGGGCCGAGAGGGCTGTAATCCGGACCCGGCTGGCTGCGCAAATACTGGGTATACTTCGATCTGGCGTCCCAAATATTTTTAAACACATCATCATCATGTCTGGGCATAGAACTACCCGGTTCTCAACCAAGGCAGGTTGATTGATGCATTTTAAACGGTGTGACAACACGAATCCAGACGATCCGTGACGCCACAATCTAGGTCGGAAAAACGATTTTTGTTGAAAATTCCGTCGATAAAGATATTCGTTCTACTCAATGCCTTTGGCTTAGAGACAAAACAGGTACGTACGTCAATACCGTAGGCGATCCCAAACCAGAGGAAGATGAGCAGCCTGTCGAGATTTTAGCGTTGAAAAGGTCCTGTTTTCACGTAGCACGTGGTATGATCGACGAAATATAGCTAGCTGTATAGTTAATGGTAGTTTACAAATTTCACAGCACAATCAGTTCACTTGCACGATAGCACCGTTATTTATTTTGTCTGTTCACCGCGGTGATGAGGTTATAGTATAATAATGTCCAAAGAATCGGTTCACAGTGCTCAAGGATGATGTTAACCCTCGGCGATCTCAATGCCAACTCACTTCGGTAGGAGCCGAAATGGTCACGCGATATTTCCGTATGCTCGTAATCGAGCCCTGTCATTGGTCGAAACCAAAAGCATGAGATTGAGAATGAATGTAGTTCACCGATTAGCAAAGACAAATTAGAAAATAAGCGAAGAGCGTACAAACGGTTTTATATTTTATAACTTCTGTTTCAAATCTTGCGACGTATTTTTAACCCCCGACGCAAAAACGATGGGGTGTTATAAGTTTGACGTGTCTGTGTGTGTGTGTGTGTGTATGTGTGTGTGTGTCTGTCTTTCCCCTGTGGCGCTCTAACGGGTGGACCGATTTGAATGCGGTTTTTTTTGGTTGAAAGGTGAATTAGTCGAGAGTGTTAGCTATTTTTGAAGAAAATCGAACCAAGATGGCCGCCGCTACAAAATGGCGGATTACATATTTTTTCACAACTCCATTAATGTGAGTATGAGTATCAAATGAAAGGGCTTGACTAGTAGAATAGCACTGTTGTAAATCCAAGATGGCCGCTACCACAAAATGATGAATGTCGGGGTTTTTTTTAATTTTTAATTTAAATGCTTGTTAGATAACAGATTCTTATGGAACATCGCATTTTCTTTCCCAAGACAAGTACAAAATGTTATCTTTAATGGCCCGATGCTGGTATACCTATAATGGTCAAGCATAGATTTGGTTATTGAACTTTAGGTTTTCGTATTGAGTCTACGATATTCGAGATAACTGGTATTTGTATTTATACGGACTGGTTACTACAGATGCTTTCAGTTGGTACCTATTCGATTATGTTAATTGGCATGTATGTAATTGTATAAACTAGTTACAAGACACTGTTAACGCTCGGAGAGCAATATTCGATCATGCAAGCAACGTAATTTGACCAATTATAATTTAATGCAACAGTGCATTAACGTAATACAGCCAGAATATGCACAATCGATTTGATTGGAGTTTGATTGGCCAGACAAATGACAATCTTTTACCAGACTAATCTATCTTCTATATCTATCTTCTATATCTATATCTATCTATACATAAAATAAAATCGTAGAATTGCCGTATCTGTATACATTGAAGATTTTTGCAAAATAATAACTGGGGGATGTTAGGGATAAGTAATAGAACGTAAAAAAGCTATTTTTGAAATTTTTGTCTGTTTGTCTGTTTGTCTGTTTGTCTGTTTGTCTGTTTGTCTGTTTGTCTGTTTGTCTGTTTATCTGTTTGTCTGTTTATCTGTTTGTCTGTTTGTCTGTATGTTTGTGCGCGCATCACGTAAAAACTACTGAATGGATTGAAATGAAACTCGGCATGATTTAAGTTAATACTATGGAGTAACATATAGGATACTTTTTATCCCGAAATTCAGCACGGTTCCCTTGGGAGAAGGGATGAAAGGCAAAATGTGTACTTAGCTGTAATTCGTTAACGGGTGGTCCGATTTCATTCATTCTTTTTTTGTTAGAAAGTAGATACTTTAAAGACTACAGGCTAATCTCCGAAAGGCTGGACCGATTTTGATGGGACTTTCACTGGCGGATGTTTACATTTTGATGTACCTAAACATCCGCCAATGAACTTTTAACGGTTTTTAGCAAGGTTTAAGCTCAAAGGAGCATAGGAAAAATAAAATGATTCCCACGTGATTATTAAAATCAATATCCACGCGAACGAAGTCGCGGGTAACCGCTCGTAATAAATAAAAAAATTTAATAAAGGTCGACCAGAATCTCATGAAAAATACGGAAATGAAATTCCAAAGTTAGCAACACTACGGCTGCCCTAGCGATAAACAAAGTAACTGACATTTTTTGTGAAATTGACTTTTTTGCATTAACAAAAGTTTTATGTCGAGTAGTTTTTTTACCACAGTTTAATATTTCAAATAACTTGAACCGTTTACTGAAATTTGAATTGCCCAAACAAAGTAACTGCACACACTAACCCGGAATATAAATGCAAAACCAAGTAAACAACAAGCACAACACAAAAACAAAGTAATTGCATGTTGATTACTTTGTTTTTGTATTTCAAATGCAGTTGCTTGATTTTTCGTTTCGTGAAACGATCCCAGGTAAGGTGTTCTGAATGTAATTACTTTGTTTATCACTAGGGCAGCCGAGTTAACCTAGTGTTGCTTACTACAAAATTTAATTTCCCTATTTTTCATGAGATTCTGGTCGATCTATAACACCCAACCTGTGGGAAAATCTGACGTCCCACTACCCTCCTGCTGCAAACTTCAGAACCTTAATCACTATGACATATTATGTACTAAGTACTCGTCGAGACAAATCTATTTTTATTGGCTTTACATTTACTCCAATTTAGGTAACAGTGCAAGTTTCATGCACTGTCTCGTTGGTCTAGTGGTTAGCTTATTTAACTGCAGATCACGAGGTCTCGGATTCGATTCCCAGGTTGGGCAAATAATTGTTAGGTATTGGGTTTTTCTGTCAAGAAGTCAGTGCCAGCCTGGAGTTGGTAGTTGGCGGTGTCTCACCGCCGTGCCTCGGAAAGCACATCTCGGTTATTATCACTATCATGTGACAATAATCGTTAAAGCTCGCCAACCCGCATTGGAGCAGCGTGGCGGGTCTAAGCTCTAAATCTCTCTCTCTTATCAGAGAGGAGGCCTCTGCGTAGCTGTTTGCTGTAGGGGTGGTGGCGGCAAGTTTCATCAAAATCGGTTCGGTAGTTTACAAGATAAGTGTGTGGTGAAGTGACTGTTAAGTGTGTGGTGAAGTCGGTTTCATTTTCGATATTTTAGATTATCACTTATTTAAATAGATCATTTGGTCCGACCCGGTGACCCGTGATCCGTAACCGTACAAGCTAGCTACTACACCCACGAGGTATAAGCAGGCCTGTGTCACTCTTGGTACTTACGCGATTTAGATACCTACAATTTCTTCCTCACCCGGGCAGGACGACAGTCAGGGCTAGCGCGTTCTAGGCGAGTGACGTACTACCGAGTTTAATATTGATTACGTAGTACCTACCTAGTTTTTTTGTAAATATTTGTTTAAATAGTTTAGTGTTTAGTATAGTTAGTTGTAGGATAAAACAGGTGTAGACATTTAAGGATAATAATTTAAAGAAATAATGGGAAAAAACATTATTATTATTATTGTTGTGTGGATGGTTGCTCAATGAGCACAAACGAGGATCATGTATCATTTTTTACGTTGCCGAAGGATACTGATAGGTGAGGTAATTTCATCGTGTGGGGTTGCTGGTCCCCCATCGGGCGCGTCCCCCCGGTGGCGGATGGGGGAACGCCTCCCAGATATGGGAGGTACCGGGGAAACCCGGCGCGGACCAAAACCAGCAGGGGGTTGCCGCTTGGAGGATCCTGGTACTTCTCTGTTCATCAGAGTGGACTGTGGAGACTCCGGGCGGCGACAATTGGGGGGGGAGGCTTTCGGGCCGTGAGGAAGAAAACCTCGTTAAAAAATTACAGGAGGGGGTGGAAACGCCCTGCGCGGCGGGTCCGCTGGTCTTTTTGGCCGGTGGGCGCTGGCTTCGGCCACCGTCGGGCAACCCGTAATCCGCACTGAGCGGAACCGGGGGCCCCACGCACTGAGCGAGGGGCCGCGAGGAAGAAAACCTCTATAAAAAATTACACGAGGGGTGAACCTCTTTAGGGTCGCCTGCGGGTGTGGCCCTCTTGAGGGTTGCCTCTAGCGAGGAACTCCGGGTGATGGAATGGTGTATCCGTCGCCCGTTGAGACGCCTCGGGTCGGGAGGCGCACCATTATGTTCCTGGTGCGCCTCAGACGGTGATAGGGGGCCTTTAGGTCCCCCGGTGGAGGGTCTGCCTCGGCGGACGGCACCGGCTGGGTCGCGGATGATTGCGCAAGTGTACCCGTAACCCAGCCACCAGGCGACACGGAGGAACATCGCTGGGTTTTAGTGGGTATTCTGGCCATCGGCCTGCTTGAGTCCCACACTATCTTCCGGAAGCATTGCAGTCCGCTGTAGGGCTTCCGGAGGGTGTGCGTAAATGCATTTCCCAGCGTCAAAAAAAAAAAAAGGTGAGGTAATTTCATAATAAAAATTATGTTAGAAGGTAAGTACTTAAAATTATTGAGTATTGTACGGAGTGTGTACAAATATATACCTACACTATCTAGTTAAAATATTTACGTACTTAGCGAAAAAATAATAAGGTAAGTAATCAATGAATTAACTAAAGAAGTACTTATGTAGGTACCTAATTACAGAAATTAACTGTTGTTACTTCACTATCGAAGTTGCTGGTACCTACATAAAAGTCGCGCGCAGAAGGTTTGCCGATGGCTGCCCCTCCCGTTTACGCCTGCCGCGACCCGCGCTCGTCTAGCTAGACCGTAGGAGAGCGAGGATCCCACTATGTACCTATATTGTCTGTTGTAATAAAACTAAAGTATTTTATGTTTTAACACAAAATACTATAATAGGTATACCTAGATAGGACATATTATCATTTAGTCAAAATCTTGTAAACTAATTTATGGTTTACAATATTTTGACTAATTTTGTTGTGAGGACTAGTAGTTTATGACGGTGTCTAGTCAATAGATCATGTGTAGCTTTGTTTATATTATGAAATACAAATAAATTATTAAAAATTATAACTACTGTATTTTATTACTCTTTGTTGACAGCCCTAAGCAATCACGCAAAGTCATCCGTGACTTAGGAAGGCGAAAAGATCCAAAGCAATACGGACCCTCGCGCCGAGCGATTAAGTCTAATTTAAGTTGCGTGCGTAATTTACCTACTTAATAAAAATTGTGTAGGCTATTAAAGCGTCGGCAAGTAGTCAACATCAAAGGAGTGAAACTTCTGTACGTAGTACTATTATATGTTCTGTGGTATAAGTTACAACCAAGCCTCCGAAACTGTGTCACCAATATCTTGGGGCCTTTCAACACGAGTTTTCGAACAATAACCCTTTATCGTAAACATTATCACTGGCCGCCCTTACACCTTTTGACACGGCGGCGATATATCAAAACCTTGGAGATCGTACAAAAGACCCCCCGGCGGTGAAGTGTGAGTAATAGGTCACATTGGCGAATATATTACACGCGACGTGGAAAATTCGCAGGGAAATTGATAGTCGGGGCCTTTGTTGTAAGGGAAAATGAGTAGTGCTCCGGTAAAAATAAACAAGGTGATACAATATCGTATTTAGGAGATAATATAATTTGTGTGTTGTGCAGAGCCCGGCCCTGTGTTCGTGGGACATAGTTCCAATTAGTAGAGGCTTTTTTGAGAAGTATACAAAGCGGAGGGCATCGCATCAGTTAGGTATATAATTTGTCTTGCCTCTGTTATATAGTTAAGTTGCAAATGGCAAAGTCAAAAGTCAAAGTCAAAATCAAACACTTTTTGAACGTCAATTTTATAAGTTTAATAATTATAATAATTATCACCTTCTATGTACCTAACATAGAAGGTGATAATTATTCGAAAACTAAAATTTATAGGGTTCCAGACATGCCTTGGCGTGACAAAAAGAGCTGGCATATGAGTGAAACAAATTATAGAGAACTATTTTAAGCGATACAATATACCTACTTCAGTGAATATGTGCAGTAGCAATCTGGAGAGACCTTGATTGTTGTTGTGGATTGTTGTGGATAATATATATCCGTTTTCCTGCGAAAATAAAACCATAGAATTTAGTTACATAGCACTGGAAAGGTTGTCGATAGTTTGAAAATTGTATTAATGGAAAATATCTCTCGAAAATCTCTTTTCAGCGTCATTTTAAAACAACAATCATATATATTATCCGCTGGAACGGAACTCAACGTCCAATGTTATTCGAGCCACGTTTGATTTCTATTTGTTCAATTTTTCCAACTTCAAGAAGTCAAATAAATGTGACTGTAACTTTAAAATACGGTCCTCTCGTTTCCGCTCTCTTTATCTTAACTGTTCGACATACCTACCTAATGAAATCTTTAAAGATAAAATATATTTTTACTATTCCTTGTGAATCGTCCAACCATACATATTTGACGAATAACAGATAAAAATATTATAAACATTTTATAAGCACTTTTGAATTGAATGAAACATACTTACTTGTGATATTGTGTTGATTGAGACACGACTCAGGATCATGATGGTAAGTTACAGTAAGGTAAGGTTAAGGTTAAATATGAACATCAAATACAAATCAAAGTAGTTTGCTCAAGTCACTTTATTGTACCTAATTACCATCCATTGTTCAGATTTAGGTTAAAACAAAATTTAGGTTAAAATTTTCATTGGTCTAATTTAACTTTAACCGTAATCTTACTTTAACCGCGTGATGTACTTCCTTCTATAAGGCGTTCGAACAGTATGACAGAACTTCACAATTATTGAAAACAAGCGTGAAAAAGAAATTTAAAAAGCTGGCGAATGTAATACTGATATTAGATAGTCCGAGTAAGTGAAGTGAAGGAATATAAGTAGTAATTATCAAAGGACTATTAGAAAGTTTTTAAATTTTCATGAGTTTAAATGACAATTAGTCGTATCGTAGACAAAGAATATCCTATTACCGCGCACTAACCATACAAAATGGATACCATTTTCTAACTTTTCCGAGAGAACGGAATCGCAAAGGTAATTAAAAATAAATATTAACTCTGCCTTCCACTTCTATACGTTTCGTCTTTTTAAAAATTCCACAAAGGGATTTCGCATTTGCTATTCCACTAAACACTATCGCATAAAGACGACTTACTAGCTCCTCTTCTGTCATATAAAATATACTTTATGTCTAAAGAAGTAAAGGGGATTTTCAAATGTAACATTAAATAGAATAAGATATTTATGAATTAGCGTGTCAATTTACACAGTAGGTGGTCTATTACTAAGTCTATTATATGATAATTTCTGAAATAACCTACATGGAAAAGGATGTAAGGTATACTTAGTGTCAAATGATTCATATCAATTGCATATCGATAATATGTCAATTACACGAACGTTTTATTCGTACATATCAGCTATTTACAAAACACGTGAAGTTGATTACAGGCTGTCCCCCATGAAAGATAATAGATACACGTTATCTTTCACGGGGGACAGCCTGTAATCAACTTATTCGAAGATCTGATATTCAGTTTTGTTGAGGTTTACACAGAGTACCTAGATTGGAGGTTTATCTACTATTTCTTTTGTCTAAAAAGGACTTTTTTTTTGTTTTCAGTAAACCATAGTCCACTGCTGTCTCTCGTACGAATTTACACTCCACGGTGCGTTGCTCGTTGCTTCTCAGTAATGTGATTTCTGTCCATCTAGTGGGGGATCTATCTACAATACTTATCAGGTGTGAGGTCTTTCCTGCACCTTGGTACCCCAACGTCTATCGGTCCACCGAAGTCATACCGATATACCGATGTCACTGCTACATCAGAGTCGCTAATCGTTGAGCTGCTGTATTAGGTACTTAGTTCTCGATTTAATTTATTTTGTAATGTCGTTATTACTCTTCTTCTTTCTTCTCTAATCTTTATTCCGAAATAGGTCCTCAACTGAATATGACTAATATCCTTTCCCCTCCAAATAAACCTAAAGCTCGCGCTAAGAGTATCTAGGTACAACGATAGTGCAACAGGTGACATTTGAACTCACGATCTTTCAGTTTTCGACCTTTTGAAGCCCGAATATAGCCCCTTTTTACCCTATAAAAAAATCCACAGAGTTTAAAAAAAACGTATGCCCACGCGACTAGTCCGCAAGTAATCTTTTATTATCTCTTATTGAATAAATAATTAACAAACTTCATCAGTCTCTATAAAGTTGATTCGTACTTGACAAAAGAAAAAATTCTGTCCGTCGCGTTGTCGTCGGTTGAAAATTTTTAATTGGACTTCTCTTACAGTTACAGTTCCGTTTAGAACCCGTAATTAGAAGTAATTGGAGCGAGTCAATTATTTTCGTTTGTCTTTGTTCAATTCGTGTTAATTGGGCCTATTAATAATTTGTTTTAAAAGTTGACTTGTTTTCGATACATTTATTTTTCTGTTTTTCCTTTTTTTTTTGCAATTCCTTATACTTAAGTATGAGGAAAACATTGATTGTTGTTACAAATAAATGAAGTGGATCATCGACTTTAGATTTAAATATCAGTAAAATAAAATTGTAAAAGTTAATTTCAATAAAAACCTATTCTATTCCATACCTATTAGATGAGAAAGTGGAATCATGTTTAACATTCCCGATATTCTTTGGGTTTTTTTGATAGAAAATGTATCTACTTGTTGCCTTCGATATCTATCCATCTAATAATTATTATCTTTTATTTTCGCACATTCTTTAAAGAACAGCAAGTAAGGAATTATACTATACTAGTAAACTAGACATTAACAAATCGTTATGCCCGGGCTACACGAGGCTAGTTTTTCAAGCTAGGATAGCAAGCTAGTGTCAGTAAGCTAGCAAGCTAGTACTTCTGGCTTCGTGTAGACAAAACTAGCTTTGTTTCTAAGCTAGTAAACTAGTAAGCTAGTTGACAAGCCAGGACAGTTTTTAATAGGATGGAGTTCTATTTTTTAGGCTAGTAGCGCCCCCACCACTGATTTTACTATCCTGGCTTGTGTACTAGCTTCATGTGGCCGGCGAAGCTAGTTTTCAGTTGACTCGTAAGCAGTAACCACGCGTTTTGTTTGTTTTTCTCCGCGACGTGTTTTTGGGATTTTAAGATGCCCAAACTAAGTACGGAGATTAATGTAAAGTTCGTACAACTGTACCGTGACCATGAATCATCCACGATCCATCAATGATCCACGTTCATCTCTTCTTAAAATCCACGGTCTTACCCACAGCCGTTTTTGTAATTCATCTTCTAGTGCGAATTGGCACAGTTTTTCAAGTAACTGTTTTAGTCGAATAGTGTTTTTTTTCACCTGCAGTTCATTTTGGACGTGTGGTCACCTCATAATACTAGCTTAAAATAATATAGCCTCATGTAAACAGAACTAGCATATTCCAAGCCAGGTCAGCTAGCCAAGACAGTTTAAAAGAAAACTAGCTTGCTATCCTAGCTTGAAAAACTAGCCTCGTGTAGCCCGGGCATTAGGCAATTAAAATTTTAGCCTACGATTCTGAAGTAGCTTTTGATATTCATCGGAAACATATTTTTATAAATATCCTTGCTCGGTTATCTACCTATCACTTATGATTCTAAACTAAAAAATATATAAAAGAAACATAGACTAAGTATATGTATATTGTATATAGTTTCTTGATAAAAACAGTACATATTCGTACAGTATACGTGTAATTTCGATTCAGGTATATTTACCTGTTGAATAAATAGTGTTATTAAAAAGCGCCACAGAGTCGGACGCGACGGATGGCACAATTCCCTCATTATTTATTTAAAGCCCCATCCGATTTTCTTGTATCGTAGATACACGTCACAAGTAGCTAAAGTACCTAGTAGTAGAAACCTTTATTGCAAAAAAACAGTAACATCACGTAATATCACGTAGAGACACAAGAATACAATAATAATCACACTAATATTGTAAAGGCGAAAGTTTGTGTATGTGTGTGTGTGTGCGTGTGCGTGTGTGTGTGTGTGTTTTTGTTACTTTTAACGCCGCAACTACTAAACCGATTTGTCTGAAATTTTGAATGGAGATATATTATGCCCTGACTTAACACATAGGCTACTTTTTATCCTGGAAAAATCCACAGTCGAAATCTATAGCTACAGCTATAGGTAGATTACTATAGCAACCTACCTTGAAAGAAGGTATAAAGGTTGAAAAAGGGAGCGGGAACGGGAACCGAAAATCCACGATTCCCTCGAGATTTGTGAAAAATAAATAGGTGTAGGTGAGTAGCTTATTATTTAAATGTCTGTGTGGAATGAGACTTATCTGCTAAGTATTTTGTGCTTACAATTATAATTATTGTAATCCGCTCTTCATACATCGCTTGTCCCACAATGGCAGACGACATGCTTTTAAAACTTAACTCTTACTTATTTTCTCAATTCTCACTAGGTTTACGCTTAAGCTTCAAGGGATTACACAGTCACGCAGCCTCGTCCTTCGCAACCACTTTGCAACTTCTGTGAATTCCTTCAGTGCTTGAATTTGCACTGAAATTTTTCCATTTTATACTACACGATCTTCGTCCGCGTGGATTATATATCGTATATCTCATACAAATTTTCAACCCCTATTTAAACCCCTTGGGGTAGAATTTTTAAAAGTCCTTCCTTAACGAATGTCTACGTCATAATAGCTATCTGCATTCCAAATTTCAGCCCAATCCGTTCTGTGGTTTGAGTTGTGCGTTGATAGATCAGTCAATCAGTCAGTCAGTCACCTTTTTCTTTTATAGTAGGTATATTTAGACTATCTGATGTACATCTACATACATTTCATACAAATCTCATACAAATTTTTATTATCTCTCCTTTTATTATTTCTCCTTCCTCCATTGGCCGGCAATCGCCGAACGCATTGGGTCAAATGTCACATATGACAATGAGCCGCACATAACGAATGGGGGCCGAAATATAAAAAAAAACAGTTTTTATTTATGGGTGTTTGCATTTATGACAGGATTCAGGAATAAAATAATTTTTGTCTGCATCGAGAGATAAAACTATTATCCTGCACCCATCTTACCCCGTAGGCGGTAGAGGTGGCGTAGAGGTGGAAACTTGAAAGGCAGTACAGACCATTATATATGAGGCTAACCACAAAAGGAAAGTTGAGCGGGCATAGCATTGTTTACCTGGACACGGGCTGCTCTTTGTTGAGTTAATTGTTTAACTGGACGCGACATGAATTTTATTTTATTGTAGAGCTTCTGGCTGCTAAGAAACGATGTTTCAAACTAATGGTAGTTTCGGCTGATGATGAGGCCAGCTGATGAAAATACTCATCTGAATAGAGAGATAGGAGTAACTACGATCACTAGAGATAGTTTTATCACTAGAGATAAATTGAAAACTTTACACTTTGTTGTTGACATCTATTACTTTTTTGCTGGTATCTGCACTTGAGAGGAAGCCTGCGTTCAACAGTGGAACGTTGAGTTCTTGGTGGTACTTTTAATATGTATCTACTAAGTAATGTCAAAGGAGAATATCCGACTTTTACACTGACTTTCATTTTAAAATACGTAAGTATGGCGTATACTTACGTATTTTAAAATGAAAGTCCTATTAGTTACGTATAGCGGATACGTAACTAATAGAATAGAATAGAATAGAATAGAAAAGTTTTTTATTCAAATAAACTTTTACAAGTGCTTTTGAATAGTCAGATGAATCTACCACTGGTTCGGAATGCCGTTCCAACCGAGAAGAACCAGCAAGAAACTCGGCGGTTGCTCTTTTCCAAATTTACAATATCAATATAACAATTTTATGGTAAGTACATGATTGAATTGCCGTCTCGCGCATTGCTGGAACGAGTCAAATCCACGCCTTTTTATCATTTATATAAGTAATCATAATTTTATTCAGATAAACTTTCGGAAGCGTTTACGAATCGACAAATGAATCTACCACAGGTTCGGAATGGTGCTTACAATTCTACACATGTGAAGAAGGGCAGACAAAAGTAGCCCCATTTCCGACGGTGGCACCCGTTCACGAGCATGACGCATGATCCAGCCATTGCTTCGCTCAACCATATTCGAGGGAACGTAACAACCCGCACCACACGACACCACCACAGAAATGTTTAAAGAGAGCGTGACGTACTTAGGCTACCCATGATCAAAGCATCGAATTGAACACCAATAATCAAATACTCGGTTTAAGACATTGAGAAATTGCTCCATGCTTTTTTATCATTTATATAATCTTCAATTGTATAATATGCTTTTTTTATGAGCATATTTTTAATAGAGTTCTTAAACTTGTGTAAAGGCAAGTCTAAGATTGCTTGTGGAATTTTATTATAGAACATTACGCCCATTCCCACAAATGACCTTTGGACCCTTTTGAGGCGTAACTGAGGAATCACGAGCCTATTTCTATTTCTTAATTGCCTGTCGTGTAATTCGCACTTTTTAATGTAACTGTGAATGTTTTGCCTAACAAAAATTATATTGTTATAGATATATTGAGAAGCTACCGTAAGAATACCTATTTCTTTAAATTTCTCTCGAAGGGAATCCCGCGGTTTTAAATTATAAATTGCGCGAATTGCCCTTTTTTGTAAAACGAAAATTTTTTCAATATCAGCCGCTTTACCCCATAGTATGAGTCCATACGACATAATACTATGGAAATATGCAAAATAAACAATTTTTGCAGTTTCTATATCTGTTATCTGTCGAATCTTCCTAACAGCGTAAGCAGCAGAGCTGAGCTTGCCAGCAAGTGTTGCTATATGGGTGCCCCATTGAAGCTTTGCATCTAGGGTTATTCCCAAGAACACAGTTGTGTCCTCAGTTTTCAATGGCTCACCACTTATCTTTAAATTTTTGCTAGTAACCCTTGTATTGGGCAATAGAAACTCGACACACTTGGTTTTTTTTGCATTCAAAAGTAGATTGTTTGTAGTAAACCAGTGTGAAACTTGAGATAATGTATTATTTACATCGTCAAAATTGTCCTTAGTCCTATCGACTTTAAAAATCAAAGACGTGTCGTCAGCAAATAGTACAATATCGCAAGCATTTTTGACAAAATGTGGTAAATCATTAATATAAACCAGAAACATGAATGGACCCAGAATAGAGCCTTGGGGAACACCCATTACTGAGGCTGATCCGGACGACTTAACATCATTGATACATACTCTCTGTATGCGATCACTGAGATAAGAGGCAATAAGACTGAGTGCAGTTTCTTTAATACCATAGTGGCTTAATTTTCGTAAGAGAGTCTCATGATCAACGCAATCGAATGCTTTTGACAAATCACAGAAAATACCAATGGCATTCTGTGATTTCTCCCATGCATCGAAAATATGCCGTAACAGCCTTGCGGCCGCATCGGTTGTAGAACGACCCTTAGTGAAACCATACTGCTCAGAGTGAAGTAATTTATTTAAATTAAAGTGCAAAAGCAGTTGGTTGAGCATCATTTTCTCAAATATCTTGCTGAGAGTTGGTAGAATCGAGATCGGCCTGTAGTTATTTGGGTCACTTTTGCTTCCCGATTTAAATAGAGGTATTAATTTACTACATTTCATTAGGTCAGGAAATGATCCCGAGTCTATGGATTTGTTAAAAATAACAGCAAGATATGGTGCAATAACGTCAATAATATTATGGATTATTTTTACTGATATTCCCCATAAGTCTCCTGTTTTTTTGTGTTGTAAAGACTTAAATGTTTTAATAACATCATATGGGGTTACGTATTTAAATCGAAATAATACATTGCACTCAGAAACATTGCCCTTTAAAATACTATAGGCTTCTGTTGGCGAGGAATTTAGGGAACTAGTCGTGGTAACTGGAACATTTTGGAAAAACTTCTCAAAAGTATTTGCAATATCTGTATCAGAATCAATAATATGATTATTAATTTTTAATTCCAGTTTATTATTATGCACTTTATGTTTCCCCATTTCATTACTGATGATATCCCACGTTGCTTTTATTTTATTATCAGAGTGAATGATTTTCTGTTTTATGTAAAGAGATTTTGCTTGTATGCAAACATTTCGAAATAATTTGGAATAATTTCTAACATATTCAATAAACGCAGGGGTATAGTTATATTGTTTTTCTGCATACAAGTCAAATAACTTGTTTCTACTTTTATAAATGCCAACAGTTGCCCAGTCACTAAATTTGAGATTTTTAAACAATCTTTTTTCTATAATTTTAATAAAAAAAAAAAAAAAAAAAAATTTTTTAATAGGCGTATACTTCTACGTTGCAGGCGACGGTGGGTGAGGATGGGGGAAGGGAAGTTTAATATTTATTGGTACTTTCAGTTGATCTAAGCTCAAGTATGATATTAGAACTGAAAGTTTTACCAAAGAATACTAAAGATGGATATTAATAGATAGATGCTAAAAGATTTTTTTTAAGATTAAAAGAAGAAAAAGAATGCTCAGGGTCTCTTAGCGGGCGATGGAGAGAGCTATGCTCGGAGTATCCCTGCGGGATCAAATCAGAAATGAGGAGATACACAGGAGAGCCAGAGTTACCGACATAGCTCATCAAGTTGCAAAACTTACCCCCAAAATAACAGACCCCCCCACTAGATGGACGGACGATCTTAAGCGAGTCGCTGGCAGCCACTGGAAACAGGCGGCACAAGATCGTGTTCTGTGGCGATCCTTGCAAGAGACCTATGTCCAACAGTGGACGTCTATTGGTTGGGACGACTAAAATATATTAATACGTATAAATCTACGTAATAAATAGATAGTAAAATATACCTGACGTTTCTAGTGGTTCTACATCGAAGTGCACATGTTTCGGGCAGGAGAGGTGGCCGATAAATTTACAGCTTTGTGAAGGCACTTCGTGTGTATTCGTGTGTTTTTTAACTAAGCTTTCATGAATGCTCTGCCCCGGTGCCGGTGTAATGTCCGCCGTGGAACTCTTTGCGGCTAGTATACGAGTGTCTACTGTTTTAATTCTGTGGTTTTTGTCTCATGGTTTGAATTGTTGGTATATCTAAAGAGGCTGTCATGTAGTTAAAAATATATCATAGTCTGAATTTTTGTGTTAACTCTGTATTGAAATTATTTTTGCGTTTGGAAAAACCATACAATACTTAAACTTAATACTTATTAGGAACGTTATCAATTTTTAGGTGTTTTTTCGCATTACAATTCTGTTTTTTTGGACATTGACTCTCAGAATAAGAAGGGTTTAGGCCGTAGTCTCAAGGGAAAGGAGTGTGAAGTCTACCAAGTGCGGATTGGTAGACTTCACACTCCTTTGAGAACATTATGGAGAACCATTAGGCTATCACCGCTTCGATACCACCACTACCACCACTACATCCTATTAACGTCCCACTGCTGGGCACAGGCCTCCTCTCTCATAGGAAAGAGGGATTTAGAGCCTAATGACTCGCCACGCTGCTCCAATGCAGGTTGGCGGGCTTTAACGACTATTGTCACAATTAATAATAATAACCGGGATCGACTGCTTAACATGCTCTCCGAGGCACGGGGGTGAAACACCACCAGCTTCCAACTTCGGACTGGCACTGAGAATTTCTTGACAGAAAAACCCAATACCTAACAATTATTTGCCCGACCCGGGAATCGAACCCGGGACCCCGTGATCTGCGGTCGAATATACTAACCACTAGACCAACAAGGCAGTTGCTTAGATACGTTCAAATGAAATTATTTATGAACATGAATCACGGTAGTTTTTCCAGTGTCAAAAAAGTCATCAAGTTAACACTTACGCAATTAATCCGACTAGTATAAAGCGAGCAGCACGCCGGATCGCGCACTATAAAAGCTTTAATGAAAACAAATTGAACCAAGCCTAAAAACAAACGTCAGGGATTAATTAATAAAGCCATTCTCATACTGCCTGTTTTATTCTGCGCGATTTGTACCTCTATTAAGTATCATTTGTTTACATCACTAGATGATACTCCTACCTACGAAGAATGTAGGTATGTTCATATTATGTACTAGCTGACCCCCGCAACTTCGTTCGCGTGGATATACGTTTTTATATAGGATTGGATCGGATCCCATAATTCTTTTATGTACCTAAAATAAATGTAGCCTAAGTTACTCCTTATAACATTGAAAGTTCCATTAAAATCGATCCAGCCGTTTCGGAGATTAGCTGGAACAAATATACAGACCAACAAACATAAATTTAAACGCACACCAGTTTAAAATAAGCCGTACGTTCAAAGATCCGGGTCCCAAGTTATTTGAACCCAATACTCAGGGTTGTAAAGTCTGTCATTTCTGAACTAAAAAACCTATGACCTTGAAATATTTTCGGGACAATATATAAAGTACTACCTTTCTAAAAAAAAAGAATGAGTGGAATCGAACAACGCGTTATTAAATTACAGCTAAATACACGTTTTAACTTCCATCCCCTCTCCCAAGGGAACCGTGCTGAATTTCGGGATAAAAAGTATTCTATGTCCTACTTCGGAGTATAAACTCAAATCGTACCAAGTTTCATTTGAATCCGTTCAGTAGTTTCGGCGTGATGCGCGGCCAAGATACAGACAGACAGACAGACAGACAGACAGACAGACAGACAAAAATGAAAAAATTGCAGTTTTGGTTTCAGTATCGATTATATAGTGCCCTCCAATAAAAAAATTCAAAATATCTTCAATGTACAGAATTGGATCTGTTACAGTTTTATTATATTATAGATAGAATTGTATGGTTTATATTTAATGAATTATGTTAGCGTTGAATATTTATAGGTATAGTAACTATGGAAAAACGAACGGCGTCAACATTGGTTCGTTTTAAAAACAGCACTTGCGCAGCACATGCGATGAACGCAGTCACTTCTGATTGGCATTACACTATCATAGTATTGACTTAAATGCACAGCTGCATCAAAAATATTATAATTTCAGCCAATTACAAAAGTTGCTTTTACCGTAAGGTAATCGTCATAACTTGCGTACAAGCTATGCTAATTTAAGTATATATGCATCTATAATAGCATCGTCTCTAAAATGGCCGCCAATGTATCAGCGCTGGAGCCTTTGACGCAACAACCACACCTACTCTGCCACGGCGCTTTGACTATAGACAAATTAAATCAATTAAAGGGCAGCCTCCGTCTTTTTTTGGTCCAAATGTCCCCCATTTGTTTGTGTTACGCGGACTTTTTTATTTGCAACGACCGTTGATATAAATCATTAAAAAAGCAAAGATGCCTAGAAGTTTGATTAGCTGTGAACTGAAGCATATTAGCCTTATAACCTTAACGTAAATAAGGTAATCCTATACCACAAAATAATATTCTATTCATAAAGTGACCTTTGCCAATAGTAAAGGCAGGCTGAAGTCTCCACCACTAGGCTTTTTGGAGTTGTTAACTTTTCGGAGATGTGCGTTTTAAGTATTTAAATATCACTTGCTTTAACGGTGAAGGAAAACATCGTGAGGTTTCCTTACGATGTTTTCCTTGCATGCATGCATGCATACCTGAAAGTTCTCCAAAATGTTCTCAAAGGCGTGTGAAGTCTACCAATGCGTACTTGGCCAGCATGATGGAAAACGGCCTAAACCTTCTTATTCTGGTAATGAGTTGATGAATAATAATGAACTTGGCTCGATTACTTGACTAAATTACCGTATAGGTAAATGAGAAGTGAAATTATTTTTGACGTGATACTTAACGTCTAAATCGATGAACGCCGGCCGCACGCACGAAAGAGTACGTACCGCCTAGTCGAGCGTGCAAGCGAGAGCGCGTAACAAGCGATAGAGAGGCAATGTTTTCTTATGACGTTATCATAAAAGACAACAAATTTTATGTGGTAAAGATTTGGGATACTTTTGCATGTAGATTTCTGCGAGTGCTGTCTTGGGTTCCGTATATCAACGGCAGCGTCTCTGTGACGCGGCCCAGCGTCACTCTGGGTTGTTTATTGCGTTGATTTCATTTGAAAGCTTGCGTTAAAATATACATGAGAATGATTTTAACGGACGAAAACAATATTTCGCCACATTTTTTTTGTTTCACAGTGGACACGGCATAGTTAGGCAGTAGTGCACAGTACTGAAAAAGTTAAATCCATACATAAAAGATTACCTAGTAGGTACGGGTATCTTTTTTTAAATTATAAACGTGAAAGTAACTCGTGTATTTTATCTTTTCACAGCTCAACCACTGAACCGATCTTGACGAAATTGAGCACAGAGATAGCTTGCATCCCGGAAAAGGATGCAGGCTACTTTTTATCCCGGAAAATCAAAGGGCTCCCACGGATTTTTCAAAAACCTAAAACGCGGACGATTGAGGTATTACCTCAGTGATTCACTTGTGCTGGTCCTGATAAAATTGTAGGTCTATGTTGTATACGGTAGAGTCTATACTCTACCGTATAATTCTATAATTCTATTCTAATATAATTCCTATGAATTCGACCCTTAAGTCCAACAGTATGCCAATAATGCGACGCAGCAAATATAAAATTCGACATAAAGGGATAGCAGTAAGCGAGGCAGAATGCAATCTCATGCAGTCGCATTGTGCCGGCACCTGCGAGGCGGAGGCGGGGCGGGAGGCGCAGTGCAGCCTCTTTGTGATGTAAAAGATTGATGCCCATCTTCCACTTCAGTCGACGGTAAAGAGACTTGTAAGTGAACGTAAATATGAATTTTATTTCCACTTTATACTCTCTGGAATTTTCAAACACAGCATAGTACGTAAATATTTATATGAACCACTGTGAAAATTGTAGGTATATGGTACTGTAGGTATATATACCTACAGTACCATATATAATTTTTACATATATACATATATGTATTTCATGTCGATTGTTCACTGGCAAATTGCATCCACAATTTCTTGCAGAAGTCAATAACATCAGAGTAGATAAAAGTGATAAAACACACAGAGTGATTTGCTGCGAGTGTTTACACAGTGGAAGTGACTTGCCAGAGCTGATTTCTGCAAATATTTCTAAATTAAACTAAAATGATAGGTCTATATCTATTCCCATCTCTTTCACAATGCTCCCTGCTGAAATATAATTAAACCCGTAAATTTCAAAAAGTCAAAGTGGAGTTCTTAATTGTTGAGTATTTTTTTCTTGATGTCCGGATGACACATTTTTCACAATACAAATAGAAAACAATTGTTTAAATCGCAATTTCAACTAAAACATTTTCCACGTTTACAAAAGCCGAGTCGGCAACTAAGCCGAAACAAAAAGTTGGCTTTACAAAGGCACAAAATCTAGGTGGGGACAAAGTTGACCGCCGCTGCGGGTTTGAGCCTAGTTTCCACTTTTTGCATTCACTTTGTTTTTACGCCGCCGACTATTTAGTCGGCGCCGCCGACTATTTAGATATTTATCTAACGGTGGACCCGTTGTTTGTATGGCTACGTTCACAAGCTGAATTTGAAACGCTCTATGTACTTAGTTATATTAAATTTTTCCTCCTAAATAAGTATACACAAGTATAAATTAAAATTTTAAAAAACCCCCGACATTTATGGTGGCGGCCATCTTGGATTAGCACTATGCAAGTGCTATTTTACTAGTCAAGCCCTTTCATTTGATACCCATATTAAGGGAGTTGTGAAAAAAAAAATCTCCCATTTTGCAGCGGCGGACATCTTGGATCGATTTTCATCAAACAGCTAACAACGCTTTCGACTAATTCACCTTTCAAACAAAAAAAACCGCGTTCAAATCGGTTCACCCGTTTGAGCGCTACAGGGGAACAGACAGATACACACACACACATACACACACACACACACACAGACAGACACGTCAAACTTATAACACCCCCCCCCCCCCCCCGTTTTGCGTCAGGGCTTAAAAACTAACTTGACTAATGAGAAGAAAACCATTTATCTTCCTTACGGTTAAATACAGAGCTAAAACTCTTTTTGAAAGTGGAACTATTTCCGTACACTATTCTAGGTCATTAGTTTAGTAAATGTGACGGTTGCTGCTGCTTTTGCTGGATTAGAACCTCAAATTGTATGTACACCTGAGGGGCCCATGGACCACAAGTTAAAAAATCCTGCTCTAACAGAACAAGAGACTCAGGAGAAGCTTGTCTCATCAAGTAGGTTTAGCGTCTGGTCGTGAAAAGATGCCTGAAACACTTAAAAACCATACAATACTTAAACTTAATACTTATTAGGAACGTTATCAATTTTTAGGTGTTTTTTCGCATTACAATTCTGTTTTTTTGGACATTGACTCTCAGAATAAGAAGGGCTTAGGCCGTAGTCTGAAGGGAAAGGAGTGTGAAGTCTACCAAGTGCGGATTGGTAGACTTCACACTCCTTTGAGAACATTATGGAGAACTGTCAGGCGTGCAGGTTTCCTCACGATGTTTTCTTTCACCGTTAAAGCAAGTGATATTTGATTGTTTAAATCGCACATAACTTCGAAAAGTTGAGGTGCGTGCCGGGATCGAACCCAGTCCTCCCGAAAGGGAGGCCGAACTCTTAACCAATAGGCTGTCACCGCTTCGATACCACCACCACCAGCACTACAGCCTTTTAACGTCCCACTGCTGGGCACAGGCCTCCTCTCTCATAGGAGAGAGGGATTTAAACTTAGACCCGCCACGTTGCTCCAATGCGGGTTGGCGGGCTGTAACGACTAATTTTCACATGATAGTGATAATAATCGGGACCGACGAACTTAACGTGCTCTCTGAAGCACGGGGATGAAACACCGCCAACTACCAACTCCGGGCTGGCACTGAGAATTTCTTGACAGAAAAACCCAATACCTAACAATTATTTGTCCGACCCGATAATCGAGCCTGGATCCTCGTGATCTGCAGTTGAATATCCTAACCACTAGACCAACGAGGCAGACACCATTTAAAATGTAATTTAGGTACGGGAATAACAATTTTAGTTTACGACTTCATTTCTACAAAGACGTATTGTAGAATTGCTATCGACAAAAAGCAGATCAATAGAAGCAGTTGACAATAGATAACATTAATCTTGTCCCGCAGATAATCAATGCCTCTATTGGGTGTCGATGGCATCGCGGGGAGAATAAATCTCCACCAGAAGAGATCGTCGGCGCCAGGCGTGGCGACGGCTCCGATTGAAGGTACGTGGTACGTTGATATACGTAACCACAATACACAGTTACTAGGCCAGTCAAAGACTCAAAAAAATCGCTAAAATCGCACTCAACGGCTAGTTTTGAGTTTTTAATATGTTGTTGGGTCATATTAAACATATTAAGTATACTTAACAACATATTAAAAAATCAGAACTAGCCGCTTGATTGCGATTTTAATGTAAAATGTTAAAAAGTAATCCACAATTTTTGTTGTTGTCTCCTTTTGCCTCCACTGCAAAGTTAGTTAAGTACTTAAGTATACTAGTTTAGGAAATAGGACCCGGAGTTAATGTAGTCTGCTGGGTACATATTACAATATTGATTTTTAATTGACAGTCCTTCTCCCTAAACTCACATACTTAGTTTAATGGGCAATATCAGGATTGAAGTGTTGGAATTAAAAATTAGTGGGACCATCTCGCGAGTTTTCTCTATCTATAAAAAAATTGGTTGTCTGTAAAGTCGGTTTATGCCATGGACAATAATTTTACGTGATAATGTCGTAAGAAAATAGAGATAGGTGCGTCACAAGCCGAATGCTTGGACCGATAGTGCCTTCTCTATCGCTTGTTCCGCGCTCTCGCTTGCACGCGGTATGTGACAACGAGCCATGCTTTTTCGTGCGTGTAGCCGGCGTATTTCGATTTATAAGACGTTATTAAGTCAAAAAATAATATGCATATCTATCGGTTCAGAAATCTCGGAGAAATCAGTGCACACTGCACATACATACCTATATTTCTTATTCTTCATAAATCATAAGGCTTATAAAAATAAGCACTACAGAACATTTGTTTTTTTTTTATTTTTGCCTTAGTGCAAAAAATAAAAGCTCTTTTACTAGTTACATGTCTGAGGCGTTGTGTATCTTTGGTGTTTCATATCAAAGAAGTGTAAGTAATAGCCGATGGAGACGACAAAAACGGAACAAACTGCATAAAAGATATTCCCTATGGTCCTTGATGGTGGATCGCCGAGACTCTAACTAATGATAGCTGTCTCTGTTCTGAGGATGATCGAGTTTGAAATGGAATTTAGGTTTTGTTGGGACATTGTGTTTTTAAGAAAAACTATTATATTGTAAGTATATCCACAAGAGCCACGCCCACGTTAGCTAATTTATTTCATACACTCAATATTTTGGTAAATTTAAATACCTAGGATAGCTGTGATAGCCTAGTGGTTAGTACGACCGACTTCTAATCGGAGGTCGTGGGTTCGATCCCGGGCACGCACCTCTAACTTTTCGGAGTTATGTGCGTTTTAAGTATTTAAATATCACTTGCTTTAACGGTGAAGGAAAACATCGTGAGGAAACCGGCACGCCTGAAAGTTCTCCATAACGTTCTCAAAGGTGTGTGAAGTCTGCCAATCCGCTTGGCCAGCGTGGTAGACTATGGTCAAAACTCTTCTCACTCTGAGAGGAGACCCGTGCTCTGTAGTGAGCCGGTAATGGGTTGATCATGATGATGATGATGAAATACCTAGGTACTCGTAGGTATGAAAATAGGTAGGTATGGTAGTTAGGCAAAATGTACGTCTACACATAACTAAAGCTAATGTGTTTTTCTGTGTGTAAAGCTTAAAAAATAAACGTAACGAGCCAGGACAATAGCGATAAGCTCCCGAAGGATTAGTCAAATCCTTCATAATTAGATACGCACCCTCACCACCAGTATTTACTATTTGTAGATGTAGCTCTACAAGGGTGTGAACGATTGGCCACTATTTATTTGTTATTCTTGTAGCCTGTAGGCCTATATGTATAGAATACTAGCGGACCCGGCAGACGTCGTCCTGCCCGGTGACAAACTGACATCAGTGCAACCTACCCGGTCATCAAAGTACTAATATCGCAATTAAAAAACAGCGGTTGGTGATAGAAGGGTGAAAATTTAGGATTGTATGTATTTTTGTATGTTGTATCATAAAAAAATAAAAAATAAAAATTTAGGACTACCCTTAACATTTAGGGGGATGAAAAATAGATTTGAAAAATAGATGCCGATTCTCAGACCTACCTATGCTCACAAAATTTCATGAGAATCGGTCAAGCCGTTTCGGAGGAGTATGGGAACGAAAATTGTGACACGAGAATTTTATATATAAGATAATATAGTATTCTAGACCGCTATTCTATACGAAAGAAAGCTCAGGCTCACTCAGAGAGCGATGGAGAGAGCTATGCTCGGAGTTTCTCTAAGCTATCAAATCATAAATGAGGAGATCTGTAGAAGAACCAAATTCACCGCCATTGCTCAACGGGTTGCAAAACTGAAGTGGCAATGGGCGGGGCACATAGTCCGAAGAACCGATGGACTATACTTATATAATAAAGCGGAAAAGTTTGTTTGTTTGAACGCGCTAATCTCAGGAACTACTGGACCGATTTCAAAAATTCTTTCACCATTGGATATGTAAGTGATCCTTGAGTGCTATAGGCTATATTATATTATGTACCACGGGCGAAGCCGGGGCGGACCGCTAGTACTTACATAATATTATTATAATAAAATATTAGCAAATTATTTTCTTCTTTGGGCAATCAATTTCTATTACAACGGTCAACATGCAGGACCATAAAGGCGAATTATCTCAAATTACTCGCCGCTTCTCACAGGCGCTATCGTTTTTCTCTACTTACTTCATTTCCCAAATTTCCTTCGCCTTAACAAGCCTCCCTTTAAAATATTACTTCCTTTTAGGATTCCGTCGATACACGCATTTTACGCCCCATTACCAAAATAAGCCTTATCAATTTATACTTAACATTATAAATGCGAATCTATGTCTCCGTTACCGCAGAACCCTTCAGCGGTTAGGCCGTATTGGTCCTAATACCGCCATAAAATATATATCCGCCATAAATTAAATAACTAAATAAATTTCTACTTATAATTTTTTATCTGTCTATGAACTTTCCACCAAAATCGGTTCAGACGCTCCGAAGATTACCTACCTATTGTTTTGTGTTAAGCTATCGTTCAAATGATGAATAATGATTTCGAATATTCGTGCCTAATAAGGTGCAGTTATTTCGAATCACAGATAAGACAGACATTTTTTCATTTGTTTGTATAGATTCCTAGATAATTGCGTTAAGCAAATTTAAGGCATTTCAAAAGCAATTTTTTAAACACAAAAAACTGAACTATGAAGGTTTTTAGAGACTTATGCACATCATCGCTGCGAAACGAAAGATTGATGCATAGTCCAGGGGCGTAGCTACCGCCGTATCTACCGTATCAATTATACGGGGCCCCCAAGCCACGGGGGCCCCCGACGTTTTGTTGTTTGTAAAAACTTTAGAAAAAGTGACAGATAAATATAATTATGATGAATAAATATTGCTTTTAATTTTATGCAAAAATTTTTTTTTCTTGGCCCCCAAACAAATTTTTTTACGGGCCCCGCCAAGGTACGCTACGCCCGCCACTGGCATAGTCAGATAGTCTGCGTTAAAACAGACAGTTTCGCTATTGTCGTAAGTAATATGTTGGACAATAATGGACAAACTGCAGCGGAGATATCCTCCTAAAGGTCTCATGAGAAGAAATTCTTTAAGAAAAATTGAATATTCAAACGGCAACGACGGGACCCTTCAGAAGCGCTTAAAACGTTTTATAGCGAACAGTTTTGCGAGCAGTATTGCCTCGCCGTTACTAAAGACGGACATCAAACGGGCTAATCCAATAAGGTGCATCAGCGGCCCTCCTTAATCAACTGAAGAGACAGGCTTTTTATGTTCCAAAGACATTTCAGCATTAAATAATGATGGTCCTAACTATATACTGATTTTCACTTTTAAAGTAAACATCTCGCGCTTATATAACCATACTTTAATCTATGCCCAGGGGGGTTATTCTGTAACTTAGTTTGCAACTGAAAGTAGTTGCCAACGAATTAGTTCGATATACATTGCTGCTTTACTGTGTGAAATTATGAAAACACTTTATATTTCCCACAGTAAAGCAGCAACGTATATCAAACTAATTCTTTGGCAACTATTTTCAGTTGCTAACTAAGTTACAGAATAACCCAACTGGTACCCAAATCTGCTGTTAAAGCCGAAATATTTCGATTTAAATAATCTACACGCCTGTAAAACCGTACCGTGACATTTTGAAATTCCATCCCTAAAGTAATAGTGCGATGCTATGTCGGTAGTTTTAATTTACCCGACTGGGTATATGTGTTTCACCTGTGTGTATGTATGTCCATTCCTATGTCCGCTTGTAACTAATCAACGGCTCAACGGATTTTGATAAATGATACGTCATTAGATTTGTCTCAATGACGCGAGTGTTATAGGGTACCTAAATTAAACAAAAAATCAAAATGGCGGACTTTATGCGCTTTAATGTGCGAGCTGAAAAAAAATTTTTTCTTCAAGACCCTCGAGTGGGGTATCAAAATAAAGGGATTCAAAAGGCAAATACGAAAATGTATAAATTTATATATTTGGAAACAATTTGGAGTGATAAATCGTAGAAAATGACCGTTTCCTATGTCAGTTCGTAACTACTTAACGGATCAACCTATTTTGATAAATTATAGGTCATTAGATTTGTCTTGACGGCGCAAATGTTACTGGGTACATAAAATTCTTAAAAAATCAAAATGGCGAATGTTATGCACTTTAATGTGCGGGCTGAAAAAAAATTTTTTCTTCAAAACCCTTGAGTGGGGTATCAAAATAAAGGGCTTTAAAAGGCAAGTACGAAAATGTATACAATCTATATGTTTTAAATCAATTTGGAGTGACAAATCATGAAAAACAAAATAAATAACAACTACACTGTAAGTGGTACGGTGGTAGTTTATTAATTTTTTAGTTCGTTTTTTAGCATGGCAGTCGGGTTTTTTTAATTTTTAAATTATAGCTTGTTTTAAATTTAGATTACTTTTAAGTAGTTTGGTTAGATTTATGTTCATACCCGGTTTAAATAGCGTGAATATTCTAAGTTTTTGTTATAAATTAAACATTATTAAACATTGCTAAGCATTATTAAATCTTATATCGTTGATCTTTTGGTTTGTTTTAAAAATACACAGTTTAAGTAAATACTTACTGTAAATCTAGCTTGTACAATTTCATCTACATTTTATCTAAATAACTAGTATAATAAAATAGTAGGTAAGTATGAGCACAACATTAGTTGTAGGTACATATTACTATATTCAATTTTATTTATCAATTTACCACCAGTTTTTATTAATACATCACAGAAATAGGCTTTACCATGTAAAATATTGTTATTTAATTATAGTAAGAATTTATGTAGTCACACATTTGTGACATTAAGGGTACTTTCAGACGTGTCAACACGGCAACCATAACCACACCGACAAAAATGTCGCCAGATACAAAGTGTCTGATAACACGTTTCCGTTCATACATAATACGGTTCGCACTGTCACGACTCACGAACCTACATTGCGGCCACAATTGTTACACTTGTGCCTTATTAATTTAAGTAATTGGTCAATCGATAAAATCTATCTCAATCGATAATAAGAGCGTACGTGCGACGCTGCTACACTACCGGACACTACCGTGTTTTATGATACCATCCCTTTCAATCGATTTTAAACTAAAATCAAAGTATCGCAGGATGGTCGATGACTAGTTGCAACGATCGAGCAGGTGGAGGAGCATCTTCAGTAATTTGTGTCTGCGACTTCAGGCAGTTGCAGCACGACCACCGCCTGACGACATTTTTGCTAATGTGGTGTGGGGGTGTTGTCCATCTGAATAGACCCTAAAGTGATAATAATGAGAGGGTACTGCCAGTAATGTTTATGCACACACGTGTAAAATAAAGTATTTTTTTATATGAGTGGTTTCTAATTTTTATTAGCAAGATTTTATTATTTTAGACTTATTTGTTTAATGACATAAATGTTTAGTGTACCTACTAAACGGGTACACCGTACACATGTCGTAGCCGATCTTAGAATTGATCACTTTATGATGTGGCCGATCATTTCACGAAACGGTTCTATTTCATGATACGGCCATCTAAAACTGACCATATCGTTTAAACGTCAACGTTTAATGATATTTTCATTCACGTTTGACCATATCATTTATGTAGGGTTTCCATGATATTCCATGGTTAGTTGGGTGAGCCCAACTGAGGAAGCCGGGGCAAGTCAGCTAGTTATTTAATATTACTTAAGTACAAGAAAGTGCTTTGAAATTGGGTTTCTTATTTCTGGTTTCCCTTTGTGATACACAATTGTTTGTAATAAACGGAACTACGTGCATTTTGCAAAGGAAAACTGAACAAAGGAAATGCATGGTCTACTTGCAGAAAGAGAACTGGTACATGCATTTATTTGCCCGTATTCAGAAAATTAATCTTAAGACTAAAAATAGCTTTCATAGTAGGGGACTACTTACACGCATACCTACCACAGAATACTTGATAGCATCCACTCTCTGCTGGGCACAGGCCTCCCCTCTCATAAGAGAGAGGGATTTAGAGCTTAGAACCGCCACGCTACTCCAATGCGGGTTGGCGAACTTTAACGACTATTGCCACATGATAGTGACTGCTTAACGTGCTCTCCCAGGCACGGGGGTGAAACACCGCCAACTACCAACTCCGGTCTGGTACTGAGAATTTCTTGACAGAAAAACCTAATAACTAACAATTATTTGCCCGACCCGGGACCTCGTGATCTGCGGTCGAATATAATATGCTAACCACTAGACCAACGAGGTAGTTGAGTCGAGCTTGCTATCATATTACACACTTTTTGCCTTAAATTTTTAAAACTAACACCTATCGTAACAATGAATTTTGAAAAGAGCAACTGTTGAGTTTCTTGTCGGCTCTTTTCTCAGCAAAATCTGCTTTTCGAACCAGTGCAGTGGTAGAGCCTACTATGAGCTTGTCCAAATTACTAGGCAGGCGTCAGGAGATGTGACCAAAGTAATCAAGAATTATTTTTTGGTAACAAATTGTAGACGATGTATAGTTGGAAACAATTTGATCGCTAAAATCACGTATCGCCGAAAAGCTTCCGTCCGGGTCCGTACAGTCGTTAACCGTAACTCAGTATCGAAATGCAAATTCAGTGTGCGACACTGACAGTATTAGGGAAAACGTCCATCGCGCAGTTTCACGACTCCAGTATCTGAGCCATAAACCCTTTCATGCGAGTTCACCGGCAATCTGAGCGGCGATGACGCGGCGTTTCTACACGCAATGGAGCGTGGCGGAGCGCCTCACTGACAGCGGGAGCGGAACATCGCAGAACCTGAGCGAATGAAACGTGTGAGTTTCGGCAAATCCAGTTCTAGAGTTAAAGCCTTTCGTGCGAGTTCACTGGCAATAGCGACGATGACGCAACGTTTCTACACGCAATGGAGCGTGGCGGAGCGCCTCACTGACAGCGGGAGCGGAACATCGCAGAACCTGAGCGAATGAAACGTGTGAGTTTCGGCAAATCTAGTTCTAGAGTTAAAGCCTTTCGTGCGAGTTCACTGGCAATAGCGACGATGACGCAACGTTTCTACACGCAATGGAGTGTGGCGGAGCACTTCACTAACAGCGGGAGCAGAACATCGCAGAGCCCACATAACTCTGAATAATATAGGCACTAGAAGTGCGTGTACGCGTGGTCTTGTTGCCATGCTGTAGGTGAGGACGTCGACAGTGCAACGATGCTTGTACCTCAAGCAAACAGATACAACGATGTGTAAGGTAAGCGAACGATGCGACGCAATTGCAACCTTAACTCGTTAATACTACGGCTTAATTCTGTTTATAAAGCATTGAGTGTAAATGTGTTTGCGTGATTTCGTAGGCGACATGCGTTCTGTATAGTTTGAAGTGTGCAGTACACAGCACTCCCGTGGCAGAACCTGAGGAAATGAAATGTGTGAGTTTCGGTAAATCTAGCTCCAAACTTAAACCATTTCTAGTAAGGTCAGGACTATATGACGGATGACTCATTATCTAGCTAATTCTAAAAACTTTCAGTGCCACCTAGATACTGGCAGCTACGTGGTCCAAATATTTTATACGCCACGGTTGTTTATACGCTGTGAGTGAGACCGGATCTCATTCCTAACGAGCAAAAACCTTCCGTAGTACTAAGCGGCGAATTACCCTGATTCCCATAATTACAGCAACCTATCCGAGCACTATGTCATCGTGACGCCATTAGCGGGAAGCAAAATTGTTAGCAGCATAAAGGCTGTGTTGTAATGTTGAACGAAAAACAGTCATTATGGCATCATTGCGGCCCACTTTCCCATACAAAGCGGTGACGAGTTTGTGTGAATACACGATGCTTTTCCGCCCCTTTTATAATGTGTCACGTGTGTAAAGGAGAATATTATAATTATTGTAAGCCTTTGTGTGAAATAAACTGGATGGTACTATCATCGAGAATCTGGGCGATATTACATGCACATTTTGTTGATAAATGCGAATTAAATTACTTGATACTTCTTCCTCTTCTTAGTGATGAGACTATAATTTTTCGTAAGCTCGCAATGTAACCCAATCAGCTGACCCCTAAATACCTAAAGTTGTCACGTGCCGACCGCCGCGCTTGCGAGGTCAATGCCCCGAGTTTTGTACGCTTTACACTGCCGCCGGTTTGAAAAATACTAATAACCCAATCAGCTGACCCCTAAATACCTAAAGTTGTCACGTGCCGACCGCCGCGCTTGCGAGGTCAATGCCCCGAGTTTTGTACGCTTTACACTGCCGCCGGTTTGAAAAATACTAAATAAAAAGTATATAGCGGTCTCCATATTATAAGTACCCTATATAGATCGTGGGGCGTTTTATCCTCAGTTTTGTGGGCTAAGGAAAATAATTCATTTCAAATTTTAAGGGACTTTTGATACAATATAATATTGAAAGCCAGCTTCGGAATCCATAATACGGTATCTCACTCGCACTCCGCCAATTCATTTGGCTTTACGGCTTTCACGGTAGCCGGATAAAAAAGTATCTCAGGCAGTCGGGAGTTGATGAAATCCATAAATGGAATGGAATCGGAGGTCCAAATATGCATGCACATTTAATCAGTAGCCGGCCAGACTGCCTTATCTCACCGGCATCGCGACCAATTACGCCGCCCCGCGACTGCGGCAGATAGTATCTTGGTGCGAGGGTTGCGAATAGTGACTTTTTTCCATATTATAGTCCAGTCAAATAAGATCTGGAAATCAAAATGTGGCACTCAACTTTGCATTTTTGATATAATGTAGTTTTAATGATACAAAAACAATGTGTAAAAGTTTTCGTGACTTGATCTTGACTGGACTAATATCTATTGGGTATCAGGAAGACGTCCATAGCTGGACGTAGGTCTCTTGTGGAGGAACGCTTAATAACGCTCAACGTCTTGTGCCGCTTGTATCCAGCGGCCTAGTGTCATCTGTTCATGTAGTGGGGGAGGGGGTCTGCCCACACGGTGCTTTACAGTGCGAGGTAGCCCTTCCAGCATCTTGGGATCACAAAATCTATCGGTTCTTCGAACTATGTACCTATGTAGGTACAACGCAATGTTTCAATTATCAATATTTGTTTAGCCTTCAAAAGCCTGTCATTTCGAAATCATTGCCTCTTATTAAGCTGATAATTATGAATATTTTATGTTTAAAAAGTTGTGTCTATCTTTACAGTAAGTAATCTTTTTGTGCATAAGCACTAGTTCTGTAAAGATTACTGTAAAGATAGACAGACAAGCCGTTCCGAAGATCATTTAGGAACGGCTGTGTTGATTCTGACGGGATTTTATCGTAAAAAACAAAAACCGTTTACATTAGAAATAATGATCTTGACATTTGCCTCAGAGATAGCTTGTTTCTCAGAGATGAACATATTAAGCTACTTTTCATCCTGGGAAATCTGCAGAGTTCTCACGGAATTTTAAAAACCCTTAAATCCGCGAGGACGAAATTCAAAAAAGGATATATCAGCTATTGTCTGAAGTCTGTAAGTACTTTATAAGTAAGTTTACACTATTGTCTGTGAGTATTGCTTTCATCTGTCAGTGTCTTGTTGTCTTGAATATTGCTTATTGTCTTGTCTTGAATATTGCTTATTGAATATTGACTAGTTGGTAACCCTATTGCAAAATCTACATTATTATTGCAGTGTAGTCCTTATACTAGCAGAAATTAGATCCACCAATATTTCGGATACGCTTATTCATGATTTTGAATTATGGCCTTTATCAGAAGAAAAATAAGAGCTACGAGTATACAAACTGCCCGTGACGCAGTCAGTTACCACGTTTGTATTAATGTAGTTATTTGTCTGCTAATATAGCGTTTATGGCTATCACAATAAGGATTATAATTTAGTGTAGTATGAACCTGATATGGTGGTGAAGCTTTGTATGATCTGCCTTTAGTTAATCAAATAATTGATTGATAGAACGCAGTTCCGCTATGGTTAGTATGTAGTTAATTTATGATGACTGTTGCAAGATACAGTGGTAGTCGGAGTAAACACTTAGTTAAGGAGGAAATGCGTAGGTAGGTACCTACCACAGACATATTATTATGTAGAAGTAGATCAGCGACCATCACTGTTTACTAAGAATTCACGCGTGCCAAAATAAATACGTGTGATATATAGGAAATAACTCTTTTTTTGCGATTTATTTCTAAACTTTCGTGTAGACAGTTCAAAATAGCGCAAAATGACACTTTCACGGTTATTTTTGTGCACTAAAACAAATAAATTACATCGAAATGTCGGTGCGTACAGATTGTGATTTTGGAAATTTGTACAGAACTGTGCATCAATTTGGCACGCGTTTTTCTCCCACTTCGCTGTTCTATCCTTGATAAATAAAATACGATTTCTATGGTACCTTCCTTAGTTGGATATAAATAAATATACCTACGCGATGACTATATAGGTAGTAAGTGTGTGTTAAAGGTGTTTTTCTTAAATCATTTAAAAAAAGACCCACAAATAAAACAGTATATAAAAAACAAAATACTTACCTACTCTCCAAACTGAATAGAGCGTCCCAGTGAGCTTAAAATTAAAATGATTCCGCGACTTGAATGAGGTTTAAGCTTACAATGAGCATTGTTAGGACAGGGGCCAAAGGGAGGGGTCAGGGGAGGGAAAGATTTCATTTCTCATTTGCGGTGTTTTTCCTGAGAAAGTGCAAATGACGCCTGAAGAGATTTGAGACGAGAGCAGGTCGCGGAGGCGGTGACTGTGCTAGCAACAATGGAGTGATGCAGACGGACGTTTGATGTCGGTAGCGTTTAATTACTCGTCTACGGAACGCATAGAGTAAATATATATTTTTTTATGAATAAATAGTTATACATACACAAACGGTCGCTCGTCTGTTCCTAAAGTAGACAAATTAATGCTTGTGTAATAGGTAACAACCGACTGATATACATATTTACATAGGTATATATATATTTAATAAATGTATAAATACATAATACATTCTTACATAAATACACCCAGACTCGGGATGAGAATCGAACCCGCGACTCCGGGGAGGTAGGCAGGGTCAGTTCGAACCGCGCCAACGTGCCAGTCGAATTCATATGTATGCTGTATATATGTATAGATACGCAATTAATGTTATGCGTAGACGACGGAATACATAAATAATTTAAGGACATTTCAGTAACATCATGATCAATCATGATTATTGAAATATTGTGTAATAATAAATACACTTAAAAAATGAGCACTTTTGTCGATCTAAAAACAAGCTATTCTAAGAGTTTTAATTTTAACTTGTTTTCCTTGATCTTTGGGAAACCTCTACGCGTTGCAACTTGATCCTCATAATAACAATAGTAGAATCTTAAAAGTTGTGTAAATAATACCTATGTATAATTACAGGCGTTTTAAAAAAAATTAATAATTAAAAAAAACCGCCCGTCTATGTTACTTGCACCAAAGAGAGAGATGTTTACAGCATCTGCGTCTACATTGAGCCATTCACGTGCAGGGCGGGATGATTGTTTAATTGTCCCTTTCCTTTGTTTATCAGCCGGGATGATCCTAAAGCGGTTAGAGTAATCCCATTATACGGCCGGGATTGTTTACAAAATATCCCGCTTTTCTTTTTGAATATTCCATTCCACCTTTTCCTTAAGAAAAAGTGCTGTTTTGAATAATATAGCTTCCGTGCCTCATTAGTCTAGTGGCGCTAGCTTGTTCAGCTCTGGACCGTGAGGCTCTGGGTTTGGGTCCCGGGTTGGCCAAGAAAGAAAAAGTTATTGGGTCTTTCTGTCCAGAAATTGACGACCTCCAGTGGTGAGCGCTGTGGTCTTATAAGTAAGTGGTCCGGTCCGATTATCCGAGTAGGAGGTCCGGGTTCGATTCCCGGCAGGGGCAATTTGGGATTTTATAATTTCTAGATTTTTTCTGGTCTGGTCTGGTTCCCACCAGCTTTGCCGGCTAAGCCTCCCGGCTTAGCCGGCAAAGCCGTGCCGCCAAGCGATTTAGCGTTCCGGTACGATGCCGTGTAGAAATCGATCAGGGATATACAATATACAATACCTCTTCCAAGTTAGCCCGCTTCCATTTTAGACTACATCATGACTTACCATCAGGTGAGATTGCAGTCAAGGGTAACTTGTAGCTGAATAAAAAAAAATCTTAGTAGCAGCCCGGGAAGTTGGGGATGATAGACAAACCCCGGTGTGTGTCGGAGAGCAAGTAAAGCCGTGGGAGAGATCAGACGCAGGGGCGCCCGATCACTCTTCGGTCGTGTGGCCTTGGCGTGCCTTCGGACTATGTGAGCGAGGGAATAGAGAGCCCAACTGTATTGGTGCACACATCTTTCTACTAATATATTTATCATCTCCTGTGTATTGTACGTTTGCTTCTGAACTCTGCCCGCAAATCCTAAGATTTTGGAACACGCTGGACTTACGCAAGAAAATCTTATTTATCACTAGCGGACCGTCAGACAGACGGCAGACGTCGTCCTGCCCGCTATTAGCGCCACCTACCGGGTCCAATTTTTCTACTTAGAAACCTTCCTCTTGAATCACTCTATCTATTAAAAAAAACTGCATCAAAATCCGTTGCGTAGTTTTAAAGATTTAAGCATACATAGGGACATAGGGACAGAGAAAGCGACTTTCTTTTATAGTATGCAGTGATTTAGCACTCCCGAGTTGTCGCGTAACCTACTGTAAATACGTCAATAAAGAAAATGAATAGGTATACATAAATCATGGATAGAAAATAAACTTAAATATCTGTAAGTATTTATTTGTGTATTACATTAAAATATGAATTAGGTTATAGGAGTAGTCGGAAGTAGTAGACTACGGCCTTTTGGATTTTAGTGCACTCTCTTATCTGCCCTATGAAGTAGGTATTTATAAAATTATATCTACATATACATACTTACCTACCAGTAGGTAGGTACATCGGAATAGCTAAAAGCGGAATCATGTCCGGTATCTTAGCAACAAGGGAGTGCCCGTCTTTCTGACAGACGGGAAATGGTTTTATCAAACGGCAAACACTTTCGCTTGGAAAATAAAAAATATGTGACGCAAAATATACGTGGTGAGTATTTAGAAGTCAGCGTTTTCGACGGCTCCCAGGCGGATTGACTTTTTCCGACATTTTTAACAATTATCCTGATATTGCGACTAATTTACACAAACCCTAAAAAATTATCCACTTAGACCTTCCCCATGAATCACTCTGTCAATTAGTGAAAACCGCATCAAAATCCGTGCAGCAGTTATCGAGTTTATCGCGAATAGACAGACAGATAAACGCGGCGGGGACTTTGTTTTATAATATGTAGTGATTTTCTGCCTGAGACTATATAATTTTCCATTCAAGTAATTACCAGTGGCGAAGACTTCGACAACACTACGTGACCGTGTCACTGGTGCCGATGCCGGGGCGAACTAGGGTGGATGCTCCTAAGCTCGGCCCCCGCTCCAAAAGTCGGCACTCCGTCAATTTCTGTCGATATTAGCGTTTTGGTGCTAAACTGCTGCCTTATTTTAAAATTATTTTCCCATTAGAGCACGCTAAAGCTAAAAAATACCCATTGTTCCTAAGCGGCACCAAAACGCTAACATTGACAGAACGGAGTGCCAACTTTTGGAGTGGAGGCCGAACTTAGGAGCATCCACCCTACTGTGCGCTACAAGGGTATGTCAATTCGCACGTAATAAAGCCGTAGTCTACACGAGCCGTCTATCACGAGCACAGACCATTCAGAACGTAGAGACTATAAAAAGCATGTTTAAAGTTAGTAAAGGAGAATGCCCAAAAATCTATGGGTGTGTAACCCAGTCGTTTACAAGCGTTTTGTATGCAGCATTTATTGCAGGTTTATTCCTGATAACCAAACACACCATTTTAATACCTCTAGGACTTGTAGTTTTAAATAAATCTAAGTTTAAGTTTGAAAATGATTCTAGGTTATGTGTAGTTTATAATTGTTAAAGTAGTAAGGAAAGCCGTGTATCTTTCGTGCCGATTTGAACTATTTGTTTGGTGCGCACTATACTTAACATACCTGTCCAACGATATCCAATACAAAAACAATAAACCAAATTAATATTGGTCTCCGCTGTGCTACAATAAACATTCAAAATGTAAACAGAGTAGACGTCATTAGCGCATCATTAGCGTCACACACAACTAAAACAATGACATGTCACATTGACATCTTGAAATAAGTTTCGTTACACAAAATTAAAAAGGTTGTAGTTATATTATATTCCATTGCACAAAACGCAAAGAAGTTAAAACAATATTATAAAAAAAAAAAATTAATTATTACTTATTTACTTTAAGCATATATTGTACGATTTACAACAAATCTATACTAATAAATAAAATTGAAGTGTCTGTCTGTAATTTCGAAATAACTACCACATATTAAGCTCATATGGTTATTTGGACGATACCATAACCGAATCACACGTCTTTAAAATTTTTGTCTGTCTGTCTGTCTGTTTGAACGGGCTAATCTTCGAAACGCCTGAACCGATTTTGACGGGACTTTCACAGACAAGTAGAGGATTAACCAAGGAGTAACATAGGCTACTTTTTTAACCGACTTTCAAAAAAGGAGTTGTGTTGAAATCGGTAAAAAACGCCCTGATAGGTATTTTCGCTGCGCGCGACGGCCGACACTCGCGCTACACGGAACTCCCCGCACCCCGCGCCCCTGCGCCCTGCGCCCGCCGTACGCGGTACCGCGGTACGCCGCCGCGCGGCGGGGGGCGGGTGGACCAGAAATCTACTTATCCCTCAGGATTTGTGAAAAACCGAAATTCACGCGGGCGAAGCCGCGGGCAAAAGCTAGTAACAAATAAAATACTGTATTAATTAAATAATTAATATCCGTTCTATTTTAAATGAAATTATTTTTTAAAAAATAACAAACCTCTTTTTATTTGGGCATGTACCTATGCGTAGAATGTAATGCAAATGGCCGTCAGACTTAAACGGGAAGTTGAAAAGACGGTTTAATTCCTTTTTTATTACATTTTTTTATCGTGAAGTGTAGCATTAATAATTATTAATTTTCAAATTGTCATATATTCGTAAGATAATTTTTAATAAATTACATTTTGTGTAAATGTTTGGGTCAGGGGTGATCATTCTCCTTTTAATAGTAGATAATAAACTGAAGCAAAAACATAACTACTTATTATACGTAAAAAAGCGACACTCACTCCTCTCTGCAAAATCCACGCTCACAGTTCGCCAGTAATAGCGAGTTCACACGGTTTGATTTTTTTTGTTGTTTAATATTTTTTTAAAGACATTTATTTGTTGTAGGGTGGACGCTCCTTAGGCCGGCACCCCCCCTTAAGTCGGCACTTCGTTATATTTCTGTCGATATTATCGTTTTGGTGTCATTTAATCGCAATGGGTATTTTTTTTATTTAGTATTGCTCCAATGGGGAAATAGTTCTAAAATAAGGCAGAACTTTTTTGCACCCCCTCAATTTTCGCTTAGAACGAGCGCGAGTGCGTAAATCGCTGAATTTCTTACAAAATTGCTACTTTCCGAGCGTCGTTTGGTAAGAAATAAATTACGTATTATAATATTTAAGACTTGTTGTTGCGATTTAATTTGTTTTGCGTAATATTTGACATCGTGTTATAGTGATTTAACTCAATTATTTTGCGTAGTTACAGAAAAAACAGGGGTGCCGGGCTAAGGAAAACCAGTAGTATGAGGTGCCTGAGATCGGCAGGGGGTGCCGACTTAAGATTTTGGGTTATTCCTAAGGTCGGCCCTATTGAATAAACTTAATATTATCTATATAAAAATTGTCTGATTGTTTGTCAAGGTTGTTAAAAAAATTATATATCTATTTCTTCGAAAATTCTATTAATTTCGAAAAAGTGTATTTTTTTTTTGGCGGGAAAATGAAATAAAATGAAAACGAGGAAAGAGTTACTATAAATATTTAAAAAAACATAAATTGTAGCGGACAATATCGGGGGTAAAAGCTAATTTTCTAATAAAAAAATGAGGGCCGACTTTGAGAACACAAATGCCGGAGAGAGGGACAAAGGTGCCGAGCTTACGCAAATCAGTACTTTTTTTTTAAATAAATTAAAAAAAATACTTCTTTATGCAAAAAGCGGGTGTTAAAATTTATTCTAAAAGTCAAAAGCATGAAGTATTAGAAGAAAAAAACATTGTACTGAAATTGCTTCGTTTGACACGTCTACGAATTTTTAAACATGACACGACGCTTAAAGTGCCGACTTATAGAACATTCACCCTACTTAGTTGCTTCAGTTTGATTCTGTTCGGACGGTTTGAATTGCATGCGATTTAGCAGTTGATCAACTAAGACTTCCACTGCTTGACATAGCCCTCTGTACGTGCCTCCTCACGGCGCGGTCTTGCACCGCTTATATCTAGCGGCTACATGCGAATGGTCTGACGTCTTTGGTCCTTCTTGTGGAAAGTTGCGACGTTGCTTTTGTGACGCGAGCATTTACGAGTATCCGAACGTTTTTATAATTGGGGGTCATTATCTCAATATGAAAGTGGACTTCAAATAATTAGACAGGTTAGATTGAAAACATTTACATTGTATAGAAAATATTTCATATTTTAAATTGTAATATAGCTGGCTTTTGTTCTGTTTACTGCAGTTTTATAAGTGCAGTAGTTGCAAAACTTTCATTTGAACGTTGCAAAACAGCAGTGTCTGTCGTATAAGCGCTCTGTGTTCACCCTCAATTCACGAATAGTTCCATGTCCACCCCATTAGATATTCTTATAGTCTTTCTAAATTTTCGCCGTTCGATTGCGCGACTTTGTCTCTTAACGGTAACGCTCAAGGTCCATTTCAGAACGAAGGTAGAACGAATATAACATTTAGTGCTACAGTATCGAGTGACATTGACCCGTGTATAAGGGACGAGATGACTCATCGACTCTACGGTATTTGGACGTGGAAAATTAGTTCAATTTGGGAGAAACTGTCAGTAGAAAGATAATGTACTTTATTTAAGGCTGAACCGTATTATTTTATCAAAGCTTGTGCTTCAGGATTCAGTATTCGAGCTGAAAATTGACGTACTAAATTATACATTGATGAATGACAAGAAAAGCGCTTTACACAATATACAAAAGAAAATAGTTAGTACACAAACGCAATATGGAACGATAGTAATAATTGTAATGGAAGTGACGTCACAAAGAAATGAACTGCTTGAAATATCTTTCCAAAAAACCATATAAACCTAGACAATTAATTTACCAAATTACCATCTTCTTCTTCGTCAACAAGTAGGTAGACTTCCACTGCTGGACATAGAATAGAATAGAATAGAATAGAATAGAAAAGTTTTTTATTCAAATAAACTTTTACAAGTACTTTTGAATCGTCAATTGAATCTACCACTGGTTCGGAATGCCGTTGCAACCGAGAAGAACCAGTAAGAGACTCGGCGGTTGCTCTTTTTAAAAATAACAATATAACAATCTGCTATACCATCTCTTGCTAGGTATTTTTAGCAACTAGGGTAGATGCTCCTAAGGCCGGCCCCCGCGCCAAAAGTCGACACTTCGTTCTATTTCTGTTGATATTAGTCATTTCACACATTAAAACAGCAATGTATATCAAACTAATTCATTGGCAACCATGTTGTGTGGGTAACTAAGTTAGAGAATAGCCCCACAGGTGGACACTACGATTTCTCTAGAGGAGGTCTCCATGGCAGCATCTTGGAACTCCCACATACTTTTACTATAGTCCAATACAAAACCAACAAACCGGCCAAGCGCGAGTCGGATTCACGCACGAAGTGTTCCGTACCATCATCTATAAAAACGGCAAAAAACATGTTTGTTGTATGGGAGCCCCCTAAATTTTTATTCTATTTTTTAGTATTTGTTGTTATAGTGGCAACAGAAATACATCATCTGTGAAAATTTCAACTGTCTAGCTATCGCGGTTCATGAGATACAGCCTGGTGACAGACGAACAGACAGACAGAGAGACAGACGAACAGCGGAGTCTTAGTAATAGGGTCCCGTTTTACCCTTTGGATACAGTCTACAGAACCCTAAAATGTGCTCTACGGATTAATTTATCAGCAAATTATCCAATGTACTTAACAGTGAAATAAAACGAGAATATTGCCGAATTTATTACGCACGCAGGGGTGGGTCCGATTGAGAAAATTATTCTATTGCTGTCTATAATCATATGGAGCTGAGTTATTCATGGTATTCAATAGATTTAGAATTCATTATTACGATGAGATTCAAATCTGCCTCGTTGCTCTAGTGGTTGGCATATTCGACTGCAGATCACGAGGTCCCGGGTTCGACTCCCGGGTCGGGCAAATACCTAATTGTTAGGTATTGGGTTTTTCTGTTAAGAAATTCTCAGTGCCAGCCGGGAGTTGGTAGTTGGCGTTGTGTCACCCCCGTGCCTCGGAGAGCACATTAAGCAGTCGGTCCCGGTTATTGTCACTATTATATGACAATAGTCGTTACAGCCCGCCAACCCGCATTGGAGCAGCGTGGCGGGTCTAAGCTCTAAATCCCTCTCTCTTATGAGAGAGGAGGCCTGTGCCCAGCAGTGGGAGTGGGAGTGGGAGTTAAAAGGCTTTAGTGGTGGTGGATGAGATTCAATGTTAAAATTGACTACTTTCTTCACCCCACCTTCGCTTGGCTGTTCTATAGACTAAATGAGAATATTCTTCTTTTTGTAGTATGTTATAGGCTAACCTAAGCCATTAAGGGCTTTTGGCTCTGTTGCACGGAATAAGTAACAGGTACTTTTCCCATACTATTGGCATTAATTCTTCATACAAAATGTTCTTCATTGACCGGGTGATGATCATCTACCAGAATTATGATTCACCTGAATTATGACTTGCAGGAGGTAATAATATATTTTGGTATTTCTGATAATATGGCCAAAGTACTTCGGCTTCTGTTCTCAAAAATCTTCTATATACCTAACCACTTTTCTTTAATTCTTCCACAATTTAACCCTTGACTGCGATTTACCCCTTGATTGTTTCCTTTAATCCACTTTCGTAACTGAACTTTCGTAACCAGTTACGAACATGGAATTTTTTTCTTCCTTTGATAACCAGCTACGAAAACAGAATTAATATGTCGTTTTCGTAACCAAGATTCGTAACCAGTTACGAACATGGATTTTTTTTTCTTCCTTTGATAACCAGCTACGAAAACAGAATTAATATGTCATTTTCGTAACCAAGTTTCGTAACCAGCTACGAAAGAAGATTTTTATTTCCATTTTCGTACCTACCTGGTTATTAATTAAGAACAAGCTATAATTTAAAAAATTAAAAAACCCGACTGCCATGCTATAAAACGAACTAAAAAATTAATAAACTACCACCGTACCACTTACAGTGTAGTTGTTATTTATTTTGTTTTTCATGATTTGTCACTCCAAACTGATTTAAAACATATTGATTGTAAACATTTTCATACTCACCTTTCTTGAAGAAAAAAATTTTTTTCAGCCCGCACATTAAAGTGCATAAAATCCGCCATTTTGATTTTTTATGATTTTTATGTACCCAGTAACATAACCCATCAAGACAAATCTAATGACGTATAATTTATCAAAATTGGTTGAGTCGTTAAGTAGTTACGAACTGACATAGGAAACGGTCATTTTGACATATTTGGACTATCTTTATCACATTTGGATCGCGCTCCTGTCGCGTGCGATCCGAGCGCGACGGATCGTCTGATGTGGACCCAGCTAATGGGTACCTAAATTTAAAAAAAAATTAAAATGGCGGACTTTATGCGCTTTATTGTGCGAGCTGAAAATAAATTTTTCTTCAAGACCCTCGAGTGGGGTATCAAAATAAAGGGATTCAAAAGGCGAATACGAAAATGTATACAATTTATATATTTGGAAACAATTTAGAGTGATAAATCGTATAAAATGACCGTTTCCTATGTCAGTTCGTAACTACTTAACGGCTCAACCAATTTTGATAAATTATACGTCATTAGATTTGTCTTGATGGGTTATGTTACTGGGTACATAAAAATCATAAAAAATCAAAATGGCGGATTTTATGCACTTTAATGTGCGGGCTGAAAAAATTTTTTTTCTTCAAGACCCTCGAGTGGGGTATCAAAATAAAGGGCTTTAAAAGGCGAGTATGAAAATGTTTACAATCTATATGTTTTAAATCAGTGACAAATCATGAAAAACAAAATAAATAACAACTACACTGTAAGTGGTACGGTGGTAGTTTATTAATTTTTTAGTTCGTTTTATAGCATGGCAGTCGGGTTTTTTAAATTTTTAAATTATAGCTTGTTCTTAATTAATAAGGTAGGTACGAAAATGGAAATAAAAATCTTCTTTCGTAGCTGGTTACGAAACTTGGTTACGAAAATGACATATTAATTCTGTTTTCGTAGCTGGTTATCAAAGGAAGAAAAAAAAATCCATGTTCGTAACTGGTTACGAAACTTGGTTACGAAAACGACATATTAATTCTGTTTTCGTAGCTGGTTATCAAAGGAAGAAAAAAATTCCATGTTCGTAACTGGTTACGAAAATTCAGTTACGAAAGTGGATTAAAGGGATTGTTTACCTTTGATTATCCTGGCCTAGATATTATATACATCAGAGATGTCTATTTTTCTAAAAATTGCAGAAAAGTGGATTGCATTTGAAAATATATGTTAGTTAGTACCGTCTTGCTCAGATAACTTATCAAAATAATGTTTAATCAAAACCGAATCCATCATAATATAATATTATATTCTAGTCTCTATTACCATCACAAATCCCTAGATAGTTAAACCTCTTGAGGTCTCAATTTCAGAATCTCACGCCATCCATTACCCCTTGGCTTGCCCCTCTTAAGGACAAAAAACCCGCAAATGATTTGCAATTATGCAGTCTCAATGGAGTTATTACATCTGCGGGGGACCGGTGGACCCCACGGGGCGGCCACTAACAATTGAATTTTAACGACCTCTATAATGCTCTCCACACACGGACCCCGTGATCGGAATCTCCGTTAACTAGTACTAGTTAACGGAGATTCCGTTAAGTTCTGTTTCAGTTTAGTTAAATTCCGAACCGATCCGGAAGTGTTGGGCATTAAAAAATAGCTAACTGAATCGTTAATAGTTACTTAAAGAACGGCACTCAGAGAAGTTAAAGATTACTTAAAGAAGAGAGTGAAATCTTTTAAAGTTAAAGATTTAAAAGTTTTCAATCTCAGTTAACGCCTCATAAGTGACAGCTCATTTAGAAATTTAATAAATAAAGAGTTACTTTATGACTCTCTGACTAATTTAATGGATGTCTCTGAGTGTGGTAGTGAGTCTTAAAAGCGAAGCTTCTAAACGGAGCTTTAACGGACGAATAGATAAATAAAAAATAAAATAAAATAATTTTATTTCAGACAAGATAATTTTATTTCAGACAGATAAGACTGCGTGGAGTTGGCATGATCAGTTTTTTTAATACTCCAATTTTATTTGAAGTGCTCATTCTGACGTGGTGGTCAGAGTCCTTTTTTTAGGGGTGATTAGATTATTATGTACTAGGATACAATCGACCGAATCTAATGCGTTATTAATAAACTTTATTGATGATTAATTCTATTCACGTTGCCCAGCCAGCTCGGCTAGACCTAAGTGTATACGGGTAAATTCCTAAATACAATAGTTATTCAGGATAGTTCTTAGTTCACTCTTGCGTGTAATTCTAGATTAGCCTGTTCACCTAGCATTACCCGTGAATTCATCACCTAAAACGAATGAGATAAATTGATCGAATTTACCATTATTCGGTACGCAGCCAAGCGCAAATCTTTATTCGTAAAAAAGTTGAATTACCAAATAACGTGTTTAGATATCTTATAGGATTACCAAATAAAATGTATTCAGACTTCCTACACATTTTCGGTCGTAGATAGGTATTAGATTTGTATTATGCGGAGCGGCAGTGTGTATCAAATAAGATTTGGGCACAGATGGCTAGCCAGATTCGAGCGTGATGAAAATCCTATTTTCCACGCTAGGATCGCTGCGGTCCGCGCAATGTGAAAACAGTCTTACCGCTATAAATTATTTATGTGGTCGCGATTTACATTATCTAGATAATTCTATTGAAGTAGCTATCCTAGAGACAGTGAATTGTTTTTTTTTTTTTTCAAAGTAAAATGGTTCTTTTAAAAGTAAGAGTTTATTTTTATTTAAATGTTTGTGTAGAGTGACCGAATAGTAGGTACTTTTAAGTATTTTGTGTGTTAACAGACTTTAATTGCTGTGTGAATATTTAGTGCAATTAAGCTAATACACAGTATGGTCTGTTCATTGCAATCAACATTGGCAGATGTATGCATTAGAAAGGAATTTATCAAAACAAAAAGCGTTTTGTACCTACCATTCATAAAAAACAATATAGTTCTCCGCTATTATTGTCACCCCTAATGACACAATAGTCTTAGCGCTGGTGGCAAATTTTAAGAAGAATTTTCAGTGAAAAATTGTACCGTGACTACTGACTGTACTAACTAGCTAACTGACAATCGCACAGCCTAATTTAGAGATTTGAAAGGAGGAAAATATATTATTTGAGCACACTGGAGGTGCACTAAAGGTGAAGAAACATTTTTCTTAAAAATTAAACGAACCTAAACTGATGTAATCGTGGCTTCAGCTCGTCTTCGATAAAAATAAAAGTTCGTATACGTTTGTCCAATGTCTATTCGGAAAATTTAAAATTTGTAAATTACTTGTAAAAGAATAAAAAAGTGAGTGCATATTTATAAACTTCTAATTTTTAACACCTAAAATAAACCACCAGCTCCGCAGCTGTAAGGCCGGATACAAATGAACGTTATTATAATCAATTAGGCTGAACGCACACGACGCGGGTGACACGCGCCGTCTAATGAGCCCCTGTGATCTTTGAGCCGTTACCGTGTGAATTCATCTGTCAGTCTGTCACGGGGTAAAAAATAGGGTAAGAAGAACAAAATGCACTTTTTCCTCAATTACCATTATGATCATTTATTTCAAGCCAATGGATTTGCAACTTTTGAATTTTTAAGTATATTTTTGAGAAAAAATAATTATTTTTCCGAATTTAAATAGAGACTGCTTAAAACTTTTCCTTTTTTACTTAATTATTGTTTTGCATGTCTTATTTTGCCTGCCTGCTTACCTGCCCATCGCAGACATCTAACTATTATTTAATTTTGAAGAATCTCATAAGTTAACCTATGAATTAACCCCAAACGTTCGCAACATAAAATAAAAATATTTTTTAAACTAAAAAATATCTTAAAAGACACAATTTTTCGCACGAAGTAACACTTAATAGAACTGAAAGACTAATTTGAAGTGTGGGTGATATTTCAAAGGGGGATATAAAATGTTAAATTTCTTCTTATTCGTTAATTACCTGCCCTCGACATGGGGCTTCAGCCTTAGGGCTTACAAATTACACGTGAATTAGTAGGTACCTAGGTAGGTACGTATGGCATATTTTATTTAGTATTGTGAAGTGTTTTTTGAAAAGAAACCGAATCGAGTTTTTTTTACTTTAGTTACCTATATTCTCGTGGGAGATTCCGAATTTCCGATCCCTGTCTTATCTTGTACTGTGGAATTGTTGTTCAAAATCTGTTTTACCGTACCTACCTAATTCTATTGCCAAATATTAAATTATATAATAAATAAATAATTTTTTTAAGATCAAAAATTTGTTTTTTTTTTAATTTTCTAATCTTAGATGCATATTATGTAAGCAAGTATACCTACTGAAAGAGAAAAACACAAGTCTGTAAAAAGCGAACTGAAAAGAAAAAATAAAAACTACTTATATTAAATGTAGGTTTAGATAAAACGATAGACACCTCATTAAGTAGAATCCATCCAGACTTTGGGATGTTTTGAGGGTATAAATAATCTCACGTACATACATACCCAGATATGTGTGAAAAACCTACCCTCTCTTTGCTGTTGCGCAGCCGGAAAAAATAGACTTTAATTTTACCTTGGGTACCTTTAGGTACTAGTTATTATTCTGTGCCTTGGGAGAGTAACGTTTATTTAAAACCAATTAAGCGCATTTAAACACGATACCATACAAAGGCAAATTATCGTTCCATACCTAAAACAACACACTGGCGTAAAAGAAAAATTAGCCCTTTGCACATAACGGCTATGAAAAGAGTGGGGAACAAAGTGTTCCCGTCAGCGCACAGCGTTTGAGAGTGACAAGTGAAGCGTTGAATTCGTGACATTTGTCGTGCGCCTCGGTGATTAGAACGCCATGTGAACGCTTGACATTCACAGTCCAATGAACGCAGTCAGTCCTCTGCTCCTAAAACGTATTGAATAAAGTTTTGTTTTTAGACTCCCCCATCCGTCCAATAATTTTTCACAGACACTTTTTCTATTAGCCCTCTTGTTAATACGCCGTGAAAACTCGCGTTTTGTATGGATAACGCCGGAGACAGCGCGCCGTAGACAGCGGACGTAGCCGGCGCCGTAGACAAGAGGCCTTAGGCTTTGTATAATACTGCACTAATATCACATCTAATACATTATTATTGAACGAACATTTTAATAAATAATTTTGACCAACACCACTACTTAATATACATAACTTAACACTTAAATTAAAAATTTAAAAACCCCCGACATTCGCCATTTTGTGGCGGCGACCATCTTGAATTTACTTAGTGCTATTCTACTAGTCAATGCCTTTCATTTGGTACCCATATTAAGGGAGTTGCGAAAAAATATGTGATCCGCCATTTTGTAGCAGCGGCCATCTTGGATCGATTTTCATCAAACATAGCTAACAATACTCTCGACTAATTCACCTTTCAAACAAAAAAAAACCGCATTCAAATCGGTTCAGCCGTTTGAGCGCTACGGGGGCACAGACAGACACACACACACACACAGACACGTCAAACTTATAACACCCCGTCGTTTTTGCTATTAAAAATAAGTAAGTACTTAATAGAATGCATGTAATCCATAACATTATAAAATTAATCCCATTAATACTAAGCCTTTTGAACTATATCACCAGCTTTCATATTTTCCCCGCCAATGATCAAGAAAATTACTGCAATATTACTCCCGGGACGCGTGATATACATTCCATCAAAACATGTGCCGTTGTAGAGTCATTATCAAATTATCAAACATGGAAACTGACTCGCTGACTGACTCGCTGACTGACTGATATTTCACATTGTACACCCAATATTATACTTAAGATTGTATCTCACTACATAGTATAAAACAAAGTCGCTTTCTCTGTCCCTATATCCCTATGTCCCTATGTCCCTATACAGTATGCTTAAATCTTTAAAACTACGCAACGGATTTTGATGCGGTTTTTTTAATAGATAGAGTGGTTCAAGAGAAAGGTTTAAAAGTAGAAAAATTGGACCCGGTAGATGGCGTTAATAGCGGGCAGGACGACGTCTGCCGGGTCCGCTAGTCACTACATAGTATAAAACAAAGTCGCTTTCTCTGTCCCTATATCCCTATGTCCCTATGTCCCTATGTCCCTATGTCCCTATGTATGCTTAAATATTTAAAACCACGCAACGGATTTTGATGCTTTTTTTTTAATATATAGAGTGATTCAAGAGGAAGGTTTATAAATAGAAAAATGGGACCCGGTAGGTGGCGCTAATAGCGGGCAGGACGACGTCTGCCGGGTCCGCTAGTTAAGTATAAATTACAAAAAGCGTGAATTAGTCTCGCGGAAGCTATATGCGCAAGACAGTTATTTAATTATGCACACAACCTGTTAATATTGTTTATTGGAATTTATTTATTTCTTAAATGACCAACCGAATGTCTTGCTGGTTCTTCTCAGTTGCAACGGCTTCGAGATCAGTGGTAGATTCACTTGACGATTCGAAAGCACTTGTTTACCTAGTTGCCTCGTTTATCTATAGTGGACAGTGGTTAGCGTATTCGACTGCAGATCACAAGGTCCTGGGTTCGATTCCCGGGTCAGGCAAATAATTGTTAGGTATTGGGCTTTTCTGTCAAGAAATTCTCAGTGCCAGCCCAGAGTTGGTAGTTGGCAGTGTTTTACCCCCGTGCCTCGGAGAGCACGTTAAGCAGTCGGTCTCGGTTATTATCACTATCATGTGACAATAGTCGATAAAGCCCGCCAACCCATATTGGAGCAGCGTGGCGGGCTAAGCTCTTAATCCCTGTGCCCAGCATTGGGACGCTAAAGCACTGTAGTGGTGGTGGTGTTTATAAGTACAAATACTCTCTACTATTCCATTTTTAACCCCCGACGCCAAAACGACGGGGTGTTATAAGTTTGATGTGCCTGTGTGTGTGTGTGTGTGTGTGATTGTGTGTGTGTGTGTGTGTGTGTATGTGTGTGTGTGTGTGTGTCTGTCTGTCTGTTCCCCTGTAGCACTCAAACGGGTGAACCGATTTGAATGCGGTTTTTTTTTTGTTTAAAAGGTGAATTAGTCGAGAGTGTTGTTAGCTATGTTTGATAAAAATCGATCCAAGATGGCCGCCGCTACAAAAATTACATATTTTTTCACAACTCCCTTAATATGGGTATCAAATGAAAGGGCTTGACTAGTACAATAGCACTATGCAAATCCAAGATGGCCGCCACCACAAAATGGCGAATGTCGGGGGTTTTTAAAATTTTTAATTTATACTCGTATTCTAATGCTGGTAAGGCACCACACAAACGTGTAGTCACCAATTTCGATAAGCGACATAGAATCCGGCTTTTCATTATTCAATTTTGCAACAATAGCAATACTCATTAATATCTGCAGAGAGAATTTAGGCACAAATGAACCGCGATCAGATACAGGTTACGACCGAGCCGATACGGGCACATATGTACATCCATTAGGAAATGAATCAACAAAACAACGGATTGTTACGGCATCTGGCAACTAATCAGGAACACAAATCCGCGCTCGACCAACGGAATCGACGATGTGGGACAAATGTGCAAATAGAAACACTCCAGCACGCTGCAATGCAGGCGAGGCGACGCGGACATTTGTAAATCCTTGCGCCTAATTTGTTTTTGGATGGCGGGCGATTTTTAGACGTCTACATTGTCTGCGATTTTCGTAATATCAGGTGACTATCAAGATAAACAAACTTTAGTATTAGAAAAATTAAATCGACTTCAATATACCGAAATGCCAAAGCTCAAGACTTCAATATATCGAAATGCCAAATGCCAAAGCTGTGATAGCCTAGTGGTTAGAACGACCGACTTCTAATTGGAGGTCGTGGGTTCGATCCCGGGCACGCACCTCTAACTTTTCGAAGTTATGTGCGTTTTAAGTATTTAAATATCACTTGCTTTAACGGTGAAGGAAAAACATCGTGAGGAAACCTGCATGCCTGAGAGTTCTCCATAACGTTCTCAAAGGTGTGTGAAGTCTGCCAATCCGCTTGGCCAGCGTAGTAGACTATGGCCAAAACCCTTCTCACTCTGAGAGGAGACCCGTGCTCTGTAGTGAGCCGGTAATGGGTAGATCATGATGATACCGAAATGAAGAATAACTGAAAAGAAAAAAGTGTCCATACATTGACAACTACTGAACCGAACTGTTTCCTAAGTTGAAGAATGTAAACCAATAAATAAAGAATGGTTCGGCACAATCCGATTAACAATTGTGGAGAAATGCGTGGACGAACATACATAAACACATACACACCTATAAACAAACATACGTACCTACACCTACAGCAGTTCAAATGATGTTACATGTCTAAGAAGAAGAGATTTATGGATTTATTAAAAGAATGCCTGAAAAGGGAAACGCCTGGTCTTATTTTCAGTAAAAAATATCGCCAAACTATGACGAGAATCTGAAAATCTAAGAAGATTCTCACACAAAAAGCCGAGTGCAATAAATCACACAAACGAGAGCGTGCAAATTATGGACACTTCTGAATCTATTCCAATAGAAAATCTTAAGATTTCACCATATTTCGCCCAAAGTAATGATCAAAGATATAACCACGGTAAGCGGTTTTTTACATCTACATTGAATAATGAAATCAAAGAAAACGAAAATAAATAGAAGAATTGTTGGTAACAAACATGTTAATAAAAGTGGAGCCTCTAATTGTCAATTTTCAATTTATTTGTATTCGTCCTGGCGTGTAATATTTCAGTGTAATATTTTCAGGTAAACTCCTGTTGAGTTTACTACACACTTGGCGTGATGACGTCACTTTCTTGCGCTACTACGGTTTGCAAAAAAATCCTGTTTATAGTTTATGTACATTAGGTAGCTACTTTATTACATGTTTTAGGAGTAATATAACCAAACAAATACAACAAATAATACAAATAAAGCTGAAATCAAATGAACAACACTAAAATCTAATGACAATGACAAAGAACAGCTTCGAAAAATCAGCTAAGTGCGAGTCGGGCCTCGCTCTTTTAGGGGTCCGTACATAATTATGAACAATATAATATTTTGAGTCTAAGAAATATTTAATTTCCGAGCTAGTCATCGCAACAAACCGTGAAAGAAAAACCCAAAAAATGTTCGTTTGTTTTGGCCACAGCTTATAAACTAGTTTATGAATCGTTGTTTTCAGTATTTGTTGTTTAAATAGAGCATATATGGTACATAATGTACCGAAATATTATTCTTCCTAACTACACCGTTTAATTTTTGAGATAGCCCCCGTCACAAAAATGGTCCAAAACTGACAAATTTGATGGCCCCCATTTCCTTATTTTTTGAGCTAAAAATAAAAAATATATATATTCGAACTCTACTCAATGAACTTTAAACAATGATACTCCCAAGCTAGGGTAAGAAAAATTTTTTTTTCGGCTCCTTTTTCATGTATGGGAGCCCCCCTGAAAAATAATTTAATTCAATTTCTAATTCAATATTTAGTTTTGAGTTAACGTTCTACACCAAATACCAAAATTTTAGGTTTGTAACTCATTTAGTCTACGAGCTAGAGACCTGTGACCGGCGGACGGACAGACAGACAGACAGACGGACAGACAGCCGAGTGACATTAATAGGGTTCAGTTTTTACCCTTTGGGTACGGAACCCTAAAAATTAAGATAACAAAGATGCTTCCCAAAAAACATAAGGAGCATGGCGCGGAGTCGCAAGGTTAGCTCGATCGGTTTCTTCTCAATCATATTTTTGCCTCATGTTTAACTTAACACATCTATTTATTTTATTTAGTCTTTGTATAAAACAGATAAAATGGTGCTAAATTTTATTGAATTTATGTGTTACCGTAAAATTTGATGAGCTTTCCGCAGGCTGAGTTTTAATTATAGGCAATATTGCCATTTTATTACTATTCCATTAAAATACGAAATTTACTGGCTGAGGTTTGTGAGTGGTATAGAGATGGAAAGTTGATCAAATCAAATTACCTAATGCAATGTAAATAATTTCTTTTCTACGTCATCTTTTCAATCGTCCACAGTAGTACATAGGTCTCTTGCAAGAATTTCCAAAAAAACACGAACTTCTGGGAAGAGAATCGTGTAGCGAAAGTCATACCTACTTAGTGCCAATTTAATGACACCGTTTTTATATTAGTGACAGTAGCATAAAATATTTAATTGAAGCCATTCGACCTCCCACCTCGATCTCCTTGGCGCAGTGGTCAGCACTGTGGTCTTATAAGTGGAAGGTCCTGGGTTCGATTCCCGGCAGGAGCAATTTGGAATTTTATAATTTCTAAATTGTCTCTGGTCTGGTCTGATGGGAGGCTTCAGCCGTGGCTGGTTACCACCCTACTATTGGCAAAGTCGTGCAGCCAAGCGATTTAGCGTTCCGTTACGATATCGTGTAACTCTTCCAAGTTAGCCCGCTTCAGGTGAGATTGCAGTCATGTTAAAAAATACTAGTTAATGCCCATTTCCCCAACTTTTGTCGGACCAACTGCGGTGACGTAAAAGATCTTAGCCCGCTCAATTTTTCCGACCTTTTCCGAAAATGTACAAAATCGTCGCGGTTCTTCAAAGGGCGTCCGCGGTCGGGTGCGTGCCCCAACACAATGAGATAACGCCGCAACCCTCCATTAATATCAATCACCAGATGCGGTCACAGTGACGGTACTGATAACAGTTTCAATGGAAATCGAAGTTTTTGCGGTGTTACGAAGTTCCTAAGACGTGCCTTCATAGACTTCTTATGAGGCCCATAACCAGCGGTCATGTTTCGGGTCCATGTAAGTCACTGGAAACACGCACTGCACTTTCGTCTACGTAGACACTGAGGCATAATTATACCATATCATCATCATCATCAGGACACCTACCTCACCTACTACAGGACACGGTTCTCCTCTCAGAACGAGAAGGGTTTAGGCCGTAGTCCACCACGCCGACCCATTGCGATCTGCGGATTTGTAGACTTCAGTCTTCACATGCTTTAGACAACATTATGGAGAACTCTCAGGCATTCGGGTTTCCTTACGATGTTTTCCTTCACCGTTAAAGCGAGTGATATTTAATTGCTTAAAACGCAATAACTCCGAAAAGTTAGAGGCGCGTTTCGGGGATCGAACTTGGCCTCCCTTTCTGGGGGGCCGAGTTTAGTCTTAACCACCAGGCTATAACTACATGATGTGCTACGTAACGCTAATGACAATGAACCGTTTTGGGTTAAACGAACCTTAGCTGCATTAAACAGGGAACAGTTTACCTGTAATACCTATCTATTCGAATGAAAATGAACGAACGATCTAGCATCTCTAAGATCTGTGTAGCGATTATTTACAGCACGTAGTCTGATCGGCGCCATTCCTTGGTTCTTTACACGTCCGTACCTCGCAGTTGGCACTCCCAATGCTTCTATCGCTACAAAGTGACCATTACATACGTACGATTTACGAATGAATGAACGATACAGGAAACATGAATGAGTCACTTTGCGGTATTTATAGGAGCATTAATGTGTGTCTTCTATTGTTCGTCGCTGTGTAAAGGAGTGGGTCGTTGTCTTTATTTTCTTCTTATAGTGCAGTAATGGCGTAATTATCGAAGTAATTACAACATTATAACTGACATCCTATAGTTACCACATTGTTATCTATTATCATGTCCGTGTTAATATTAATGCTTTTTAATACACTTGGAATACAAATTAAGGGAATGAGTTACCAATTTCATCAGCTTTCTAATAACGTTGAAAACGTTTGCTGCAGAAGCGTATTTATCAGCAAACTTATAGTCAAAGGTAGCAAACTTAGATTTAAATATTGTGACACAATTCCGGAAGGTTTAAAACTTTGAAATACTGTAGGGCTATTCTCTAAAATACCATCTCGATATCGAAGCTCACTCAAGTGAGATAGCTCGCTTCGAAAGCAAACTCACTTCACCTTGGTTTGATATTCTGTAAACATCTGCTACGCACTTGCGAAGTGAAGTGAGTTTGAGTGAAAAGACCTGTACTATCGAGTTTTACAGAGTACAAATTAGCAAACTCATCTCGAATTCACTCTCTATAATTCGAAAATGGCTTTACAGAATAGCCCTGCTGTTCTGGAGGGTCTACTAGGTACCAACACCCCACCGCACACGCTTCTTCTGTTACAGAAGAGAGGGATGTAGAGCTACGCTACTCCAATGCGTGTTGGCGGGTTTTGTCACATGATAGTGATATAACGAATCTAAATACTGCTGTAATATAATTGTCCATACATGCTTTTGACTAGGGTAACTAACCTAATAACCGTCGGAAATGGGGCTACTTTTGTCTGCCCTTCTTCACATGTGTAGAATTGTAAGCACCATTCCGAACCTGTGGTAGATTTATTTGTCGATTCGTAAGCGCTTGTGAAATTTTATCTGAATAAAATTCAAGATTACTTATATAAATGATAAAAAGGCGTGTATTTGACTCGTTCCAGCAATGCGCGAGACGGCAATTCAATCAGGTACTTAACATAAAATTGTTATATTGATATTGTGGAAAAGAGCAACCGCCGAGTTTCTTGCTGGTTCTTCTCGGTTGGAATGGCATTCCGAACCAGTGGTAGATTCATTTGACTATTCAAAAGTACTTGTAAAAGTTTATTTGAATAAAAAACTTTTCTATTCTATTCTATTCTATTCTATTCTAACTGTAAAGTCACAAATGACCCGGAAGCTGTTATAAGTAGGTACACCATGAATCATTAACGTCTTTCAAAATTTTCAATTCAACAAAATTGATTATAGCAGTAATTTGTGAACGGCAAGCTCAGTCGGCCGCGGTCAGCGCAACTTTGGCCGAGTCATTAGTGGCACGCGTCGTTAAACTACTAATTGCGGTTCGCGCTTCACCCTTTGGTAGCCCGGCCCCTGCTTTGTACCCTATTAGTTGCAGTTTATTTGTTATACTAGCGGTTAGCCACTATTGTTTCAGTACTGGTTTCCATGTACATAAATTATATTAAGATTTCAGTCTTATTTATTTTTAAAAATTGATAGGTAGGCTACATCATCCATTTAGTAGACCCTTGCTTTCTACTTATATTTTGCTGTTTATTTGTTACACTAGCGGTTCGCCACAATTGTTTCAGTACTGGTGTCCATTTAATATAAATTAGTAGCTGATACCAAAGACTTCCGATCCGCTTGGATTCTTATAAATCTCATCCCCTATTTAACCCACTTGGGGGTAGATTTTCCAAAATTCCAGAAATACGTAACTCTTTATTTTTAACCGACAGTACAAATACCGATTTTTATTGATATAACTTTAAAAATGACGGACTTTCATACAAAGTTTCATCCCCCATTTAACCTTCTTGGGGGTGAAATTTCCAAAATTCCTGAAACATGTAACTCTTTATTTTTAACCGAAAACCTTAATACCAATTTTCATGGATATAACTTAACTATAAAAATGACGGACTTTCATACAAACTTTCATCCCCTATTAACCCTCTTTAGGGGTAGAATTTGCAATAATCCTTTTTTATTATGCGCCTACGTCATAAAATAAAGCTACTGTGAAAATTTCAAGTTTCTAGCTTCAGGGATTTAGGCTTTGCGTTGATGATCAGGTCAGTCAGTCAGTCAGGACAAGTTTCTTTATAATAATATAGATATTAGATTTCAGATTAATTTATTAATCCGAATTGATAGCTGCCTACTTTACAATTTTTTAATGTCAATTAGTTTTAGTACGTGTGCACTGGAGGTGAGGTTATGATGATGCCTAGTTGCGCCGTAACAGTACTTTTTTAACCCCCGACGCAAAAACGACGGGGTGTTATAAGTTTGACGTGTCTGTGTGTGTGTGTGTGTGTCTGTCTGTTCCCCTGTAGCGCTCAAACGGGTGGACCGATTTGAATGCGGTTTTTTTTTGTTTGAAAGGTGAATTAGCAGAGCGTGTTGTTAGCTATGTTTGATGAAAATCGAGCTAAGATGGCCGCCGCTACAAAATGGAGGATTATATATTTTTTCACAACTCCCTCAATATGGATATCAAATGAAAGGGCTTGACTAGTAGAATAGCACTATTGCAAATCCAAGATGGCCGCCGCCAAAAAATAGCGAATGTCGGGGATTTTTAAAATTTTCAATTTACACTTGTATACCAAGAAAATAAGCAGTTCCCGTGGGATGGCATGCTATTTTTCACGCAATTTTTCTTCAATCATTCCGTAATAGAGTTACGGATAGACGTGATTTTTTTGCATGGATAGGACAGTTGAATAACTAAAATGACATACGATACTTTTTATCCCGAAAAAATTTATCCTTCCTCCAAAGTAGTTATATAAATAACTAGATTTTGCCCGCGGCTTCGCCCGCGTGAATTTCGGTTTTTCACAAATCGAATCGTGGATTTCCGGCTCCCGTTCCCGCTCCCTTTTCCAAACTTTATACCTACTTTCAAGGAAGTTTGCTATAGTAATCTACCTATAGCTGTAGATATATATTTCGTTTTTATCAAAATCCCGTGCGAACTGTAGATTTTTCCAGGATAAAAAGTGCATACGCATACAGATGCATGCAACTATTGTAATAATGTGCTATGTGAGCGTGATTTACCTAAGAACAGTCAACGCCATCTATCGCGTTTTTGGAAGTCTATATCTATTTAAGTCCCACAGGAATACTTTTCCGGGATAAAAAGTAGCCTATGTTTTAAGTCAGGGCATAAGCTATCTCCATTCAAAATTTCAACCAAATCGGTTCAGTAGTTGCGGCGTGATTGAGTAACAAACATCCAAACATACAAACATCCAAACATCCAAACATCCACACTTTCACATTTATAATATTAGTAGGATAAATAATTATTCAATCTATAATATCAATCTGAGATTTCTCTAAGTCAACCCCAATACATGTGTATTTTGTGGGCGAAGCAATTAAACAACAACTTGTAACCCCTCACAACTATCGCATATCGGACCCCCTGCCGGTCTGGCGTGTTTCAATTAGAAATTCGTTAACTTCCGTTTTGGTCACGCACCAGTCTTGTGGAGATAGTTAATCTAAAGCGTGTAAACTTGCATTTTATTTAATGAATGAATTATATTTTAACGAGATATTTAAATAATATTTAAAAAATGCATTTATCGTTAAGTAACCCTTAACGTAAATTAAAAACTGTAAGTTATAAATTACCCGATATTTTATCAAAATGTTTTAATTTTAAACTGTAACTTACAGGAGGGTTATTCATAGTTACATTATAGAAAAATAATAATTGAAATAAAGTTAACATTTGTGGTCACAGGACCTAAAAGATCTTCACAGGGTGTCAGTTTTTCCGGTTTATTATTGTTATCCATATAATATAGTCGTGTTTCAAACAAATTAAAAATATAGGTAGTTGTAGGTATACTTACTTACACATGAAATAGTACATTATGGTATAAGTGTGTAATGTTGGTGATTACCGCTGAGGCGATATTGAGACCCGAGCCGTTAGGTGAGGGTCTTAAGATAGCCGAGGACGGTAATCATCAATACACACGTGTATCATACGACGTTTTTCAACACACTTGCGAAGAAAATAACACTAAAATAGATATTTTTCCTTGGATATTTCAGGTAGGTAGTAAACTTTCCATAACTTTAAGGGCTTCACATATATCGGGCGGTGTACAACATAAATCATTTTCTTCATAATTAGTACTTGTAGATATTTTAATTTTAATTAATAAATAACTGTAATTTCAAAAGTGAAAACGAGTTATGAAAATTTTCTCACAATGGCGGGAAAAATTAATCAGTTTTCCTATGCGCGCACACTTAAAAGTGCGATCGGCCATAGACTATATAGAACGAGGTTTGTTTTCTATGGCATTTTGCAATGGCGGGAAAAATTAATCAGTTTTCCTATGCGCGCGCTTCTTAAAATGGCAATCGGCCATAGACTATAGAATAAGGTTTGTTTTATTTGGCTTTTCGCGGATAGCGTTTTAGCCACGTACAAAATGGGGAATTTCAAGTTTTCTTTATTACAGAAAAAACAAAAGTTATATTTGAGTGAAAGTTTTATTTATTAAACACGTACAAGTTGAAATTATCTATTTAAATACGAAGTTGCATGAAATGAGCAAGCAAAAGGTATATTAATTTATTTGTACTATTGAATACGACCTTTTTTGTATCGAAACTTTTTTAAGAACAAAGGAACCAACTCTACCAATAAATTAAAAATAAAACTCTATAATTCACTTGTGAATAATAGTAAAACAAAAGTCACAGTTTGAATAATAGGTGTAATTATCTGCCTAATTGCGGTGAACGTAGAGCTACTTTATGAGCAAGTGTGTTGAAAATAAATTTATCATATCGAGACAAGCCCCAACAAACCCTGTGTAAGCATTTCCTTGTAACTCCTTATTTTGCTGTTGTTGGTCTCTTGGACCTTCAATTAGATATTTGCAATCTCATCATCTTGGACACGCGTCGTCCTTTTGATATAATCTCGACGTTAAATATACATATTGCTGTTTTGGGATTAAGGTCCCTAAAGCCAAGATATTTATAAGTAGGTAGGTAACTACATGGCCATGGTAGCTATTTCAGTTGAAATGAAAGAAGAATATATTTTTACTATAGAGAGCTAAACTTTAAAATTTTATTTAAAGGAAAAAGATTGTAGCTATAACCCGCGGCACGTACATCGAACGCTGAACGAAACGTGGAGGGGATAGCTGCGCATGGGAACTGTCGCGCACGTAATACAATAGCTTATTACTGCTGGCATTTATAAAAGTCGAAACAAGTTGTTTGACCTGTATGCAGAAAAGCAATATAATTATACCCCCGCGTTTATTGAATACGTAAGAAATTATTCCAAATTGTTTCGAAATGTTTGCATACAGGCAAAATCTCTTTATATAAAACAGAAAATCATTAATTCTGATAATAAAATAAAGGTAGCATGGGATATTATCAGTGATGAAATGGGGAAACATAAAGTGTATAATAATAAACTGGAGTTAAAAATTAATAATCATATTATTGACTCTGATATAGAGATCGCTAATACTTTTGAGAACTTTTTCCAAAATATTCCAGTTACCACGACTAGTTCCATAAATTCCTCGCCAACAGAAGCCTATAATATTTTAAGGGGCAATGTTTCTGAGTGCAATGTATTATTTCAATTTAAATACGTAACCCCATATGATATTATCAAAACATTCAAGTCCTTACAACACAAAAAGACAGGGGACTTATGGGGAATATCAGTAAAAATAATCCATAATGTTATTGATGTTATTGCACCATATCTTGCTTTTATTTTTAACAAGTCCATAGATTCGGGATCTTTTCCAGACCTAATGAAATGTAGTAAATTGATACCTCTTTTTAAATCGGGAAGCAAAAGTGACCCAAATAACTATAGACCGATCTCGATTCTACCAACCCTCAGCAAGATATTTGAAAAGATAATGCTCAACCAACTGCTTCTACACTTTAATTTAAATAAATTACTTCACACTGAGCAGTATGGTTTTACTAAGGGTCGTTCAACAACCGACGCAGCCGCAAGGCTGTTACGGCATATTTTCGATGCATGGGAGAAGTCACAGAATGCCATTGGTATTTTCTGTGATTTGTCAAAAGCATTCGATTGCGTTGAGCACGAGACTCTTTTACGAAAATTAAGCCACTACGGTATTAAAGAAACTGCACTCAGTCTTATTGCCTCTTATCTAAGTGATCGCATACAAAGAGTATGTATCAATGATGTTAAGTCGTCCGGATCAGCCTCAGTAATGGGTGTTCCTCAAGGCTCTATTCTAGGTCCATTCATGTTTCTAGTTTATATTAATGACTTACCACATTTCGTAGAAAATGCTTGCGATATTGTACTATTTGCTGATGATACGTCTTTGATTTTTAAAGTCAATAGAACCAAAGACAATTTTGACGATGTAAATAATACTTTATCTCAAGTTTCACACTGGTTTACTATAAACAATCTACTTTTAAATGCAAAAAAAACCAAGTGTGTCGAGTTTCTATTGCCCAATACAAGGGTTACTTGTAATAATTTAAAGATAAGTGGTGAGCCATTGAAAACTGAGGACACAACTGTGTTCTTGGGAATAACCCTGGATGCAAAGCTTCAATGGGGCACCCATATAGCAACGCTTGCTGGCAAGCTTAGCTCTGCTGCTTACGCTGTTAGAAAGATTCGACAGTTAACAGATGTTGAAACTGCAAAAATTGTTTACTTTGCATATTTCCATAGTATCATGTCGTATGGAATCTTACTATGGGGTAAAGCAGCTGATATTGAAAAAATTTTCGTTTTACAAAAAAGGGCAATTCGTGCAATTTATAATTTAAAACCGCGGGATTCCCTTCGAGAGAAATTTAAAGAAATAGGTATTCTTACAGTAGCTTCTCAATATATTTATAACAACATAATTTTTGTTAAGCAAAACATTCACAGTTACAATAAAAAGTGTGAATTACACGATAGGCAATTAAGAAATAGAAATAGACTCGTGATTCCTCGATTACGCCTCAAAAAGGTCCAAAAGTCGTTTGTGGGAATGGGCGTAATGTTCTATAATAAAATTCCACAACAAATCTTAGATTTGCCTTTACACAAGTTTAAGAATTCTATTAAAAGTGTGCTCATGAAAAAAGCATATTATACAATTGAAGATTATATAAATGATAAAAAAGCATGGATTTAATTTATTCGCTTTATACGCTATTATAACTTGAGGAGTATTCGATTATTGGTGTTTAATTCGATGCTTTAATCATGGGTAGCCTAAGTATGTCACGCTCTCCTTAAACATTTCTGTGGTGGTGTCGTGTGGTGCGGGTTGTTACGTTCCCTCAAATATGGTTGAGCGAAGCAATGGCTGGATCATGCGTCATGCTCGTGAACGGGTGCCGCCGTCGGAAATGGGGCTACTTTTGTCTGCCCTTCTTAACGTGTAGAATTGTAAGCACCATTCCGAACCAGTGGTAGATTCATTTGTCGATTCAAAAGCACTATTGTAAAAGTTTATCTGAATAAAAAATATGTCTTAGACTTGCCTTTACACAAGTTTAAGAACTCTATTAAAAGTATGCTCATAAAAAAAGCTTATTATACAATTGAAGATTATATAAACGATAAAAAAGCTTGGATTTAACTCGTTCCAGCAATGCGCGAGACGGCATTTCAATCATGTACATTAATAATAATAATTGTTATAATGTTATTTTTTAAAAAAGAGCAACCGCCGAGTTTCTTACAGGTTCTTCTCGGCTGGAACTGCATTCCGAACCTGTGGTAGACTCAATCGACGATTCAAAAGCACTTGTAAAAGTTTATTTGAATAAAAAACTTTTCTATTCTATTCTATTCTATTCTATTCTATTCTTACCCCCACCACTTTCCTTCAGCGTTCGATGTACGTGCCGATGTTTGTACCTGGCGTTCTACTGGCGTTGGCGTCTACTTACGAGTATTTATATTTGTTAGGTATTTAAATAAATTTTCATATCCAGATTAATTTTGCTCTACGAGTAGTCAAATCAATTAAATATGTAATAATAAACGAATACGTTGGAAGACGCCAACTAGGTGGACACAAGCGGCACAAGATCCTACTGTGGCCACACAGTTTACAAGAGACCTATGTCCACTGCCCAGCTGCCTACGCCTATTGGTTGAGACGACGATGACGACGAAACGAAGCATTGTCATAAATTCTTTAAAATTAAATTTTATACTGGAAAATGATAAAAGTAATTTTTCACATTAACGCTGTTGACAAATATCCAAAATATGCTCAAACGTGGAGGCAGGCGGGTTACATTTTTGCTTTGTGAGAACTTTTCCTCGCATAAATACCTCGGTTACCCACTACCTATACCTACATAATTTATACATAAACATTAAACATTGTAATTTTAATAATTCTGTACTTATTTACATTAAATTTAAACAAAATATTGTCTAAACTGTTTACACAATTAATTTAGGTTTTCTTGTTTAACACTTTTTCAAAAAATGAGGTAGGTACCTACATTAAGCTGTCTAATCGAAAAAATGCCAAGTACTTTGTCCGTTGTCTGAATTTTCAAGGTGTTAACTAGTCACGGCTGCGGCCTCCCACCAGACCAGACAAGAGACAATTTAAATTATATATTCCCAAATGACCCCTGGCGGTAATCGAACCGCGGACCCAGTGGCGTAGCGTACCTTGGCGGAGCCCCGTATAAAAGTTTGTTTGGGGGCCCTTATGGCCCTTAAGGGTACTTAAAGATTTCTCACAAAAGAAAATAAAATGTTTGCATAAAATTAAAAGCAATATATTTTATTCAGATAATTATTTATCTGTCACTTTTTCTTAAATTTTTACAACTAATTCAAATTAAATATATACTCTCCTTGCCTTTTTTTCTGCAAACTGATTTATTAAAATTCATTTATAGCGGATACTGAATGAAACTGAATGAACTTTAGTTTTTCTAAAGATTCTGCCTCTATGGACAAATTTTTGGACAACATTTTTTGACTTTTGTCATTTCTGAAATAAACAAAAATTTGGGAAGTTTTTGTTAATTTTTGCTTACGCACGTCGGGGGCCCCCGTGGCTTGGGGGCCCCGTATAATTGATACGGCAGATACGGCGGTAGCTACGCCCCTGCGCGGACCACTGCGCCAAGGAGAGGTATTATAGTCAATGTTAGATTGGTGTTTATTGTTTGTTGTGGACGCAACGTTACAAGAAGCATTTGAGTTAGCGTTTCTAAAAGTAAGTTTTACATTTATGTATTACGGCATCTTTTCAGAACGAAACAAGGAATTTTCGGGGGTTAGGTATGGTTAGGTATACACTGTGGCTAATTCTGTTGTACACAATCTCTAAACCTAAACTAAATTGACAGTTTTAAAAATAGTGCTATCCCCTTCAGCAGGGAGGATTGTGAAAGAGACAGGAATATATTTAGACCTGTCATTTTAGTTTAGATTTAGAGATTGTGTACAACAGAATCGGCCACATTGTATTAAAAACAAAGGTGTCTTTAGCTGCTCGTACATGTATAGGTATGCTTTTACGGCTTGGCATGTTGCAATACCAGCCACAGTAGGTACTCAGGCAGCCAACGCCAACTCCTACCAACTCGCTAATTACTCTGGTAAATATTTACTTTGGCGAGATTCTCTCAGCCGGTTAAGGGTGTGGGCTTATTGTAGAGCGAGCGAAATTATAGAAAAATGCTATACATATTATACCTATTATTTATAGCAATACTCGTTTCTCAAAGTGATGGTGTTTTTTCTAAACCTACCATACAACTGCAAAGAAATCCATTGAAGAAAGTTGATAATATGTTTAAATAGGTACTTACCAAGGTTCAAAAGTATCCTAAGATGGTACTATTGATGCTGATATACTTAACAATACCGAATAAACACTAGTGAAATATAGGGATTTACTGGATTCTGCTTTTCTCTTTTTAGGGTTCCGTAGTAAACAAGGAACCCTTATAGTTTCGCCATGTCCGTCCGTCTGTCCGTCTGTCCGTCTGTCCGTCTGTCCGTCTGTCCGTCCGTCCTCGGTTAATCTCAGAGACTATTAGTGCTAGAAATCCGTAATTTGGCATGAGTATAAATATTAATCACGCCGACAAAGTGGTGAAATAAAATTTTGATAAATATTTTTTTTTAGGGTAGCTCCCCTACATGTAAAGTGGGGATGAATATTTTTTTTCTCGTCTACCCCATAGTGTGGGGTATCGTTGAATAGGTCTTTTAAAAATACTGTGGGTGTGGGAACATCATTTTTCGATTTCTAGATCCGTTTGTAAAATATGATGTTTTAAAGTGCAAATTTTTATTAGAGTCAAGTGTCCCCCCCCTCTATCAGCCAAATGGCAGTATATAGGAACTTGAAAAAATTCACAGCAGTAGGGTATATAATCAATTTTAAAGGAAAACTATCACGGCTAAGTAGGGTTCACAGGTTAAGGAGTTATATCTGTTTTTCGAGGATTGTGACTACGGAACCCTACACTGCGCGTGGCCCGCCACGCACTTGACCGGTTTTTTAAATATTATTATAAAGAAGAAGAAAATATGATGCTTTTCTGAACATAGGTAGGTACATTATGTTACTTTCAAAATATATATATTTTCGTAGCTTGCAATGTATACGAAATCAAATTTTCGTTCCTCTAGATCTAGAAGTTCTGTTTTGATATAATAATATTTTCTGTATCTGATTTCCGCTATCTTGTCTACTAAGTCCTCACCCTCAGGCTTTGAGCGTCTTAGCACAATGAGACCAAAGTTGGGACTCCCTTGACGGGACGTCGGAAGATTAAAACGAGATAAGATGAATGCGGCAGGTAACTATTTAGCGCTGTCGGTCAGTTAACTACTCTGCCAAAATTAGACAAAGATCCTCAGATTTAAGATAGTAACTATGCTTTATATAAGTTGCGGTAACCGCTGCTTGCGCTTGCTTGTGGAAGTTTAGCCTGTTGGAAGCATCACAGGAGTGCTGTATACCACTTCAAACTATAATACAGAACGCATGTCGCCGCGTTACTACATAGACAAACAGTTCTACGAAATCACGCAAACACATTTACGCTCAATGCTGTGCAGACATAATTAAGCCGTAGGATTAGCGCGTTAAAGTTGCAAATGCGTCGCATCGTTCGCTTACCTCACACATCTTTGCACTGTCGACGTCCTCGCCTACAGCGCGGCGTCAAGGTCATGCGTATACCGCACTTCTAGTGCCTATTATTCAGAGTTCTGTGGAAGCATATAGGTACTATGTCCTATTGAGAACTATAAAATGAAATGCTATTTTAGCAATGTCTGTGCTACATAATTATTAAATTATTTTTCTCCAGTTCATAAGCCTGTAGTCGTTCACAGCTGGACCTGCCTTTTTGAGGGCGCGCCCTCAAACATGGCCTCCGCCTTCCTCATCGCTCCACATTCCTGAGGTCATCAGTCCAGCGGGCTGGAGGTCATCCCACACTGTGGTTACCGGTACGCGATCGCCACTCCAGAGCACATCTGACTATGTGATTCCTGCAAATGGATAACGACCCTCACCAACGAGGGATACGAGACAACAGAGAAACAACAGAAAAATATATATATATATATTCTTACTCTACTCAATGAGCTCTAAACAATGATATCCAACAAGCTAGGGTAAGAAAAAAAAAATTTTTTTCGGCTCCTTTCTCATGTATTGGAGCCCCCCTGAAAAATAATTTAATTCAATTTCTAATTCAATATTTGATTTTGGGTTAACGTTCTACACAAAATACCAAAATTTTAGGTTTGTAACTCATTTCGTCTGCGAGCTAGAGACCTGTGACCGCAGGACAGACAGACAGACAGACAGACAGCAGAGTCACAGAGTACCTACAGAGGGGAAGCTTCTAGTAAGCGGCCCGCTGTTGGTACACTCACACATATGCGCATGTTTGTCACCAACTGTACCGGTTAGTGGAACGAGCGCGCGTCCGTGAACCGTTGGTGAGTGTGTTTGTGTGAGTATACCTATACAGCGGGCCGCTTGTGGAAGCTTCCCCTCTGTAGATTTACTACTCGTGTGGCGGAGTGACATTAATAGGGTTCCGTTTTTACCCTTTGGGTACGGAACCCTAAAAATGAATCTTCTTTATTTTATTGACATACTATTCATACATTTTAAAGGTACCCTCAATTCTTATGTCGTCACTCAAATCCTTTGGAGCAAGTATAAAAGAAATGCAATTTTACAGGAAAAGGGAGCGCTTCACAAAGGGATGTTATTATCTCCGCCACACAGGTTTACCTTGCCGTCGGCGGGTGAGGACCGAGGACCGAGATTACGTGCAAATTGATACGTCTCCGCGCCGCAGGAAACAATTAGAAAGCAACCATGGTAATGATGCGTGGCCCCCTGTAATTTAGTGGGCTATTCGTCGGGTATTATAAAATGTGGGACTTCGTTTTTAACCCCCGACGCAAAAACGACGGGGTGTTATAAGTTTGACGTGTCTGTGTGTGTGTCTGTCTGTTCCCCCGTAGCGCTCAAACGGGTGAACCGATTTGAATGCGGTTTTTTTTGTTCGAAAGGTGAATTAGTCGAGTATTGTTAGCTATGTTTGATGAAAATCGATCCAAGATGGTCGCCGCTACAAAATGGCGGATTACATATTTTTCACAACTCCTTTAATATGGGTATCAAATGAAAGGGCTTGACTAGTAGAATAGCACTATGCTGTATGCAAATCCAAGTTGCCCGCCCCCACAAAATGGCGAATGTCGGGGGTTTTTTAAATTTTAAATTTATATCTACTTGTTATCGATGTTGTACATTAATGCTTGAAATACCTATACTGATTCGTGCGTGGCTCCCGGAAGAGATTTAAGGCTGAAGTCTTGCTATTTATGTTGAGTCGTGTGTGAGTCTCGCATACTTTATGTACATACTTTACTACGCACTATACTTATGCACTCCGTCCACTGCGTTCACAGTGACTGAATTCGTTAATTCTCCCAATTGTCAAACAACGGTGGTAAACGTCCGTGGGAGCGACAACGACTTGCGTATTTAGGGACCTATCCTTTCAGGGACTACGGCAAAGACCACGGGTAATAAATGGGTATTATCTTAAAGCTTCATAGCAGGTACTTATTAAATCTTGTAATTTGTAAACCAAACAATCCATATAAGTATTCGGAGTTCATGATCACACACCGATACATCATATTTAGCGGCGGATCAATCAGCCGCAATCACATCGGCCATTACTCAATTAGAAATCGTGATCGATGCGACTGAAGGGACATTACGAAACTGTGGTGGCCGAAATCATATCACCTACTGCATCATTATGATCATTTGAATGTAGACCTTAAAATAAGTTTTGTAAAGTATAAACTGCATCGCATATTTACATGGTGCTTAATTTGTTTCGGTAGTGAGGAGTTCAATATAAACTAGGTAGGAACATGGTATATTGACAGAGCTTTTTCTGCTCTACTCGATGGTTGTCCTGGGTAGGTACGTTTTATAGTGCGGAAGTTTCTGGAAAGCCATCGCATTATTATCCCCAAAAACCCCTGTTCGCATGAGAGTAATGGGATGGAATCACGACTTTCAGCAATGAGGAATATAAGCAGAGGCAGAGAGCGCAGGTACAAAGTAAAAATTCTTTCTATTTCTATTATTTTTATAAACACAATTAAACAATCGATAGTCCCTTTCCCTATTATAATACAAGAAATTCTCCAAAGTATGCCAGTAAGTATATTCTGTCTAATTGTAAGATATGGATGAACATAACCTAAATGACAAAGAAATTATAAAAAAGCTAAGATATAAAAGCACAGGTCTAATGACTCAAAAGATACCAAATCCAAAAGCTAATATAAAAGCATGGGTACCTATCTAATGAATCAAAAAGCTACTAAATAATTCATCCAACATCTTTGAAGCTAGACATTACGAAGTTAATATCAGTTTGTAGGTACGTCTCAACAATTCGTTTACGAGATTTAGACAAGGCTTTGATCTCGGTCGCTAATCAAGTCCGAGGAGAATTTAACAGGTCCTGCCTCCCTCGACTCGAGGAATTTCATTATTTTAAGGAGAAAAAGATAAGAATTCACTTAACTGCCGTTTAAAAATCCTAAATAAATGAAATAGAGGTATTTTGTATCTTTTGCTACTATTAAATACAGCAGTTGATAGATATCATCATCATAATTCTATCAATCCAAGAAGCTTATACATATTATATTCTATTAAATTAGTGCTTGAAAAGTCACCGTAGCTCTAGATTAAGGCTCTCTTCACGCGCTTCTCCATACAAACGTATTACGCCTATTATTCTAATATTTGTCGCAATAGGTCTAAAGTTAAGCCAAATATCAATTTATATCTCCATTATCTATGCCATAAAATAAAAATATTAGTAAAATTATATTTATTTTGAAAGTTATGACGCTTGAAAAATCACTATTTTTGGGCAAATTTTGGAGCAACTTCGTGCGTAAATAAACTATATAAGAAACTAGAAAATTGAAAAACGTTCGAAGTCTTATCATAGGTTACTTCATAATAATTACAAATGTCTTTAGTTCATGTAAAAAATTGCCAAATATTTGCTAAAATAGGCGAAATACCAAACCTAGATTTGCATCTTTTTACTTTGCCGTTTTTCACTAAAAATCATGATATCTCAAGCAAAATTTATTTATTTAATTAATTTATTATTTATTTATGTATATATTTTTAGTACTCTTATTTACTGAACACGTCTCGCTCTCTAAATGCAGAAATCACTGTTTTAGACTCCACTCACCAACGATTTGTCGATGACATGGAGAGGGCTCTTAAGTATATATCTTTAGCCGTAGCTGGCCTGACTGTCAAAACTTTTTATTATTATTTTTTTTTAATTTTGTTACCTTTTATAAATTCCATAGAATAATTTTGCGTTTATTTGTGGAACCGCAGTTAAAACGTTACTCTTTTATGGAATATAGCAACGCCAAAATTTTTAAGATCTTCGCCACAACACACAAAAATAAAACGGTAACCGAGTAATGCTGAAGTCAACTTCAAAGCAATGAAAGAATTTCATTTGATTTTAAGTGACAATAAAAGACGTGGAGACTGGAACGTAGAACGACAACAAGTTTATATTATGTGAGACCACGGACGATAAAATTCTTTGGAATATCTTTTTAACAACAGGCAGTTATTGTGGAGCGGGACCGTGTTTTATTTCCGTGTACTCAACAGTCGCAGATTTCAATTTTATTTCAGCTTTTTTATAGGTACTGATAGCTTAATAAAATGTAGATTACTATACGTAATAAAGGGCGCTAGGTGGACAGACGATCTCAAGAAAGACGCTGGCAGCCGATGCGAGACGACCGGAGTGAGGTCAGTCACAGGTGACAGGATCGAGGGCTTTACGTGCTCTCCGAGGCATAGGAGAACTGACTTGGCTGAAAAACACAATAACTTTTATTTTTTTCGAGTGCCCCTTCTGGCTTTGGTCTAGTGGTCAGCATATTCGACTGCAGATCACGAGGTCCGATTCGAGTTCGATTCCCGGGGTCGGGCAAATAATTGTTAGATATTGGGTTTTTCTGTCAAAAATTCTCAGTGCAAGCCCGGAGTTTCATCCCCATGCCTCAGCACGTTAAGCAGTCGGTCCCGATTATTATCACTATCATGTGACAATAGTCGTTAAATCCCACCAACCCGCATTGGAGCAGCGTGGCGGGTTAAGCTCTAAATCCCTCTCTCCTATGAGAGAGGAGGCTTGTGCCCAGCTGTGGGACGTTAAAAGGCTGTATTGGTAGTGGTGGTTCCGGCAGCAGTTTAAGGCAGGTGTAATATTCATTCATGCTTTTTAAGATGCAAAATAAATCCACTTTTCACCGTCTTCGTTCTTTCATGAGTAAAAATAATGTCAACTATTTATATTTCTAGATACTTAATAGGTAATTATGTAAATACATGAAAAAAAGACAAAAATATTGTTTCGATATAACTTATTCCTAGCTTGTTATTTGGAAATCTTACAACACAACATATTTTGTATCTACTGATTCTTTTGAACGAGGACAGCACACAAAAAATCGCTCTTTCACATGGATGCACACAATCAGGCGAGCAGGAAACGGCGAACTTTTGAAAAATTTCCGCCATATCCTGCCTCTGCGAGCTGCCAAAGATAGAGTCGGATATGCTTATATCTGTTAGTTTACTCCTATATTTTTACCCGTTTGTGGCTTGCGTAATGCAAAGAGTTTATCTAAAGTGTTTTTCAGTCTATTGTTTTTATGCCTAAGAGAGCAAGTAAAGCCGATATTCCTTCGCCTGGATCTCTCTCCGGTTGCGTCGCATTTGTCGCATTGGCGTCCTATCGCACACACCAGTGCACTATAGTATCTTCTGCGTAGTAGTCTCGGGTCTCCATCTCCATTCAAATCGGTCCACCCGTTTGAGCGCCACAGGGGAACAGACAGACACACACACACACACACAAACACACACACACACACACACTTACACACACACACACACGCATGCACGCACGCACACACGCACGCACGCACGCACGCACACACCCACACACACACACACACACTGACAGACAGACACATCAAACTTATAACACCCTGTCGTTTTTGCGTCGGGGGTTAAAAAATAATGTCGCATCTACACGTATACACATAACTCTTTGGCAGAACTGTCATTTTTCCGCTCCGCGGGTGGTTGGTGCGACAATGCGCTGCGGGGCGAGCGGGGAGGGGTGAAAGGGGGGTATTGTGTTTGTGATGTTTTCATTTTTCACTCACTTGCCACATTTTTTATACAAAACACGTGAAAAAGAACGTTTTGATGCCCAAAATGCTCCGCCCGATTGGTAGATATTTCGCATTTTTTTGCGTTAGGTACGACATGTAAAACGCGTAGGTACCTATTTTACGAACGAAAAGGAGTAAATATACGTTAACTTATGACTAGATTTTGATGTTCGACAGTTTTTGTATTGGAAGTATGTTAAATTCTAGTACGGTTTGAAATTTAAACGCTTGTTTTATGCTTGCTTAGATTTTTTTATAAGTAGAAAGACAGATTGATAGAATTCGACCGGTATTTTTCTTAATTGATGAACGATTTTTTACACCTAAGTACAATATCATCTCATGGTTGTCGATAAGATATTAGCAGTGCCTAGTTGCATCGTTCAGCATTGCAGATTTTTTAAATAAATTGCAGGCATACGCTTGACCATCCATCACACTTTATGGAAAGTTATGTTGCTTCCAATATCAAGTGTCCATTAGCAGTAAAACTTGCTTCTGCTCTGGCAAGTAATTTCCATTATGTACACACACACATCAAGTAAATTTCTGCAAGTTTTTATTCATCTGATAGGTAAGTATCAAGACTTCTGCAAAAAATTGCAGTGCTTATAGGTACCTACTTAACTACTCAATGATGGGTCACGGTTGCCTAGAATATGTCTTATTCTATTCATGTTTTATACACGCACATTTTCCTCAGTCAGTAAGAGTCAGTTAAGAATTCCACATATTCCTCCCAAAAAAAAAAAAAAAGAACTTCTCATAATAAAGTTACGTCATTATTGCGAACGTGGCATCTGCCGAAGCTGCAAATATTGGATCAAACGCGAGCATCACAGTCCCACGCCCGTGGCGGGATTGGCTCAATTTGCCGGCGTCACGCGCGGCCCGCGGACGAATTATTATTATTATAATATTATCATTGCGAAAAATCTCGCCCATACACGATTGATTAATAAAGTATTGAACGTTTTTTATCGGTCTGTAGGAGGTATAGGTATGCTTTTTATAGATATGAGCGACTGCCTTTGGTTTTCTACTTCTACTTCTTTCTCTTTGTTTCTTCTACGTTTTAGTTTCTGTACGCAGGCGTGTAATACCTACTTGTTCACAGGAAATTGGCCTTTTAACTAGCTATCATCATCATCATCATGATCAACCATCAACCCATCACCGGCTCACTACAGAGCACGGGTCTCCTCTCAGAGTGAGAAGGGTTTTGGCCATAGTCTACCACGCTGGCCAAGCGGATTGGCAGACTTCACACACCTTTGAGAACGTTATGGAGAACTCTCAGGCATGCAGGTTTCCTCACGATGTTTTCCTTCACCGTTAAAGCAAGTGATATTTAAATACTTAAAACGCACATAACTCCGAAAAGTTAGAGGTGCTTGCCCGGGATCGAACCCACGACCTCCGATTAGAAGTCGGTCGTCCTAACCACTAGGCTATCACAGCTTTACCACTAGGCTATCACAGCTTTTAACTAGCTATATTCCATAATTATTGATCCATGAATGTGAGGGAACGAAGAGAGCACCTGCGTTTGCACAGATTAATTGTGCACTTCAGTTCAATTGACGTACGAGAGTGAGGGAATAAAGAGATCACCTGTGTTTGCACACACACTTGTACACTATAATATCTCCTCCGCTGGCTAATCTCCGTTGTGTGACTGAAATTCGGTCCGTAGTGTGACTGAATTTAAGTGCAGACTGCTACGACATGGTCGCTTTGACGTGTAGGTGTCAGCGAAACACTAAATAATGTATTCGTATACCTATTGCAATTGTATGTACCTACTTATATAGTGCACTGGCATTAGCGAGCCAGTGAGGGACCGACCGCAACAAGGCATACACGTCAGACATTATACAGTTGAACCCAAGACGTGCTTCATTTATGTCTTCCTCACTCACACAATAGATGTGCTGGACGATCATCTGACAACCCCACCAGTACATCTACAGACGTTTTGACGATTTTACAACACGCGCAAACAAACGAATCACACGGAAAAGGATGACACCCGACCATTAAGTATTAACAAACGGTTGAACAACGGTTGAACACCACTTACGGGCTCACAGGCCGCGGAAGATTTATATGTTTTCCCGTGATTGCGGCGCGTTTGTTTGCCAAGTCACATTTCAGTGTGTGTGCACGCGAGTGGAACGGGAGTTATGCCAAAAATGAAAACTTAACTTGTTTAGCGTGTTTCATGACGGCATTATGAAACCCACATACTCTCCGTGCCTCGGAGAGCACGTAAAGCTGTCGGTCCTGCGCCTGATCTCTCTCCGATCGTGTCGCATTCGGACTATGAGAGTGAGGGAATAGAGAGTGCACCTGTGTATGCAAATACTGTAATATCTCCTGCGTAGATGGCTAGTCTCTTCATCGTTTGAGATCAGCCGCCGTGGCTTTCGGCCGGAAATGAGATTACATTATTATGAAACCCACAGCCTGAGTTCTGACATGAGAGACGTCGCGAACAAAGTATAAGAGTTCCGCTTGCAGCTTTGGTTCGCATATATATTGCGACATCTTCAGCATACGTTGGATACAAGCGATACAAGGTCGAGTGCTGTGGCGATCCTTGCAAGAGATCTATGTATGTCCAGCAATGGACGTCTATCGGCAGAGAAAAAGAACAACAGGTGTCTGTTTGTGATTTTGAAATAGCTGCCTGTTTTAAGTACATAAGTACGATAGTTGAACCGTAGCATAACTGTCTGTGTGAGATCTTCGCACTGGCTGAACTGATTTTGACGGCACTTTCACAGACAGTTAGAGACTATATACAAAGAGTGATCAAGGCTACTTTTTACCCAGAAATAATAACATTAATTAGGTACACAACATTAAAAGAAGATTTCTAAGGGATAAAAAATAGCCTTTTGAGCTGAGACCAATGCAGTTTGTGTTAAAATAAAAAAATGCATCGACTGTCGATTTGATTTTCCATATTGTTATGTATTTTGAACATTTTCAAAGGCATCGTTAGTGATGCACCCAGGCCACGTAACGGGATACTGACTTCGTTATCAATCCCGGCTGACAACTTAATGGATTACTATAGTCTTGGGGGACACGCCGACAAGACGCTAGGAAAAAATAAGATGGCCATGATAATGCATGTCATAAATGCCGTAAGTTTTTCTTGTAAGGCAATTTGTTATAAGGGGATACGAGTTATTATTTTTAAGATTGTGTTTTTGGTGGGATAGAATACTTAGTAAATGTATGATTATATCGCACCAAAATATTTGTTTAATCAAAGCGTTAAGCAGTTTGTCTATTGATGTAAATCTATAGATATAACAAGACCCTGATTGACTGATCTATCAACGTACAGCCAAAACCACTGAGGTTAGAAACTTGAAATTTCGAAAGTAAGTAAGTTCTTTTTGTCACGAAGGCCCTAACAAAGGCTTACCAACCAACGAAGGCTTATCGTAAACGTAACAAGTTATACATATTTTAGTAAAAATTAAACCGACTTCAGTATACCATAAAATTTGAAGAATTCCTTTAGATTTTTCCAGAATCTCTGATTCTGACCTAATGACCACGGGACCACCTGAGAAGTATTATACCCTTTTGAGGAAAAGAAGAATTTTCTAAATCGATCCAGGCGTCTTTGAGTAATCAGGAAACATACATAAAAAACCCGACGAATTGAAAGCCTCCTATTTTCGAAGTCGGTAAAAAACAAATGGACAAAGTAAAGAACAATTTGTTGGAAAAAACTGCAAAAACTGCATCGGTTTACGCTTACAAACGACATCAAAATCCGTGAAAAGCGTTCCCAGCTACCAGGAACGCATAAAGGCATCGTAAACTTCTTATCAAATAGAAACGCATATTAATCTCGGGCCGGTGTTGCCGCCCACGCTTTTAGTCCGGGATCGCATTGCAATAAATCCCGGGAGCGTCCCGTATTCTCGTATCCCGGAATGCAAGGCGTTGCGGCGACGCGGCGCCGACTCGATTTATGTGGGAATTGCGGGTTAAGAATACAGTTATAAATTAAAAATTAAACGAGGAAATGAAAAAGTGAAACCGACTGTGAGAATTTAAAATGTTGCGCACGTTTTTTTAATTTACAATGACGGTGCTTAGGGTCAACGCAGTTTAGATGGTTTTACTGTAACAGAACCGTATCAAAACTGCATTATTGCATCCTAAAGCAATTCTTCTACGTACCTAGACACATTTTAGTTTTTCTGTCTTTCTTTATTAAATAGAGACATTGCTTGAGAACCAAATAACAATAAATCAGTGAATACGAAGTGAATAGGCAAGCGCGCTGCATCTTTAGTTGTATGATGCAACGTGGAATTTCTTCATCGTCACATCATCTTTTCTTTTTTTTTTTTTGAAATCAATAAAAAATCATCATATCGGATAAATTATATGGAGAATTTTGGCTTAATATTAAAATTTCGTTATTATGCTAAACGAATCTACCTGACCTTATTTTATTCCTAGAGTTGCAAATATGTATCTATAAGTATGCATTATTATTCTATAGTAGGTAATAGTAGTATGTAATGTTTTTATTCTGGTAGGTATACAAGATAACGAGGGATAATATTTCTTTATCAAACTTTTTTTTATGCAAAACTTTAAAATAGGCGCCACACTGGCGCGGCAGGCGCGCGATATCTTCTTTGTTTTAATATTACGAGAAAACAGAAATTATTTTCGAGAAAAAGAAAAGTGTCAACTCATTATGGTCCATTGTTTAAATTTCATCCCCTAATTTGGGTCAACGAAAACAAAAAAGACGATTTGTCTTTTAGTTTCGATTTAGTGTGAAGTTTTATCAAACTCACGACTCGAACTCCCACGAATACAAACTCTCCTTCAAACTCAGACTCCAACTTCCTCGAACACAAACTCTCCTCCAGTCTTGAACCCGGGAGTCGCTCTTAAAATATTATCTTATTAGGTATGTAGTTTATTCGAGAATAAAAAAAAACATCTTTTGGTAAAGACAGAAACCGTTTATTATGTATGAACCCAGTGACAAGATGAAATTCAGATGAGGGCAAATAATTTTTTATGCTTTTGATGTTAACCCTCTGAAAACCGGGAATACATTAGGAGGAAATATAAAACTTTACCGCTAAACATGTTATCGTATAAACCTTTGACGTTTTCTATACTATAATATCATAGTATTCCTATTATTATATCATTTTTTACTAATTGCGCAAGAGATATTATAGTGCACAAGTGTGTGGGTGTGGGATGTCAATACCATATTGCCTGAAAGGAGATCAGGGCAAAGAACTGACGATGGCTTCACGTGCTCTCCGGGCAAGGGGGTGTTACACCCACTTCCGCAAACTTCCTAACCCAGCGGACTGTTACGAGAATTTCACGATAGAAAACCAAAGAACTTTTTGTGTGGAGCCACTAAACCAACGGGGCGAAGATAATTAATTAGTCAAGAACAATAAATTACTCTGCACAACTAAACAATAATAACCGTTCGAAACTTTGAAAACCAATAAACAATTTCACCGCCACCGCCGCTGTTACGGAACAAATTTATTTATTCATTGAACAAGAATCGGCTACATTTCGGCTACGTTTATCGGATCAGTTCTGTATGGAAGTTAGACCGCCTAACGACCACGATTCAGTGACTATTGGGCGAACTTGCCTCGGTATTAGCATAAAACATCAAAACTCGCATTAAAGTGTCCAAAACTCCCCGTGCTCCCCTCGGAGTATTCCCCCTTGCCCGTGTCTACCCCGTGCTCATTGGGGCGTGTGGACAGTCGACGATCCTGTGGTACAAGTTACATGTCTGTGTCGTAAGTGCTTAGAATAAATAGGTAAAGAAAGGCAGTCGTCGACGCGGCGATAAGCCGTTTTTAACGGGCCTTAACAGGCTCGATACGTCTATCGTCGCGTCAGTAATCAGTGCTCAAGGTACTCATGCGCTTGTGTGCGTGTCGGCAAATGTAATTACAGGGCACACATGGGTTGGTTTATAGCTTACGTTTCGAGCGGAAATTTGTTAGAAACTTCCATTCTAAGCGTAATAGTTCAATGGTGTTAATATTCAGCCATAGAGCCTACTGGTTTGCCTCGCAGCGATGCCAAAAGGACTGATGGACCTGGTTCCTTGGGGGATGGAAGGTCGCTTGTTTTGGTGTCTGTGAAGATTCCCTGGCTGTATCCCACGTCCAGGCAACCTCCTCACCGAATAGGTTCAGTGGTGCGAAAACATATATTATTTTTAATTTGGATTAACTTCGCAGTGGGAAGTTTGTAGAGTCGAATGCTAATAGGTATTATAGTATGTGCGTACGTGAGTTCGGAATTATTTTCGTCTCGATTATCTCGCAAACGAAACATTATTCGACGCATAATTACGTAACTTGAAACTGATTACTTAAATTTCAGCAATCGGTCCAACCATTTTTTTCCCCACTGGGAAATTAGTCGTGTGAACCTCAGGCCAGAACCTGGTAGCACCCAGACCACTGGGTTTATTTTGTAATTTAGTGTATAAAATTAATTACTTGGAAGGAATTATACTGACGTAAGTAATATAACTATTCGTGAATAAGAAAGTCTGAGAATGCACTTTGATTTCTGAATAGGAACCCATTTGGCTCGCTCAAATGAAACTTATTCAACTATTAAGAGCAGTTTTACCTTTTCTCTGAAAAATCTGAGATTTCAAGCTCCAAATTTAGCATCGTAGGAGACACTTTCACATATTTCAATACATGTTTTAAATAAACTAATCCTTCATATTGACATTTGTCAGACCATATTTACAAAAACTATTTTATTTATTTTGTAATGATCAATTTCCCACACCTCGTTTTAATAAAATAAATAACAGACTCAACTTTGAAGCTCTATATCTGTCCTTTAAAGTCATCTGATTTACTTGAAAAAAATACTTAAATATCAGACATATAGTCCTATTGACACATTACAGACCAAAATATAGATTTTTTATCAAATTAATGGGTAAAAAAAAATGAACTTCCGCCAAATTTCCCGAATTATACGGTTACTTTAACACGATTTTTTGTATTGAAAAAAGCATAAATTCAATAAAATTTTTATGTAGAAATAAACTATGTTCTTTAACGAATCTATGTATATATTTTAATTAACAATCCATTTATTTGATCAAACATAAAAACTTATTAAACATTACCCTAAATTACAATAAATAGCTACGCATTGTCTTAGCTTATTTAGTATGCGCCCGGCGCTCGTTGGGGAAGGACCTGTGCAAATTTTGCCACCATCCAGATGCACGTACGAGCAGCGGCGTGCAGAGGATTTCAAGTCAGGGTATGCAATAGCGGTGGTCTGTATTGGGTTCGACACCCGATAGATACTGTGTAGGTATTTATAGGTGGACCAAGTCGCGGTCATTCGTTAAATATATGTAAATCTGATAAGTAGGTATAAGTCGCGCAACGTAAGTCGACTGGTGACCTTCAAGTAATTCTATGATAAATATTTTTGGTTTATTAATAAGTATTTTAATTTATAATTAAGAAGGTACGTAGGTACTTCGTTGTGGTCATTTTAAAATGTCATTTAATACTTACAATCGGAATAAATAGATAAGTATGTTAGTTAGCCCGCCAACCCGCATTGGAGCAGCGTGGCGGGTTTAAGCTCTAATCCCTCTCTCCTATGAGAGAGAAGGCCTGTGCCCAGCAGTGGGACGTTAAAAAGCTGTAATGGTGGTGGTGGTGGTGGTGATGGTAGTTAGTACTTACTATACATTACCATTTTACTACTAATAAAAAAAATAAAGTAAGTACCTTCGTCACTTTCCCCCGTAAACATCAGTTTTCAACAAAATAACAATTCCAATTTCTTATCTTGGGATAACTAATCACTATAATATTATTATACACTCCACATACACTTCCGTACATTACATCGCAAATATTAGGGCTTACTATTAACACTTTTTGCACGGAAATTTTCACAAGCTTTGAAGCACAGTAATGAAAGAAACAAAAAGATACCTACCTATAAAATAGCGTTCGTAATAATCAGTGCTTATTTTAGACGCACACAGCAACAATTTCACTTTTAAAACATGTATACAACAAACGCTTCTTCATGTGTGAGTTGCCTTTAATAACAGCACACATACAGCAATTATTAATGTGTGAGTGCGAAAATGAAGCTGAATTTCTCGGAGCTTACGCCAATTCCAACCGCCAAATCATTTATTAAACAACGCCATCTACTAGATTATCATAAAACTTTTACACCAAATACTAATATGGATGCGAACCATCAACTAGATGGCGCTTTGATGAGTTTTTGACTATAAATATTAATTTTTTATTTCGAATATTTTTTAATTACTAGACTGATAATAGATTACTAAAGGACTAAAATAGGAGTTGTCTAGAGATTCCTAGGGTATGCAGGGCTTATCAGCATGTTAGGACCGCACGCCACTGCGTACGAGAGTCGTGTAAACACTAATTTATACAACGACTGCAAAGTTTTGAGCATGAATGTTTTTCTAAAAAATATGCGTGAGTAGTAAGTAATAGTGCGTATTTTTTTAAATAAGTGAAATTACAGCATAGCACCTAGGACAGTCACGGAAATATAATATTATAAACTAATATTCCATTTTGAAATCCAAGATGGCCGTCGTATTTTTTTTTTTAAGAAATTGTCTTCTATACATATCTATACATCTATATCTATACATATAATAAAATCGTAGAATTGCCGTATCTGTACATTGAAGATTTTTGCAAAATAATAACTGGGGGATGTTAGGGATAAGTAATAGAACGTAAAAAAGGTATTTTTGAAATTTTTGTCTGTTTGTCTGTTTATCTGTTTGTCTGTTTATCTGTTTGTCTGTATGTTTGTGCGCGCATCACGTAAAAACTACTGAATGGATTGAAATGAAACTCGGCATGATTTAAGTTCATACTATGGAGTAACATATAGGATACTTTTTATCCCGAAATTGAGCACGGTTCCCTTGGGAGAGGGGATGAAAGGCAAAATGTGTACATAGCTGTAATTCGTTAACGGGTGGTCCGATTTCATTCATTCTTTTTTTGTTAGAAAGTAGATACTTTAAAGACTACTGGCTAATCTCTGGAAGGCTGGACCGATTTTGATGGGACTTTCACTGGCGGATGTTTACATTTTGATGTACCTAAACATCCGTCAGTGAACTTTTTACAGTTTTTAGCAAGGTATAAGCTCAAAGGAGCTTAGGAAAAACAAAATGATTCACACGGGATTATTAAAATCAATATCCACGCGAACGAAGTCGCGGGTATCCGCTCGTAATATAATAAAATCGTAGAATTGCCATATGTGTACATTGAAGATTTGTGCAAAATAATAACTGGTGGATGTTAGGGATAAGTAATAGAACATAAAAAAGCTATTTTTGAAATTTTTGTCTGTTTATCTGTTTGTCTGTATGTTTGTGCGCGCATCACGTAAAAACTACTAAATGGATTGAAATGAAACTCGGCATGATTTAAGTTCATACTACGGAGTAATATATAGGATACTTTTTATCCCAAAATTCAGCACGGTTCCCTTGGGAGAGGGGATGAAAGTCAAAATGTGTACTTAGCTGTAATTCGTTAACGGGTGGTCCGATTTCATTCATTCTTTTTTTGTTAGAAAGGAGATACTTTATAAATTACCGGCCAATCTCTGAAAGGCTGGACCGATTTTGATAGGACTTGTGTATGTGTTGATGTACCTAAACATCCGCCAGTGAAATTTCAACAGTTTTTAGCAAGGTATAAGCTCAAAGGAGCTTAGGAAAAACAAAGAGTTCTCAATGAGAGGGATTTTTAAAAACCAATATCCATGCGAACGAAGTCGCGGGTTTATCCACTGGTTTATAATATGGGTGTCATTTCATTTCCGAAGTTTTTTGGTGGGACTGAACATAAAAAATGATGTTCATTTTGGAATCCAAAATGGCCGTTGTATTTTTTAAGGAAGAAATCAAAAGAAGAAGAAAAAAAAATTATACGAAATAGCAAAATTCGCCCCCTCCTCCCAAAAAAATATACTAGGTACCTACCTAATGACTACAAACACCTGTTGTTTATTACTAATTACTGTAATAAAAGTCGCACTTGCACTTCTGACTAAACCGACATTTTAGCAGTAAACAAAGATTGCATACTTTTTATTGTTCTATTGGTAAACTTTAAATAATTGTACTCTTATCAGAAAATGTATCCAAGAACTTCAACAGGTGCAATGCAACAGCTCTGTAATGTTATTTTCACACAGATGATTTGAAATATGTTTAATAATAATAATAATTGGTAATTGTTAAATAATTAAAAAGGTGATTGTTTCTTTTATTAGTTAGTTTAGAAAAAAATGGTTGAAGGCTAAATATGCGTGATACCTATGATATAAATACGGAACCCTACATGTCATTATAGAGAAGAACATCATATTATCCTGGTCGCTTTTGTTTTGTAAGTTGAACGTAGATTAATGAAATACTTATTCGATAAAGTCCCACGCGAAGTCATTTTAAAAATATTTTATAGTAAATATAATATAATATATATAATACTACAATATCAAATAAATAATTTATAAATTAATATTTAATACAAGTACCAAAACTATAGTCATAGTCGCGCTATATCCAAGTAGTCGTCCGTGTAACCGGCCGCCAGCCTACCTGCCGTTAGATACCTAAACTTCCATAGCGTCGAACTGGGAGAGGGGTCTTAACCAGATAAGACGATTCACGAACAGACTTTATTATCAAAGGGAAAATGGCTGACGTCAGACAATCGAAGAACAGTAAACATCTTATAGGCTGGGCGTACACTGGCTGCTGTCGCCTGAGTGATCGCTTCATTTTAGCAGCTGAAGCAGCTGACTTTTAAAACTTTGAGTCTAATTAGGAAAGGATGTTAGAAATGATACTTTAATATAATATTCACATATTATCAGGCAAGTATTTTTTTTTGTTTCCAGTTGACTGCAAACGATTACTTCACAATTGGATCGCAACTATAAGTTTTCATTAATCTATGCTTTAAGCTACTCTGAAAATCAACACCGAAAAAAAAATACTGCAGCATTATGCAGACGGGCAGTCTCTTACAGCTGAAACACATTTTTTGTCACACCTATACATTTTGACGTAAACGTAATTTTAGCATAATTTTGTCGTAATTTTAGGTTTAATTTGTAGTTATTATTTCTGAGTAGGTATTACCTGAAACTGAATAAACCTTTATGTGTATTTTTTTATCTGCCGAAGCCATGTATCCATTCGTATATCCGTAGCCGTGTATAACTAGTAGTTAATATATCACGCTCATGAGCAGCTAATGTGCGCCTAGCCTAATTATCGGACTTAAGAGGTCAGGAAATTAAGTCTTCTATGGGAATAATATTATGGCTTATTGAAGCATGACTAGATCGTTTTATAACTCGAGTTACAAGAAATAGAGGCGAAAACAAACTCCTTAGGGTAAGTGCACACCTGATCCTTTCATGAAGCAAGCGCACCATATAAAGGACGCTCAATTTGGCCCTACAGAATCAACCTAATCATTCGTCCATACGACCTTGTCAATGGTTGGTCAAACTTCTCTCCATAAAATGCCCCTTCCATTGCCACTTCAATAACCCGTTGAGCTATGTCGGGGACTCTGGTTCTTCTACGAACCTCCTCATTTCTGGATTGATTACTTAGAGAATCTCCTATGAGGCCCATAGTTAGCGACCATGTCTCGGAACCGTATGTCAAAACTCACGGGAGTTTTTGCCCGAGTCCGTAGTCGGGTAAAAATTAAGGAACACAAAAGGAACATGCGAAGCGTAGACGGTGACGTGAAGCGTGTCTCCGCGTATCAATCCTCCCTTGTCGCGGCTTCCCTTTGTTTCTAATGTGATGTCGTAAATAATTACATTTTTTCCGCTTACATTGCAAACGCAGGCTGAACCCTACGAGATTTAACAAAATAATGTACTAAGTATTGTACACATTGAAAGGTCTACAGAAAAGTCCGCGATGGTATATGTCTATCTCTTATGGATATCCCACAATAAAATTTTTTTGTCATTTTCTTTTTACGACAAATAATGGCTAATTTTCGAAGCGATTTCAACCAATACAGCATTAATCCTTATCTAATTAAATACCTGAAATACATTGTTGATTTAATATAAATCCATATGGCCCTTTACAGCATATGATTTAAATGAATACTTTCGAAGATATTACAGATTTAAAAATTGCGGCGGCGGGAGCGTGCCTATAAGCGCGTCGGTGGCCGCGATTCTCCCTATAGCCCATTGTCGATAATTTTTGAAACCAAAAAAAAATCACAGTACGTAGGATGAAACCCATTGGAAAAGGAGGAGAATATTATAAAAATACAAGGAAAAATAATTTACGGGCGATCTGAGCTCGGGGAAAAAGGGGGGGAGTTTTAAGGGTAAAAAACGGTTTATCTCGATTTCCGGCAAAACTAGAAGTCCTATGGAAAAAAATCAAATAGCAAAGTTGTAGGTAATAAAAAGATCTACAACTTTTGTATTTACACTTTTTTCACATAACCTCAAAATTTATGTGAAAAGTTCAAAAAACCAAGTTTTTGGTTTTTTATTTTTATCTTTTAAAATATTTTTTTTTTCACGGAATCTGGTGAAAACTTACCTTTTTACCTCCTCATTTCTGGATTGATTACTTAGAGAATCTCCTATGAGGCCCATAGTTAGCGACCATGTCTCGGAACCGTATGTCAAAACTCACGGGAGTTTTTGCCCGAGTCCGTAGTCGGGTAAAAATTAAGGAACACAAAAGGAACATGCGAAGCGTAGACGGTGACGTGAAGCGTGTCTCCGCGTATCAATCCTCCCTTGTCGCGGCTTCCCTTTGTCTCGGGGACGTCCGCGGCGGTGAGTCGTGAAGTTGCCGGGATCGAGACACTTCGTACACAATCCGCGCGCTTTCTAATCGGGATGTAACTTTGCCCAAGTGAATTCAAAATTTCAAAATTCAAATTGGTACACTGTGCAGTTTGAACGTCAATTTAAGATACACATGAAAGTGAGGTAATGATGATATTAAGTAATTAGGTAGGTACTACGAAACTTAAAACTCTATGAGGGTTCCAAACGCGTCCTGGTCTGAATTGCAAATACTTAACAGTTCTCGAAAGCAAGAAAGATCTGCATAGGTCATCATCTCAATCGAAAGACGTAATGCTGACGTAGGTCTTTTGCAAGAATAGCAGCTCAATAGCTCTTGTACCGTTTGTATCCAGCGGCTGCCAGCGATTTTCTTGAGATTCTCCATCCACTCATTCATCTAGGGGGTCTTTTTACGCTATGGTCGCGTGTGCGGGGTCGCCATTCTTCACGTCACGAGTATCATGGGACCTCAATGTCTATCGTTTCTTCTTGGGATTTTGAAAATATGTATGTTTAGTTTATGCTATCGTTCAAATAATTATGTGTATAATTAGTGATAGCCTAGTGGTTAGGACGACCGACTTCTAATCGGAGGTCGTGGGTTCGATCCCGGGCACGCACCTCTAACTTTTCGGAGTTATGTGCGTTTTAAGTATTTAAAATATCACTTGCTTTAACGGTGAAGGAAAACATCGTGAGGAAACCTGCATGCCTGAGAGTTCTCCATAACGTTCTCAAAGGTGTGTGAAGTCTGCCAATCCGCTTGGCCAGCGTGGTAGACTATGGCCAAAACCCTTCTCACTCTGAGAGGAGACCCGTGCTCTGTAGTGAGCCGGTAATGGGTTGATTATGATGATGATGATGATGATAATTAGTGATGTTTATTTCACACCAATATTATTTATTTGTATAGATTCAGAAAGTTATATCATGGAATGGTAGTCCAAAATAAAAGCACGTACAAAAAGTAAACAATAGGTATTGTATGTGTGTAGGTACAGTCAGACACAGCGCGACGGTATCAATTGCATCTGTTGGGACGGTTTTAGTGAAATCACTCGTCAATCAGTGTTTACTGCTACAGTGACTGGGGGAGTTTAAAGTGCCGAACCGTGTTGGGCCAGCGAGCCACGAAATGAAACCGAAAGTAGGTACATCTGTGATCTGCCGGGATTTTAAATTATACGAGTGTCATTTTGTTTTTTCGCTTATCAAACGTGTGCTTACCTATGCCTACTATAATTACGATTAATAAAAATTTTGGTGAGCAGGTATACCTACCTATAAATAGCATAAGCGTGAGGTAGGTACCATGCCGGACGCCCTTAAAGTTTAAAACTTTAAAAGTTCAAGGATGTCTGGCAGGGGGTAGCAACTGTAATAAGTGCCCGGCAATGGATGACGTGATTTCTAATAGCATTCCGAAGAAAAAATAAATATACTAGGTATACTTTGATGTAAGATTTTTTACACATTTATTATCTGTTATCTTCCGAAGTAACCATGATCTCAACTTAATAGTCACTAATCGTTCCTCCCTGTGTTGGGGACAATACACAGATACATTTTCAGCTTTTATAAAATAACGAAAGTCTGGTCGTCGTGGGCTATTGCTGTATAAATAGGTTAGTTAGTTATTTTAAACGTAAAAGCAGAATCCGCGAAATAAGTAAAAATTAATCTACTTAGAACTTGAACTACTCTATCTAACCTCGGCACCACGTACAGACAAACATTTAAACAAATTTTGAAGGACTTTGTTCACATATTTGAACACAGGCGTGCTTACCTACAAAGACAGACTTTGCAAATACGTTCGCTTCATTTGAATTACTACCGATACCGAATGGCAAAGTGCAAATATGTGTTCAAACTTTAAACAAATACCAAGTGTCAGCTGCCACACATATTGTGTTCAAATAAGTCTTCAATTAATGTTTATGTTGTGTGTGGCGCCGCGCCGGGATAATTCGAGTCTGATTTATTTAAGGACTTTACTAATCTTGCTCGCTCATAGATGATGATGATGACGCGCTGCCCATCCAATGAGGTGCGCTTCATAGCCGCGTTCGTTCGTTTGTTACACTTTGGGTCCCCATCAAAATGTCCGTAAAAACTCGATTCAATATTAATTAAAGCGCATCTTTTTGCCTTTTCAATTAATACAAAGTACAGTCTGATAAAAAATCGTTGAACATAAAATAAACTTTGCAGTTTATAAGGGTGATAAAAAAGTGTGAAAACGCTTTTAATCAATATCAATATTAAATGAAGGCTTAACCCTAGCGATTCTAAGTTATTAGAACCAAAGCGTCGAGGTGCGAAAGGGGTTTCTTGAATGGGATTCCCTACCATTTAGATTTTTCCTTTTTAACTTCAATATTTATAATGAAAAAGGGAAGTCACATTCTATGTAGATACACATACATACGTTGCTCATATTAAAAAAAGTATTTTGGGGAATTGAAGCCCTTTAGAGAATAGGTATGGATGTGTAACGACTAAGCACTAACCCTTCGTACTTAGAAAATTTCTCAGGGGCTTCTAAAATTTACAATACCTACCGCTAACCCTCTCCATAGTTATGGGGTTGCTAGACCTTGAAATTGTTAGCGGGTGAAGTAAGAAATAACTTTAGGTATTAGCGCAGCATGATCTAGCCGAATCACTTCACAATATAATGCTATAATTATTCTTGGAATCGAACCCGGGACCTTCCACTTATAAGACCACAGTGCTCACCGCTTGGCCAGGGGGGACATTTTTTTACATAAAATAATAATAAATAATGTCCTCCCAACTGAATTTCCGCCACGGTGATCAATCTGAATGGAGGCGGAGACTAGCCGTAGAAGATATTATAGTGCACAAGTGTGTGCGCAAATCGAAAAATCAAAAGATACGACACGATTGGAGAGATCAGGCAAGACAAACTGATTTACATGCTCTCCGGCGCACCGCGTTCACCACCAATGTTCCAACTCCGTAGTGCAACTGAGAATTTCTTGACAGAAAAACCCGTTAAACTCATTACCATTTTTGACCCGTCCTGGGACTCGAACCTATGACCCCACGATCCTCAGCCAAACAAACTAAGTAGCCATTGGAGGCATCTTTTTAACACAAACATAGAACTCAACCCGAAAAATTCGCAAACCACTCAGATTAGAAGCCAAAATATGCTTCAGCCTTAACCATAAACTTTTCGGCACCCACTAAGTATTCTGTTAAGAGGTTTTTAAATTTATTCACCCTTCGATCTGAAGTTTCCCCAAGTTGGGAAATTCGGCGATTAAATCGACCGAGTGTAGAAGTTAAGGGTTGAATTTGCATAGAGATGGACCGGGCGTATGCAGCATTGTCTAGTTGCAACAGGCTTTTCGTGCTTGCAAATTTTGTTTTAATAGAGACTATTCGGTTTCACAGCAAACTCTACAGTGTGGTTGGTGCGCAGTGAATGTTTTGAATTTTTCAAGGTGTGATTTCCGTGCGAGTCAATTTTAGATGTAGCTATATACTTCCGTAGTTTGTTTGTATTGGCTGTAGGTACCTAATGGTATTCTTTACGCAACAATGCATTATATACAACTAGCGGACCCGGCAGACGTCGTCCTGCCCGCTATTAGCGCCACCTACCGGGTCCAATTTTACTACTTATAAACCTTCCTCTTGAATCACTCTATCTATTAAAAAAAACAGCATCAAAATCCGTTGCGTAGTTTTAAAGATTTAAGCATACATAGGGACATAGGGATATAGGGACAGAGAAAGCGACTTTGTTTTATACTATGTAGTGATAGCGAGAGAGTGTAGGTTAATCATTGGTGAATGCGATTCGTCAAAGCCTAGCAATCATTTTTAGATAATTCATCCTCAGAATTCATCCAGCGCCCACTCTGCTTGCCGAGTCGTGGTCTGGTAATCTTCCTTCAAGGACTTGGAGACTCCAACAGATGTAGTCTGCCTCTACTTTTTATGCTTTGTTGCAAGTACTTACTCAGGTACGCAGCGTTAAGAGCTGTTATATGCCGGTTACTTTAGTTCTTTGACTTTCACAGTCTGAACAGAAAAAAAGCCGTTTTCAATTCCAACACATTTAAATTTCCGAAGCACACGTTTCAACGGCGACACTCACTAACACGGAGCACCTTGTCGAAAATTCAAAGTCGAATAAAGAATTTTGAAAGAACTGTTTCAACGGCGACAGAATCAGAAATATTATAAGCCAACGCGATTAAGTTCAGAGTTGAAAACGAATCGTTCTGTGTGAAAATGGAGTATTATTTTAGTTGATGAGTATACTTTATTATGTACTTAGCACATATATTAACGGGTTCTGACGTTTCGAAGTAATGCTCAGTTTCCACCGTCGCGTCGCCTCGCATAGTTCACGCTCCGGCGATCTGATGAGAGCTCATAAATCAGCCACCGAACGTAGGTACGGGCACCTACTCTACTCGCAGAGTGTGTTAAAAGCTCGATTTGTTATCTTTTGTGTAGCATTCGCCAACTCTGCCTCGGTTTGTCTCAAAAATGCTTCTATGAATCAACTTTATGTGGAGTGAAACAATTATTTATTACATCTATATGTGAGATGGAAGACTATATAAATCTTGCTGTTGATATTTTAAACGGAAATCTATCGGTAAACTTGTGTGCGTACTCCCAGCGGAATGTTGTCGAATTTCTTGATTTTAAGTATGCAGATATTTAGTGTGTTAGGACGTGTAAATGTGTGTGATAGTTTCAAATTTGTGCGTCCAACCGTTTTTGAAAAATTCGCCAAAAACACTTTCCGCCAGGAGAACGTTCTCCCAGTGTAGTAATTGGTAAAGGGTCCGAATCAAACCATTATTAGATAGTGACTGGATCATTTACTCTGACAGTCTTAAAGCCTACCCACATAATATTTATTTCTAATATACCTACAACATCTCCCTCCTTATAGAAACAAATATAATTAAAGTTAACTGTAATTGACAAATTATTTATATATCTATTATATTATATCTTCCTTTTTTATATTTCATTACAACAGAGCAATAAGACTGTTAGAACTTTATAGTGTATGAACTTGTACATTTATGCCTATAAGTTATTTTGATTACATTAATTTTATTTATCTAAACTCAACTTAATTCTAAGACTAAGTAAGCTAGAAAATACATATTTTTAAATAGTAGGTACTTATTTTAAATATAATTATGTAGTATAAAGTATAAATATAAAAATTAATTTTAAATTATCTCAATCCATCAATTTTATTTTACATAGCTATAGTAATTGAATTCATCACCAAATCGAACCGGCTGCCGCACCACCCGACCACTGGTCGTTACTTTAGACGGCTGCGGGGGGAGCGGGGAGTGCGGGGGCGGCGGAGTCGAGCGTGACGTCTGCGGCGCCCGCGCGGGACTCGTACCGCCCGTTGGTGCGAAATTCAAATGCTCCCAATCAATTCCAGAGGATACGTTTGTACGATCGGCAACATTTTGTCTATATGGTATTTTCATTATGTGTTGTCGATTACGCCTGTAAACGCCACCATTTTCCGTTTGCAACCAGTACGATCGGTTTCCTCGAGCCGGACGCAAAACACGAGATTTGACCCAAAGATTATTTTGTCTCATTCTAACCGATTCATTTTCAGTTAATGGAATTAAACTTTTCGTTCCGCGATCGTAGTTCGATTTATATTGCGCTATTCTTTTTGTACGATTATCTCGCATCGCTTGCGGACTAACTGTTTTGGGTTGTAGCTGCGAAGAGGCAACGGGTAAACGTGTATTTAACCGACGACTCATCAACAGCTGTGCCGGTGACCACTTTTCTCCCGCGAGTGGAGTATTTCGGAAATTTAATAAAGCTAGTTTCCAGTCTTCTCCACTTTCATGTGATTTGCGCATGAGAGCTTTTATAGTTCGCACGTTTCGTTCCGCGAGCCCGTTTGAGCGCGGATACAATGGTGAACTCGTATCGTGAGTGAAACCCCAACTGTTAGCGAAAGATTTAAATTGTTCAGACGTGAATTGGCCGGCTCCATCGGTCCGCAAAATTTTGGGAATACCAAATCTACTGAAAATATCCTTAAATACATTAATAACACTCAAACTCATAATATTAGATAAATGAATTACTTCTACAAATTTGGAATAATAATCTACTACTAACAGATAGTATCTGTCCCTCAGTTCAAATATGTCCGCCGCCAACACTTCCCACGGCAGACCGGGCACGGGCAGCGGCTGCAGCGGCTCGCGCGGGTTGGCCGCGCGGTGCCTCTGGCACGTGTCGCAGTGCTGCACCGTGTGCTGGATGTCGGTGCTCATCCCGGGCCACCACATCACGTCACGAGCACGACGCTGACATTTTTCGACACCCATGTGGCCCTCGTGTATGCGTTTGAGCATATCTCTTCGAAGTGAAGTCGGTATCACCACCCGATTGTTCCTAAACATTATACCTTTTATTAGGTGAATTTCACTTCGAACTGCCCAATATTGTCGCACCACCGTATCGGTATCCCTCTTATTATCCGGCCAGCCATTTTTGTAATACTCTCCGACCGCCATTAATATCGTATCTTTCCTTGTCTCTTCCCGTATCTTCTTTAACATCTCCGGTGTAGCTTCTATATTATCATACAAGGTATTGACATGTATCATCACATCTTTACAAATATCTTCATCGGTCCCCTGCTCAGTCGCAGCACGGGATAGCGTGTCGGCTATGAATAACATTTTACCCGGTTTATACTGTATTTTAATACAATAATGTTGCAATCTCAATAGCATCCTTTGAAGGCGAGCCGGTGCCTCGTTTAGAGATTTTTTAAATATAGCCTCGAGCGGTTTGTGATCGCTTTCCACGGTGACTTTGTCATGGCCATAAATGTACTGGTGGAAACGCGTGCATCCGAAAACAATCGCGAGTAATTCTTTCTCGATCTGCGCCCAGCGCTGCTCCGTGGCGGACAGCGTGCGCGCCGCGTACGCCACGGGCCGCCCGTCCTGCAGCAAGCACGCGCCCAGCCCGCGCGCGCTCGCGTCCACCGACACGGTCACCGCACTCGCAGGGTCGTAGTATTTTAACACTGGCGCGCTACTGATTTTTGATTTTAATAACGTAAACGCCTTATCGTGGTAATCCGACCACTCAAAAGTAACACTGCGACTCAATAATTCACGTAACGGTGCTGACAACTCTGAGTAACGAGGTATAAATCTAGACAAATAATTTGTGACCCCTAAAAACCGCTCTAAACCTTTTTTATCCGTCGGTTTTTGCATATTTAGTATGGCACTTATCCTATTTTTGTCTGGCGAGATGCCGTCCGAATTGAAAACGTGACCCAAGAAAGTAACCTGACTAGCTCCAAACACGCATTTATTTTTATTAAATTTAACACCGCTATTTAATGCCCTTTTCAAGACTTCCATTAACCTACTATCGTGTTCTTCCTTGGTCCGTCCCCAAATTAATATATCATCTATGAACACCTCGACCCCTTCCATTTTAAAGATCTTATCCATTTCGTTATGGAATATTTCCGGAGCACAATTAATTCCAAACGGCATGCGTAAAAACCTATATCTGCCGAACGGCGTTGAAAAAGTACATAATTTAGAACTACTTTCGTCTAGTTTTATCATCCAGAACCCGTTTTTTGCATCGCATTTCGAAAAATATTTAGCCCCCGATAGATTACTCGCCACTTCGTCCAACGTCGGCAACTGAAAATGGCTGCGCTTAATAGCCTGATTTAAATTTCGCGGGTCTAAACAAAGTCGAAGTTTTTTATCCGGTTTTTCTACAATAACAATGTTCGACACCCAATCCGTAGGGCCATCCTCTTTTTTAATAATATTCAATTTAACCATACTATCCAACTCCTCTTTCAAACGAGGCCGCATTTTCATTGGTATTTTTCGCGTGGCGCTTACAACGGGCAATACAGTTCTATCCACGACTATTTTACAAACATTAGGTAAACAACCTATACCTTCAAATATAGGCTCGTACTTTTGTAGGTCGATAGAAACTTGATTCAATCGCGCAATTAATTTTAAAGATACACATGCCTTCAAACCTAACAAATTATTGCAATTATTATCTAAAATATATATTTTTTCACGACATTCTTGCTCTTTAAATTTTAATAATCCAATGAAATATCCTATTACTGGCAACTTATTTTTACTGATTTCTCTTAAAATGGTATTGCACTTAATCAACTTAAATTTATCAAAACCGGCTTTTTCATATGAATCTAATGACATTACAGAGGCTTCCGCACCACTATCTAACTTAAATTGTACGCAAACGCCATTCACTTGTATAGTCTCGCACCACAAACCGTGCATTTCACTCGAAGCATCAATAGAAATGTTTGACATAAGTAGCTCACCGTCCTCGTCGTACTCATCCTCACACTGTTCCTCCGCGAAGTTGGCGTCCCCGATCACTTCGCGCGTAAATTTTACGCCACAAAACCGCGCCCGGTGCCCGAATGCATTGCACCGAAAGCACTTTCCTGGAAATGCACTTGCGGAACACCGCATATTTTCATTGTGACGCAATCCGCACTTGTCGCAAACATTGTCACTACCACGACGATACGAAGAAACCGGCGGGCCCTGCCGCCGCTCCCGCCAGGCCGCGCCGGCACCCGCGGGCCCCGGCCGTGCGGCGGGCGCCTGGCGGGCTCGCGGTGCACCTCGCCCGCGCTGCACCTGCTCGAGCGCCGGTGCGGGGGCCGCGGGGAGGCGCGACGCGCACTCCGCCGCTTGCCTTCCCGCTCGCTCCGCCGCTCGACACCATGCACTGGCCTCCTCTAATGTTATCGACGATCTCGCCAATAGCTTCTCTCTCATTTGAAGGTCTTTTAAACCACGTATTAATTGTGTTAATATGAGACTATTTTTTAATGACCCAAATTCACAAGTTTTACTTAATTTTTTCAGTAATCCCAAATATTTATCGAAATTATGTTCATTCTGATAAGTTTCAAAGAATGTATGTCTTTCGTAATTCACGTTTTTCTTTGGATCGCAGTACTCCCTATACTTATCACACAAAATGTTGTACTCGTATTTATCTTGTTCTGTACCGATATCTATCTCTTCGAGAATTTCTCGGCCATATTGTCCCAAACAATGCATAAATAAACCATATTTCTCTTTATTACTGGCAGTTTCCTTGCCTGTAGCAATCAAAAAGTAATCGAAAGCATTTTTCCATTCTTTCCAATTCGTAGACAGGTTGCCATCTTGACGCAGCGGCGGTGGTTGTTGAATCGCCGCGCAAATGCCATCACTCTTATTCTTACTTTCGGACGCCATTATCTTGCTATATTTTGATCTTTCACTATCACACTACACGCGAAACACTATTACACTCCTTTAATTATCATTTCTTTTGGTTACCCCACACCTGACACCATGTAGTAATTGGTAAAGGGTCCGAATCAAACCATTATTAGATAGTGACTGGATCATTTACTCTGACAGTCTTAAAGCCTACCCACATAATATTTATTTCTAATATACCTACAACATTTAAAATATCACTTGCTTTAACGGTGAAGGAAAACATCGTGAGGAAACCTGCATGCCTGAGAGTTCTCCATAACGTTCTCAAAGGTGTGTGAAGTCTGCCAATCCGCTTGGCCAGCGTGGTAGACTATGGCCAAAACCCTTCTCACTCTGAGAGGAGACCCGTGCTCTGTAGTGAGCCGGTAATGGGTTGATTATGATGATGATGATGATGATAATTAGTGATGTTTATTTCACACCAATATTATTTATTTGTATAGATTCAGAAAGTTATATCATGGAATGGTAGTCCAAAATAAAAGCACGTACAAAAAGTAAACAATAGGTATTGTATGTGTGTAGGTACAGTCAGACACAGCGCGACGGTATCAATTGCATCTGTTGGGACGGTTTTAGTGAAATCACTCGTCAATCAGTGTTTACTGCTACAGTGACTGGGGGAGTTTAAAGTGCCGAACCGTGTTGGGCCAGCGAGCCACGAAATGAAACCGAAAGTAGGTACATCTGTGATCTGCCGGGATTTTAAATTATACGAGTGTCATTTTGTTTTTTCGCTTATCAAACGTGTGCTTACCTATGCCTACTATAATTACGATTAATAAAAATTTTGGTGAGCAGGTATACCTACCTATAAATAGCATAAGCGTGAGGTAGGTACCATGCCGGACGCCCTTAAAGTTTAAAACTTTAAAAGTTCAAGGATGTCTGGCAGGGGGTAGCAACTGTAATAAGTGCCCGGCAATGGATGACGTGATTTCTAATAGCATTCCGAAGAAAAAATAAATATACTAGGTATACTTTGATGTAAGATTTTTTACACATTTATTATCTGTTATCTTCCGAAGTAACCATGATCTCAACTTAATAGTCACTAATCGTTCCTCCCTGTGTTGGGGACAATACACAGATACATTTTCAGCTTTTATAAAATAACGAAAGTCTGGTCGTCGTGGGCTATTGCTGTATAAATAGGTTAGTTAGTTATTTTAAACGTAAAAGCAGAATCCGCGAAATAAGTAAAAATTAATCTACTTAGAACTTGAACTACTCTATCTAACCTCGGCACCACGTACAGACAAACATTTAAACAAATTTTGAAGGACTTTGTTCACATATTTGAACACAGGCGTGCTTACCTACAAAGACAGACTTTGCAAATACGTTCGCTTCATTTGAATTACTACCGATACCGAATGGCAAAGTGCAAATATGTGTTCAAACTTTAAACAAATACCAAGTGTCAGCTGCCACACATATTGTGTTCAAATAAGTCTTCAATTAATGTTTATGTTGTGTGTGGCGCCGCGCCGGGATAATTCGAGTCTGATTTATTTAAGGACTTTACTAATCTTGCTCGCTCATAGATGATGATGATGACGCGCTGCCCATCCAATGAGGTGCGCTTCATAGCCGCGTTCGTTCGTTTGTTACACTTTGGGTCCCCATCAAAATGTCCGTAAAAACTCGATTCAATATTAATTAAAGCGCATCTTTTTGCCTTTTCAATTAATACAAAGTACAGTCTGATAAAAAATCGTTGAACATAAAATAAACTTTGCAGTTTATAAGGGTGATAAAAAAGTGTGAAAACGCTTTTAATCAATATCAATATTAAATGAAGGCTTAACCCTAGCGATTCTAAGTTATTAGAACCAAAGCGTCGAGGTGCGAAAGGGGTTTCTTGAATGGGATTCCCTACCATTTAGATTTTTCCTTTTTAACTTCAATATTTATAATGAAAAAGGGAAGTCACATTCTATGTAGATACACATACATACGTTGCTCATATTAAAAAAAGTATTTTGGGGAATTGAAGCCCTTTAGAGAATAGGTATGGATGTGTAACGACTAAGCACTAACCCTTCGTACTTAGAAAATTTCTCAGGGGCTTCTAAAATTTACAATACCTACCGCTAACCCTCTCCATAGTTATGGGGTTGCTAGACCTTGAAATTGTTAGCGGGTGAAGTAAGAAATAACTTTAGGTATTAGCGCAGCATGATCTAGCCGAATCACTTCACAATATAATGCTATAATTATTCTTGGAATCGAACCCGGGACCTTCCACTTATAAGACCACAGTGCTCACCGCTTGGCCAGGGGGGACATTTTTTTACATAAAATAATAATAAATAATGTCCTCCCAACTGAATTTCCGCCACGGTGATCAATCTGAATGGAGGCGGAGACTAGCCGTAGAAGATATTATAGTGCACAAGTGTGTGCGCAAATCGAAAAATCAAAAGATACGACACGATTGGAGAGATCAGGCAAGACAAACTGATTTACATGCTCTCCGGCGCACCGCGTTCACCACCAATGTTCCAACTCCGTAGTGCAACTGAGAATTTCTTGACAGAAAAACCCGTTAAACTCATTACCATTTTTGACCCGTCCTGGGACTCGAACCTATGACCCCACGATCCTCAGCCAAACAAACTAAGTAGCCATTGGAGGCATCTTTTTAACACAAACATAGAACTCAACCCGAAAAATTCGCAAACCACTCAGATTAGAAGCCAAAATATGCTTCAGCCTTAACCATAAACTTTTCGGCACCCACTAAGTATTCTGTTAAGAGGTTTTTAAATTTATTCACCCTTCGATCTGAAGTTTCCCCAAGTTGGGAAATTCGGCGATTAAATCGACCGAGTGTAGAAGTTAAGGGTTGAATTTGCATAGAGATGGACCGGGCGTATGCAGCATTGTCTAGTTGCAACAGGCTTTTCGTGCTTGCAAATTTTGTTTTAATAGAGACTATTCGGTTTCACAGCAAACTCTACAGTGTGGTTGGTGCGCAGTGAATGTTTTGAATTTTTCAAGGTGTGATTTCCGTGCGAGTCAATTTTAGATGTAGCTATATACTTCCGTAGTTTGTTTGTATTGGCTGTAGGTACCTAATGGTATTCTTTACGCAACAATGCATTATATACAACTAGCGGACCCGGCAGACGTCGTCCTGCCCGCTATTAGCGCCACCTACCGGGTCCAATTTTACTACTTATAAACCTTCCTCTTGAATCACTCTATCTATTAAAAAAAACAGCATCAAAATCCGTTGCGTAGTTTTAAAGATTTAAGCATACATAGGGACATAGGGATATAGGGACAGAGAAAGCGACTTTGTTTTATACTATGTAGTGATAGCGAGAGAGTGTAGGTTAATCATTGGTGAATGCGATTCGTCAAAGCCTAGCAATCATTTTTAGATAATTCATCCTCAGAATTCATCCAGCGCCCACTCTGCTTGCCGAGTCGTGGTCTGGTAATCTTCCTTCAAGGACTTGGAGACTCCAACAGATGTAGTCTGCCTCTACTTTTTATGCTTGAGCTGTTATATGCCGGTTACTTTAGTTCTTTGACTTTCACAGTCTGAACAGAAAAAAAGCCGTTTTCAATTCCAACACATTTAAATTTCCGAAGCACACGTTTCAACGGCGACACTCACTAACACGGAGCACCTTGTCGAAAATTCAAAGTCGAATAAAGAATTTTGAAAGAACTGTTTCAACGGCGACACAATCAGAAATATTATAAGCCAACGCGATTAAGTTCAGAGTTGAAAACGAATCGTTCTGTGTGAAAATGGAGTATTATTTTAGTTGATGAGTATACTTTATTATGTACTTAGCACATATATTAACGGGTTCTGACGTTTCGAAGTAATGCTCAGTTTCCACCGTCGCGTCGCCTCGCATAGTTCACGCTCCGGCGATCTGATGAGAGCTCATAAATCAGCCACCGAACGTAGGTACGGGCACCTACTCTACTCGCAGAGTGTGTTAAAAGCTCGATTTGTTATCTTTTGTGTAGCATTCGCCAACTCTGCCTCGGTTTGTCTCAAAAATGCTTCTATGAATCAACTTTATGTGGAGTGAAACAATTATTTATTACATCTATATGTGAGATGGAAGACTATATAAATCTTGCTGTTGATATTTTAAACGGAAATCTATCGGTAAACTTGTGTGCGTACTCCCAGCGGAATGTTGTCGAATTTCTTGATTTTAAGTATGCAGATATTTAGTGTGTTAGGACGTGTAAATGTGTGTGATAGTTTCAAATTTGTGCGTCCAACCGTTTTTGAAAAATTCGCCAAAAACACTTTCCGCCAGGAGAACGTTCTCCCAGCGGCATGTTTTTTTTCCAACGTGCGCACGAAAAAAAAATTAGTGCAATAATTAGTGCGTAGCGAGAGGTAAATGTGTGTCTGTAAATGGAATTTGTGTGTCTCAAGACTCCGGAGATATTCAAGATTCCGCTGGGGGAACGTTTCGCTGTTTGCTAGATCTCGTAAACGGCTACGCGTGTAGATGTGATTTTTTGTACACATGTTGCTATGAATTTGTGTGTAATGTTTGTGAAAATAGAATTAGAAAAAAAATTGCCGTTCCGAAATTATGTGTATTAAAGTGAAATCCAGTTATTAGGTCCTAGCACTTCGAATAGGAGTTCTGAAGTTTAATTTCCAACACTAATTTGTTCTTTATGACTGTTTACAATGCCTTCTTAAGTTTCATTGGTCTACAGTAGGTAATACTTAAGTTATGATCCAATATTACTATGACTTAGCCACTATTTTGTTCGACATTCGATAAGACGAGTTTTTTATGGGTTGGCAAATGAAAAATTATTCCAATAATTAGTGTGTCGGTTCAACTATCTATTTACAAAATTTTAACTTAATACGCTTAATAATTAAAGAGATATAATTAAAAAACCAGAAAGAAACGTAATGCAGATATAAACCGACCAAATTTGAATGCTAACAAAAAAGCGGCCTTGCCATATATGGTGCTAACCTACCGAAATTGATACTATATCATTTTAATATTTTTAGTGATTTTGTACAATCGCGAACACAGTTCTTAACTTATATTTTTATTAGTCTATATATATCTTAATAATAATATTTAGGTGTATAATACTTATGTGCTAAATCTGTGATTTAAGAATTAGCATAGGTATAGGTAACTATTCAGTTATTCCATCTGAACTCGATTATATAAATCGAGTTCAGATGGAATAACTGAATATAATGAATATAATGAAATATGAAATAACTGAAATGCATCCAGCAACAGTCAGCATTTTTTTTGCATACAAAAAAACAGCAATAGTTATTTGTGTTACAAGGGGCCAATGGGACGAAAAATAAAGCCAACGCTCTAAGTATCATAGTTTTTTGATATTTATTTATTTATTAGTAATAAACAGCGTTCAAAATAATATTATATGTACATACAGTTAATGTATTATAGATATAAATATTAAGGCTACGTAGATTACAAAGAAAACAAGTATAAATTAAAAATTTAAAAACCCCCGACATTCGCCATTTTGTGGTCGTGGCCATCTTGGATTTGCATATTACTATTTTACTAGTCAAGCCCTTTATTTAGCCCTTTAGCCCTATTAATGAAGTTTTAAAAGAAATATAATCTGCCATTTTGTAGCGGCGGCCATCTTGGATCGATTTTCATCAAACATAGCTAACAACACTCTCGACTAATTCACCTTTCAAACAAATAAAAAACCGCGTTCAAATCGGTTCATCCGTTTGAGCGCTACAGAGGAACAGACAGACAGACACACACACACACACACAGACACGTCAAACTTATAACACCCCGTCGTTTTTGCGTCGGGGGTTAAAAATAAGTAATAAGTAATATTAAAAATAAATAACAATAAATCTCTACAAACAAAATTTGTTTTGCAGTTCATTAAGTAGGGATTTGTGTTAAAATTATGACTTATGTTAAATACTTTTACCCACGGTGCGCAAGTCTGACTCGTACTTGGCCGCTTTTTTACCCGACTACGGCAAAGCCGATATGAAGGAAGGGTTATGATTTTAGCAGTCTATGTATGTATGTATGCATGTAAGTATGTATGTATGTGGCCGATTTTCGTATGAGATTCTGTGTGTACCACTGTAGCGCCTAAACTACTGGACCGCTTTTGATGAATGAGGTGTCTATTGATTCGTTGTTATGGTCCAGGTGACATAGGCTACATTTTATTTACGAAAAAAAACGAGAAGTGACCTTCGCGCGGTTGTCTAGATAATGTTGTCGATTCAAAAGCACTTGTAAAAGTTTATCTGAATAAAAAATATGTCTTGAATAAAAAATATTGTCGTTTGAGTTTATCTGAATAAAAAATATGTCTTAGACTTGCCTTTACACAAGTTTAAGAACTCTATTAAAAGTATGCTCATAAAAAAAGCTTATTATACAATTGAAGATTATATAAACGATAAAAAAGCTTGGATTTAACTCGTTCCAGCAATTCGCGAGACGGCATTTCAATCATGTACATTAATAATAATAATTGTTATAATGTTATTTTTAAAAAAAGAGCAACAGCCGAGTTTCTTGCAGGTTCTTCTCGGCTGGAACTGCATTCCGAACTTGTGGTAGATTCAATTGACGATTCAAAAGTACTTGTAAAAGTTTATTTGAATAAAAAACTTTTCTGTTCTATTCTATTCTAATGAAATTATAGTTTCGGATAGACATAACAGATGGCGCTACTAGCTGCTTGCCCCACGCTTTCGCATTAAATTATTAAGCGTAGTCGGGTTTTAGTTTACGAACTTTTTCTTGTTTCGTATCACGATGACATTTTGTATGTTGTAAAATCACAACCCTAGGTGCGAAACCCAAAGAAATTAAAACATTTCCTATAAAATTTGCAATGCGTTTTGCACGATATACATCGCGGGTTTGAAAAAAATAAAATGCTAAACCACTAATACTACAAGTATAAGACAAATGGTTATTGGTATTGGATTGTGTTCAGGTAAGTAGTATAATATAATAGCGCTAAATTTTCAAGAGCGATCCCTTTATACCCTGTACCCATTATTAATGTGTAAGAATGTTCATTTGACAATTAAAAAAATTAAAGTATCAATAAGTTTTCTTTTTTTTTTTCCAATCACTTTTACGTGCTGTGAAGTGTGAGCTCCACCATTATCGAAGCAGCTGAGGTTTGGAGCTGTCATGGGTTAGGAGAAAACTATTATTGTTAAAATTTTCAGTCGGTATGAAATGACTTGTTCAACTATATTTGTACCTCTCGTAGTATTAGTTTAAGTAGCTGCATAGTTTAAGATAATAATTTAACTTTTGAAAAATTTCTTTGTACATTTTTTTTATATTTTGTTGATTTTTTCTAAATCGTATGTGATGACTGGTAAATTTTGGAAATGCTGTATGTGGTCCCTACATTTTGCATGCATATGTCTTGAAATTGGTATAGATTTAAAAATATATTGTAAGTGACTGTTTGTGAACCTAATAAATAAAATAAATAAATAAAATTTTCACTAATTATTGTTTACGCGATTGTACAATATCAATAACGTTATTATGCTGTCAATTTCGGTAAGTTAGCACCATATATGACAAGGCCGCTTTTTTGTTACCATTCAAACTTGGTCGGTTTGTGTCTGCATTTCGTTTCTTTCTGGTTTTTTAATTATATCTCTTTAATTATTAAGCTTATTAAGTTAAAACGTTGCACATATATAAATGAACTGACACACTAATTATCGGAATACATTTTCATTCGCCAATCCATAGAAAACTCGTCCAATCGAATGTCGAACAAAATAGTGGCTAAGTTATAGTAATATTGGATCATAACTTAAGTATTACCTACTGTAGACCAATGAAACTTAAGAAGGCATTGTAAACAGTCATAAAGAACAAATTAGTGTTAGAAATTAAACTTCAGAACTCCTATTCGAAGTGCTAGGACCTAATAACTGGATTTCACTTTAATACACATAATTTCGGAACGGCAATTTTTTTTCTAATTCTATTTTCACAAACATTACACACAAATTCATAGCAACATGTGTACAAAAAATCACATCTACACGCGTAGCCGTTTACGAGATCTAGCAAACAGCGAAACGTTCCCCCAGCGGAATCTTGAATATCTCCGGAGTCTTGAGACACACAAATTCCATTTACAGACACACATTTACCTCTCGCTACGCACTAATTATTGCACTAATTTTTTTTTTCGTGCGCACGTTGGAAAAAAAACATGCCGCTGGGAGAACGTTCTCCTGGCGGAAAGTGTTTTTGGCGAATTTTTCAAAAACGGTTGGACGCACAAATTTGAAACTATCACACACATTTACACGTCCTAACACACTAAATATCTGCATACTTAAAATCAAGAAATTCGACAACATTCCGCTGGGAGTACGCACACGGTAAACTTTGAGGCGTTGAATCCTTCGTATTTGAAGATTATCATCTTACTTCACCAAACAAAGGGATACAGTAGACCAATCCTTTCAAATAAATAGAGAATTAATCGAAAATAATAATGATGCTGCGATGAAAATTATTATCTTCACAGTTATAAAGTATTCAGTGTATCGAAACTAAATAAAAATCATTATCATCATTATACACATTACGGGCCCACTACAGCAGGGCTATTCTGTAAAGCCATTTTCGAATTATAGCGAGTGAATTCGAGAAGAGTTTGCTAATTTGTATATTATAAACTGTGATTATAAAACTCGATAGTATAGGTCTTCTCACTCAAACTCACTTATCTTCGCAAGTGCGTAGCAGATGTTTACAGAATATCAAACCAAGGTGAAGTGAGTTTGTTATACAATGAACACAAAATTACTTTGCTATAATCCGCTAACTGTGACAAATTTGTAGGCACAACATCACACAAATTCACCACAAATGAGCTTCGATATCGAGATGGTATTTTAGAAAATAGCCCTACAGGACACGAGTCGCCTCTCAGAATGAGAAGGGCCTAAGCCGTTATAGTCCACCACGCTGGCCTAATGCGGATTGGCAAATTTCAAACGCTTTTGAGAACATCAGAAATTTAGAGAAATCTCAGGCATGCAGATTTCCTCACGATGTTTTTTCACTGTTAAAGTACTTAAGTGATATTTAATTGCTTACAAGTGTAAATTGAAAATTTAAAAAACCCCCGACATTCGCCATTTAGTGGCGGCAGCCATCTTGAATTTGCAATAGTGCTATTCTACTAGTCAAGCCCTTTCATTTGATACCCATATCAAGGGAGTTGTGAAAAAATTTATATCATCCGCCATTTTGTAGCGGCGGCCATCTTGGACCGATTTTCATCAAACATAGCTAAGAACACTCTCGACTAATTCACCTTTCAAACAAAAAAAACCGCATTCAAATCGGTCCACCCGTTTGAGCGCCACAGGGGAACAGACAGACACACACACACACACACACACACACAGACACGTCAAACTTATAACACCCCGTCGTTTTTGCGTCGGGGGTTAAAAATGCACGCACACGCAAATAAATAGTGCGTTGTTTCAATATAATGTACATAAGTACATTTCACCAAAAGAAAATCTGTGCACATCCCAACAGTTATTTCAGACGACTGGGCAAACAAGGATCCTAGGAACGCATGTCCCAAGTTGACAGATCCAACCCTTTACACGGCGTATCTAAACACTTTTGCTAGTGAGCAGTGAGCACGGGAGCCAGGATAAGGGCCGCACCTAATTGGAGAGCGCTTATCTCGGGGGTCCTTCGGGTTCTCTTATAAAGATCCTGCGGTTTGCACTGACTTCACGTATCTCAGTACGTTGGAAGGATGTTTTCGTTTCGCTTTGAAAATACCTTTGTAAGGAACCTAGAAAATGTCCGTGGACTTTCTTGTATACCGTGTTTTTGACGTGATAACGTCTTATAAATCGATGAACGCCGGGCGCACGTACGACAAAGTATGACTCATTGTCACGTACCATAGCAACGCACGTACCATAGCGCGTTCCGCGCTCTCGCTTGCTCGCTAGCGCGGAACTAAGCGTTCGGCTTGTGAAGTAATGACACATCTACCTATCTCTTTGTTTTTTTATGACGTTATCACTCAAAAGTAAGGCTCCGGAGTATTTAGAATTAAGTATCGGACGACGATAGTATCGCAGGAGTTCCTACTTCCATTGCGGCGTTATTATCGCAGTTATTATCGCAGATAATAACCACAGCACATGACCATCCTAATACAAAATGTACTGGAAACAGATATCGCAATAACGCATGCGATATTATCGACCTATAATAACGCGCCTGTGTGGGGGAGCTTTTACCGTCCGTAAATCGACTTTACAGACAACCAATTTTTAAAAAATTTAAACTCTATGTTATCATAGATCTTACCATCAATGGCCATAACATATTCTAACAATATCACTGAATACTTTTACAACTATTACCCATTTCCAAACTATTACCCATGGCAACCCATTTCCAAGCTTTTTTGTGTGACTTCAGGTACTTATTCCAATTCAAATTTCATTTATTCAAAGTAGGTACTTTGTACACTTTTTGAACGTAAAAAACGCTTAAACAGCGGTAGTTTGCGTCCTAGGGTCGCTTACGAGGAATGTAGGTATGCCCTAGTTCTTATTCGTCCAAGCCTTAGTGCCTTTAGTCTCGAAGGATCCAGTACCTACTCTGTAATGCTACTACGTTATTAAGGTGCGTCCAGACTTGAACATTTCACCGAACCGAACTGCGAACATTTCGGCGAACTTGTTACGCTCAATGTGGACGGCGCGCTTGGAGCGCTTGACATGGGTTACTGCGTAACCCATGTCAACATGTCTGTCATGTAACAGTTCGGCGAAAGTTTCGCCGAACTGTTACGCAGTAACCCATCTCAAGCGCTCCAAGCGCGCCGTCCACATTGAGCGTAACAAGTTCGCCGAAATGTTCGCAGTTCGGTTCGGTGAAATGTTCAAATCTGGACGCACCTTTAAAAATTCCAAAACGAAGAAGAAAAAAATTAGGCCATCAATTTTTAGCCATTAGCCTATTGCCGTGGAGGCTATCAGAACATATTTCATTCCCTCATTATACACATCAGTGATTTTCGTGGCATTAAATGTAGGTACAGTGCACCACACTATTTCAAGCCATGTCACAACTCTTTCGGATTTTATGCTCTGTGTTATGAGAGATACAGTCAAATGTCTGTTGTACGGGTATATTTATTGGCGTTGGTATCTACCACATCTTTGATCCAACATTCTTCGACAGGAAATCCTGTTCAGGGCAAAGGGAACTTTCAACTCGTATTGGAGTTTTCTAAATTGCGTCGTGGTCCACAATTAACTCCGCTAGAATTCTTGATAAAACAAGTAAGATTTTAATTACTTGAGCTTTGTTCTGGAGGTATTACAAACGAAGCACAGAAATAAAATATAGGCACATCAAACATTTAATGGAACAAAAAATACAGATGTCCAAAAAAGGGTCCGATATTTATTTTATAAGACTAATAAAATTTATTTTAGTCTGTGAGATTTCATTCCATACCTAAATTGGTATATTTTTTATACCTAATTTTTCTTCTTTTTACTGTCTTAATTGTACTTTTCGTATCCGCTATATTGGATTCTTTATGACTTTATATTTCCTACAGTAATTGTCTTTACAACTAAAACGAATCTAACGAACTAAGATGCACAAAAAAACCCATTATCTTGTAATAATGAGAAAACCGATGAACAGACAAACATACAGCCATCTAAATAACACAGACTTCCCATACTCCTAACACTCACGTAGTTTAGTTAGAAAATTCAACCATATGAAGTGGCATAAGTTCAAAATAAAATGATTTGCTGCGTGTTCAGGTGCGGACGTGTTTTCAGTATACGAGTTCACCCTTATGTTTGTTAAGGGATTTCTTTAATAGAATGGAAAGGAACTCCGTGAAACTGTATGGTATGGTACAGAGTTGAAGCGACAGCGATTACTTAAACGAATTTTTTTTCGCCTCTATTAATAAATAGATAGTTTTAGTATGGTATAGCTTATTATGATTGCGCACCTGTTTTACTTATTTAATGCATACGGTTTCTACAGCACTGTATGCGATGAAGCGTTATGATTGGGAAGTTTAGTTCAGTTGAATGGCAGAATCAACTTGAATTTAGAAATTTACTTAGGTATATAGTTTTTAGATTGTTTTAAGTCTGGTCTGGTAGGAGGCTACGGACTTGGTATATAACAGTGGCGGGAGACTTACTGGCAAAGTTGTACCGCCAAACGATTTAGCGTTCAAGTACGATGCCGCGTAGAAACCGATTAAGGGTATGCATTTTATAAACAATACAAAAACGCCACGTCTTTGCCGGCAAGGTGTCAAACTAATCACCTCAAACCAGATCAGAAACAATTTAGAAATTGTAAATTCCCTAACCACCCTCTCCAGAAATGGAACCCTGAGCCTGCCATTTATAACTGACCACAGCGCTTATCACTGCACCTACATAAACGATATTAAAAGTTAAGTTTCATTGTACAGTTGGTATATTAATACACCCGCTACAGCTTATAATTTATAAGACACCCCAATACAGAGTAATGTCGGAAGGCCCTCAATTATTAAACAATGCAATCGCGAGCTCCATCCCTATTGCGTTAATACTTGAATACCTACATCTGGGTCACGGACATATGTAAGTACGTATAAACAGACGTACCTTTCAGTAAAAATTATTTATCCATCATGTCCATTCCATACTCTATTGCTTTTGCTAAACTTTGAGACTGGGTACCTGTACCCATGAACCTATTTGGCATCCTTTTTCAGACACGCCTAATTATTGTCAGAAATTTTCTGTCTGAAAAAATTCGCCGCAAATATTCTCTTTGGCCGCAACTAAGGCACTGATTATTACATTTTGTACTAGACCCCGCAAATCATCAGAATTTTACTGGATCTTACATCTCCTTCTGACGCTCGCTGCATGTACCTACAACACGGTAAGTTTTCTGACAGACTATTTTTGATTATATGCGGCTGGCCTTAATTGGTTTAAAGAAAAACCTCACGCTTCCCTGCATCAGCTTTAATATACTTACTCAAATAATTTCATTCGGACGCGTATTAAACTACACTCGAGAGTCTTAATGGAAGCTTAATCTAGGAGTCCTAAAAATCAGCAGCTGAAAAGAAGTCATTGCTCCGGCGATGGCACTGGATGTGCCTGAGCTTTTAAGCTTCGTTGTCATTCTCTCAGAGTTTCAGGTCGAACAGCCTCAACTTGAGGCACTGTTTTAACTGAGGTTGCTCAAAGATTGTCATCCTTCTCCACTAAATATGATATATATTATTTGAACCAGTTTCTGAGGCTTCTTTGAGCGTTACAAAAACCGATAAAATATAATATGATTCCGTGACTTCGGCTGGAAACGAAATCTGAAAATCTATGCGAGACACTGGCACAGTGACTGGCGTAGTTTTGTAAGTGGTGGAAGATCCCAGGGTTCGATTCCCGGCAAGGAAATTTCGGGAAAGACGAGCCGCCTAGCTTTTAAAAGTTCCATTGTTGATTGTTTCCATCAGTCAGTCATCTTGCATCGTCACTTACCTCACAGGAGAGATTGCAGTCAAGGGCCGACTTGTTATTAAGTAACAAAAAACTCAATTTATTTAGAATTTTGGAACTTACCTATTAACAAGTTAACAAGTATTAACAAGTGTTAAATATGTATGTGTAAAAATGGTTAGGATGATATTCACACAGGAATAATTTAGGAGAGGATTATTTTGTATTAGGTATTTCAAATAATTATTATTTGGTAATTTTGAAATGAAAAGAAAACAATATTCCATTTAAATATTTACTTCAAAAATTTAAAATCACTACTAAAATCATTTTCAATATTATCTTTTCATCGAACAATACAGCTACAATTTCAGTTTGGTTCATATCATATAATGTAACTAACTATACACAACTAATTATGTTTTGTAAACATTCTCTTTAGATATTAAACACTGAATAAGGGAGTGTTCACACTACGACACAAACTAAAAAGGCTTGGGCACAAATAACCACAGATTAGATAATATTTACTTACATAACCAACACACGACCCCTAGAACCTGTTATACGATTTCCTGGTTATTACAAAATTAAAGTAAAAAACCCAATTGCAATCGGTATTTAAACTGGACCGATTGGGAGTGCATCACTCGAAAGGTTTTCATAACGATTTTAAATTATACCGTTTTCTAGAGGCGGCATGATATACAAGTCTTTATTAACGGTCGATATAAAGTGCCGGTCTTAGTGTGAAGTTGTGAACACGTGTTACAAGTTTACAACTACTATTTGACTACAATTATTTTAACCCTTAAATAGATTTTGTCCGTTCCAAAGGACGTATTCATAAAACGCACACAAGTGGAATTTGAAGTAACTCCCGTGTGATTTGCGTGGTACGTAGCGTTTATGAGGCTTATCTCTTTCCTTTCTTAGTAGTGAGAACAGGCATGCACTAGACGCGTGACAAGCACCAGTCATTCGAAAAATTGTAACGGCCGTAACGTTTTGTGCTCTTCATAAAAAAATTGATAAAGTAAGTAATACTTCGTTTTACATTATTTTTATTTGTTCATAGGATTAAATAATAGTTAAATGATTGCCTAAAGTAGTTATTTTGCTAAAATTATTTACAATTTTGTGTTGATACGTGAATAAATCTAAGTGTCACTTAAAACTGACATTGCCTGTAATCCCTTCAAAGTTGTAATTTTTCTGTTTGTCACTTAAAACGGACGTTGCATGTAATCGCTTAAAAGTTGTGCTCTTAATGTTTGTCAAATATAACGGACAATGCCCACAATTTGAACCGTAATATTTATTATTTCTTGAACAAAACCTTTCACTTTTTTACCTTTTGTCCTTTTTTTCAGTGATATGGCGGGAAAAAATTGGAGATCTAAGCAAATTCTTACACTTGTACCTCATTTAGACTCTGAAGATTCCGATTTGGAATCTGATGACGATGAGGAAAGAAGAATAGAAGGACGTAAGTTTTTTCGCAATGCTTGTAGTGACTCATCACCAACCTCATTACCTGTAAGATATGTTTCTCCTGGCGTTTACGACTTACTTGAAGATCTTAGCGACTGCGATGACATAGATCATGAACCAGGTAATTCTAGGCAGAACGAAGATATCAGTGATACCTATGTAAGTCAAACCACACAGTCACTAAATACAGAATCTTCACCACTCGTAGCTATCCCTTCAAATCTACCACCATGCTATGTACCGGAAACACCTTCTACGAGTTCTGTAGGGACACCATTTACACCAAGAGTAAGGACACGTCGTACCAGACAAACAGCAAATATTGAGTCATTTCCAATGCTACCACCGTCCATTTTACCTGCTTGTAGAAAGCGCAAAATGAAACATCTAGAGTTTTCATTTAAGAAAACTAAATACACTGGAGCCATCGAAGTGGATACTGGTACCAGCTTTGCAGAGCGGCATGATACATTATCTCCCGAAGGATATTTCAAAAAATTTTTTGGTGAAGATTTACTTCAATTTATTGTGGATATGACCAACCTGTATTCAGTACAACAAACTGGTAGATCAATATGTGTATCAAAAAAAGAAATTGAAATACTACTTGGTATTGAGATTATGGGTATCGTAAGAATGCCAGCTATTGAAGATTATTGGAGCAATGATCTTAGATTTGAGCCCATTGCATCTGCCATGCCTGGTATATGTTTATATTTGCCCAGCTATTAGATATTGCCCTTAACAATAGCTGGTTGTTGCACCGACGTGATTGCTCGCAACTTTCAGAGAAAAAATTGCCACTGAAAAAGTTTCGCATGCAGATTGCTCTTGCGCTTATCAAGGCCAATATGAAATCCCAGCTCCAAAGAGTAACACTCGATTATGAATCTGATGTAATCACTAAGCCTTTCCTACCACGGCTTATAAATGAAGTGCGTTTTGATTGCTATGATCATTTTTTATCTTCACTACACAGGGTCGTTGCCGTCTATGTAAGAATGGGAAAACCACGATTCTGTGTTCTAAATGTAATCAAAGACTTTGCTGTACACCAAAAAAAATTTGTTTCTTTTTATTCTATAAGGTAAAGGTAAAGAGTAAAGAGTATTTTGTTTGAGTATTTTTATGAGTAAAAGATTTTAGTTTTTTTGTTTAAGGATTTATTTTTTATTAAAGGATTTATATTAAAATAATGTATGTGTTATAGTAAATGGTACCTAAATAATAATACTATGTCAAAACTAGTAATTCATTAAAGTTTTTGTTATTTTAACTATTTGTTGTCAAAGAATTATTTTTTAAGTTAAATTGGCAAAGTCCGTTCTGTGTGACGAGTGTCGAATACCCATAGTGTATACATTCATTGGCAATGTCATTTATAAGTGACATATGAAAAACTTATGAAAATACTTACTTTTTTGAAAATTTACACGGTATTTTTCTTTTCCCTCCCAAATACGATATATAATCAGAACTTAACATAAAAAACAACACGAGGAACTTAGTGTGCCCATTTAAGGGTTAAGTAAAACGCGACTACAAGAAAAAAACATGGGAAAATACGAAACAACAAACGGAAATTTTTATTCTTCTCATTATAATTATTATTGTTTATCATAGCCAGATAGTAGTTACAGAGAATCATAATCGCGAACTCTTTTCTTATATTATTCGCAATACAACAATGTTACAAAACCAACTTAATCTAGCCTAAAAATGTTATCTGTCAACATTCCTCTTCTAAATAATTTGCTTAACGAGCTACTCAAACATATTCATTCTTTTGTGTTTATTGCATTTACTACGTATTGTACTTTAAAGTACTTTTTTGCGTACGACGTAAGGTAAACCAAAACGAGTTATCTTTACCTTATGAAGAACAAAGTCCTTAATCTTATTCGCTTCAAAACACGTGATTGCTAAGCGTGATGTAGGAGTTAAAGAAAAACATACTTACATAATGACTAGAGTGAAAAAATAGACTTTAAAATAAATAAATCAGTCTAATTAGGAAAACAGCGTCTCTCCACGACAGTCGCGCAATCGATCCTAGACATCTCTCTAAATATCCTCGACAAATTCACTAGCATATTCACATCGTTGTTTCTACATATCCATAGATTTAGAATATTCTCCGTCGGAGAGCAAGTATTGGAGAAATAATAATAGAAAGAGGAAAGTTTTAACTTTTCAGCGAGCAATCTCCAATCGTTGCCCTTCGAAGTGTGACAATCGAGTAATTTACAAAGAATAACGCGATCGGATTTCGTCAAAACGTTGGCTCTATAATAGTTATTGTCCAAGGAGAAGCTACTCCTCCGAATAACATTGTTTCTATAGACGAAATCGTAACGCCCCTCTTTTTTCGACAACGACGAATAATTGAACGGATTCTCGAGGATGTTAACGCTGTAACCCATTTCCACCCCCGAGTAGCTGAAGCGTTTGTTACAATTGAAATTCGAATTGATATCGTTTGTTTTTAAGTTGAAATTAACAGAATTGGATTGTTTCTGCTTCTGATACACCGTGATATTTAATTCAAGGCAATTGATTGCGTCTATTTGTTGCAGGATGAAGATGCAGTGCAAGGATCTGACGTTCATATTCCACAAGCGGGTGAATGACAGCTCTTGATATTTTCCTCCAGATTGAATCTTCCAACCGACGCCCACGTCCCTGACATTGATGCACAAATCGGAGCAATTCTCTTGAAAGTATATTGTTTTTGGATCGCAGAGAAGAAAACCTCCCGTTCGCCTTTCGCTTTCGAAACATTCGTAGAAAGCGTAGGGCGTGTCATTGAACGCATGCAAGTGAAGGTTATAATATCCATCGATTCGTTTACTTAAAAATAGCGCTAACTTCAACAATTTGGCATCCAACGAATTAAAGCTCCTACCGATGAGAACATAGTCACTTAGGAATTCACAGACAAGGTACACCTTTGCATGATCGACTTGCGCGAAAAGAGGAGTCCCGGGTGTCTCTTGGCCGAGGGTCAGAACTTTCCTCCATTCTCTTGAGTTGATTTCTTCAGGTTTTTGTAAAATGGAGAGCACCCAGCTAGAGTTCTTCAGCGCTGCACAATGTGGGAACGTGAGAATTACTCCTTTGCAAAAATGAAAGTTTTTCGGTCCACATCTAATTACGGGACTTAGCTGTGTTTCACCTAAGACAAAAGAAATATAAATTAAAGTCATCGTTCTCAGTTTTAAGTTTTGTTGAACTTTAGGGAATAAATTTGTTTTCGAATTATCAATTATTTTTTAAATTAAATATATACAAATCAAAATAAACCTGATACCTAGGAGTCCGATTTTAGGTCAAGTCACCATTTAGGTCGTGTTTCTATTAATATCTTAGTCAGTTGGTCTAATTCTAGCAATACTATCTGGGTTAAGATACACATATAGCACGAAATGAAAGTTAAGGGTTGTTTAGTAAAAATTCTACAATATGACCTATGGAACTTACGTGGTATTAGCTGGAAGAATTTTTCAAGTAAGTAGTATTAGATGAGACTCCTACAGACAAACTGAACAAACAGTTTTGTAGGTTATAAGTTAGTTTGTAAGTTTTGTAATAGCAATGAAAAAAACTTCTAATCTTTTACCTTCCTGTAAATTCGGTTTATTCCATTCCTCGTCTATGGCCTCGATAGAGAAGAGTTCTTCACCTTTTTCAACAACTCCATCAGGTATAAAAAGTCTAACTCCACACTTATCTAAACTTAGCCAATCGCCGTCACTATTCACGATTTTAGAGGTAGCAATCTCTAAATATTGGGAGTTAAGGAATTTTGAGTCTACAGAAGCGTTGTTTTTAAGCGATGGCGACATTTCTACACTTTCATTCCCGTATGACGAACCCGCTGTAATTAAATATCTCAATTGTATTAGTAAGAAGTGTAAGAGATGCGAATCAGTGATAAGCGGTGGGAATAACGTGACTCAGCGGTGAATTCAAATGAAGAATCTTCAAAAAAAATTTTAAATTATTCCATGAAAGTTCTCACATTTTAAGATACACTTATTTCAATAATATAGCTAATAAACAAAGACGTAATGAAAGAAGAAATTTATGATGGGAAAAATAAATTTGCAAATACAAAAATAAATAAAAGTGGTCATTTGAAATTAGCCATTAAGTCCCCCTATAAATGACACATGGTGCATGACAACAGAACTCACAGCTCAAAAAGCAGCTGGAGTCAGAGCGGTCTGACTCCTTGTCCTTGCAAGCGAAACTCTCCGCGCCAAGTGCCCTTACCTCTCTCTCGTGATCTATGGGGGAGATGTAGCTGAAAGACAAATTAACATTTACACCATCCAAAAATCAACAAAAGTAAACAAACCAAAGTGAAGGAATATGAATTTTTTGAATGTACGTAATACTGAAGAAAGTGAAATAAACCAGATACTCCGGTATGACTCTTCAAGTTAACGTTACGTTTAAAAATAAATTAACGTTTATCTATCATGAAATTAAGTTTCGGCAAAATGTTTTGATAGGACATCTCCATATTATACAGATTTAACCACAGTTAATGAACTCGAAAAGTTACACTAAAGGTGTTGTTAAGTCTATAAAAATAAAACATAAAATATCTTGAAGTATCACAGTTTTTAATTGTAACCTGTGTCAAAATTAAATACAAACGTTGTAGCAAAATCGTACAAATATTCATTTTAAAAGCGATTACGGAAGTTATTTGCATAATTATCTGTAATTTCAACAAAACTGGACAATATCGAATTCATAAAATACCGTGAGTTTCCGATATCTGCATCGAGCTCTATTTAAATGTTAATATTTTTGAAATCCTGCATTCTAATTAGTATAATGATTTTAATGTTGCAAAACGTAGGTTTTAAATCAGTATTATAGTTTGATCATCTAATTATTATGTTTTTTATTATATTAGAAGTATAACGATATTGACTCTTATATCTTGACATTTTTAACAAAAAGATAAACATATTCAGGAAACAAATTCATAACTTTTTTCATATGAATGAGTGTAATTTTTGCATATTTCTGTTTATTCTTTATAAATTTGAGTACTCAGATCCTATTTTTATAACTTCCAATTCCAAAAGTTATTTAATGATTTTTGAGGGAAACAATATTTTAAATCGGTACCAATCCCATTTAATTTCTTACCTGTTAGCCAATTGAGGCACTTCATACAGATGTTCCTGGCGAGCGTTACTAGACGTGCTAGTTTGTCTGTGCGTCCGTCTCGAGTCCACAGTGTGAAACTCTTCGTGTATGGTCAAATCTGGTTGATTTGTTAACGTCCTTTTTATCACATTCCCAAAATAATTTGTACCTGTATAAAATTAACTCTGTTGTTGCAATCATACTCATATGTCATACTCAAAAATGTAATTATTTGTATTGGTATTAATGGACTAATCCAATTTGCTAGCGTCAGTCTACGGAGGTGAAAAAATTAACATAGTGTATCCAGCCTTACATCGACGACGGGTGAGTAATCGTCCACAATACAAAATAACAGCAAAATTTAGTTACATGACGTCGAAAACAGTTAGAGATAACAATTAGAAGAACCGAAAGTGGTGCAGGTATCGCATTTGTCAATATTGAATATGTGTTTAAGTCGGCAGCAAGATTCAGCTGCATTGGGTCCATCAAAGAAATTCAATTAATGAGGTCAGTTCTGATGCGACTTCTGCTCATACATTTTTACACCATACCTTGTGTGACAGGTGTAATATTAGTTTGCAAAGTTTTTTCACCTGGCGGTGGTTTGACGTAGAGAGAGTTTTCAGCCATTCTCATCTTCATGTATTTTATTCCCAATACAACAACAACAATAAATATAAGAAAGGCGATCGAGAGTGCTAATAAAAGTGGCCAATATGATGATCCTGAAAAAGTAAAGCTACTTAATTTTAAAGAATTCAAATCCAATGACATATTTATTTAAACACTTAAGTATAAAGTATAAAGTTGAATCAGTAATTTGAACAGTTATTGTTGATAAGATATATCTACAGAAGCAAAAATATTTTTAAAGAAAATCATCAAAATTTTAAATCAACAAATATTTCAGAAGACTCAAGTATTATAAAAGTTGTTATAATAATTATTACAGCACTGCTGTAATGTAATGATGCTGTTACTACTTGTAACTTTTATATACGTTTATAAAATATCCAAAGTCAATAAGAATCAACATTATTTCTTCATCTTAAGTAACTACTGGACCGATGATCTCAAGAAGGCAGCGGGAAGCGGGTGAATGAGGAAGGAGGAGGACCGTGTTTGGTGACACGCCCTTGAAAATGTCCAGCAGAGGACGGTTATAGGTATATAGGATGGATGGATGGATGAAAGTAACTACAGCGACTGACTTATAGTACAACTTACCATCGTGCATGATATCAGATTTAGATGTTCGAACACACAAAGGGCATTGTGCAACCTGATAGTCTTTGCCGAGACAGGCGGTACTTGTTATACATCGTCTTCTTCGCGTGTGGAGACAGTCGGAGTCACACCGAGACCATTCAGACCATTGCGACCAACGACCTATGAATATTTTTTTTTAAACAACTTTGTTCAAAGGAAGCCTGATTCTCTGGTTCAGGTCAAATCATATTTGATAACATCTTTCCTAGGATGAATTTAGATTGTCTGACAAAATATCATTGGTTTGGCCTATGAATAGTTTATGGGTTACCGCTGCAAATCTAGAAATGCTTGCAGTTTGATTTCAAGTTATATAAATATCCCTAGATTTAGGCTGTGTCTGTATATACAGGATTTTATTAATAATTTGCGTATATCGCACAAGAGTTAATTTTTTCATTAAAATTATGCAAACATACTTACTGTTTTCAAACACTTACAAGGCTTACGAACTTACAAGATTAATGAAATTTGTTTTAACATCAAATTGTATTGACAATTAATTTTACTTCCGAAAATTCAGTAGCTTTTTTGTGTTAGGTTTTGATACAAAAAAAAAAACGTTTTTCAATAGCATCGACTACTTTGAAGTAAAAGCTGAAAGCTGTTCGTAATAAAATAAATTGAGCAAAAGGCAACTTGCCAGGAAAATGGAAGTTTAAAGACAAGTTATCGGTGTCAAGTTTTGGAAACTTTTACGTATTGGACGTTCAAGTCACAGAGGACCTAAGGCTAGATTTCATAATTCATACCCATTATTATATCTGACGATTCGTCTGCCAACTCGTCCAAGCTATCCACATATACATCTGAAATAGACCAAAATATTAGAATAGAATAGAATAGGTAGAAAGAGGAAATAGAAAAGAGAAAGTTCAGAGAATAGTTGAACCTCATAAGATAGCCCAGAATCACTTAGCGTCAATTTGGGTCTGTTAGAATACAAAAATGAAAACTACACACAAAACACTAAATAAACTCTTACTTTAATTAAATAACTGAACTACTGACCAGTAAAAAGTTTTGTATACAAAAATTGCTAGCATTAAATATATCAAAGGGGATAAAAAACTCAAGTTACGTGTAAAACGGAGATCTCCAAACGTGCATGAATAATGAAAAAGGTAGGAAAAGGATGTGGCGTTGATCATTAGATGCATGAACACGCTTTCCTCTCGCGTCTTAAACATTACGCGTCTCTAATATTATGCGCTGTTCGAACTAATTATTTTTCTTTTTTGAGGCATACTCAGACAGCATAATTTTGATATTTAGCACATCTTGTCTAGACTCTAGAATAATACCTACAACAGAAAAATTTCGACATAGCAATCTCCAGACACTTCATTAAAGAGATCTGATTTAAGCGAAACGACTACTTCTGACAGGGACAGCGCTACACATAAATGAAGTAAGACAAGGATAACGCTATATTATGTAATACTTCCAGGCGAAACCTACATGCCTGAGAGTTCTCCATAACGTTCTCAAAGATGTGTGAAGTCTGCCAATCCGCTTGGCCAGCGTGGTAGACTATGGCCAAAACCCTTCTCACTCTGAGAGGAGACCCGTGCTCTGTAGTGAGCCGGTAATGGGTTGATCATGTATTCCGAATGTTACTACTATGAATTGGTGGTTTATGAGGGAGTGGGGTGAGTGTCGCTACTTTACGTAGTAATAGTTATTTTGTTGTGGTTAGATAGCCTAAAGTCAATACACACATACCTACCCGGATCAATTATTTATTCAATCGATCTTGTAATCTCTCGATAAAACATTTTAACAACCTTCCTGACGCAGTAATCAGCACTGTGTTCTTATAAATGGTTTGATTCCCAGCAGGGGAATTTTTTGTAATTTCTAAATCTAGTCAGGTGGGAGGCGTCATCATCAATTACACCACTTACCCAAATCGCAATCAATGCAGTCCTGGGTTTTCTGCACACTGGGTCCTATACACGGCTGGCCTCCATTCAAAGGTCGAGGCGCCGTGCATGTCCTTATACGTCTTCTGCCCCGACCTTCGCGGTGCTCTCGTAATTGTTCCGCGCAGAAACAGTCGGCCCAGGTCGACCACGCGGTCCACCCTCCATTGACTAAAAAACACCCATTTTATATTTTCTCGCACAGAGTTTAAGACATAAATACTATAATCTATAATTTTATTAGTCCACCAAATTGAAAAAAAATTTAAATACTATCTGTCTGAGTATACTGATAACCAAAAATTATAAATATTATCCGCACCACTCATTTATTATTAAGTTCCAAAATTAACCAGCATCACAGAATACTTTGAATCCTTATTAATTTAGAAAAATAACTTAAGTAGTTCAGTACTAAATTGATGATCGAACATCACTTTAATTTTTACGCTAAAGTGCGGCGCACAATTTTCACAGTAATTAATAAAATAATGTAGTAAATTGTGTAATCACACAATTTCCTCAAAAAACCATGAGACATTCATGAGGATGAATAGGTACTGCATTGATGTGCATGTATGCATTAATGACAACTATTGCACTGTTCTCTTTTTAAAGTTTCATCTGCAATTCTATTCCGTGCGATTCTAGAAATAATATAGGTACGAACTACGAGTAAAGTTATACGATGGATACACTGTAAATTCAACAGTTCCAACCTTTTGTGGTTCTGTACAATAGGAATAAAAAATTCAAGTGGCGGAGGCGGCAAGGGCGGGGGTTGGAATTGAAATGCAATATTAAATTTCCAGCTCACCGAAGACCGTGAGCAGCGCTGGCTCGGACATCCTCTTGCCGGCTAGATTCTCCGCGACGCAGGTGTAATTCGCCATGTCCTGTAAATCACTTTCTAGACTAACCCATTGTCCTAGATGAACGACAAGAGATAAAGTTCGTAAACTAAAATCCGACTGCTAATATAGTGTGCAGAAAAACTTGTATTCGACTGCATACTAATGAGAATTCGAACGGAAGAAGCGCGGGGCACCTGTCGTTTTTCGTTTGTCGTTCACCTAGGTCCTAGGACTAGGGTTGCGAATATTAGCATCAGCATAATGATCCGTGGAACTTCAGCATCATTGTCAACCTCAGCATTAATATATCCATATAAATTGATGCTGATGTCTGATTCTGATATTCGAGTCGCGATATGACGGCATGAGTAATTTATTGCTTTGCGACTTTTAATTAAAATCATTGCGTTACTTTCACGCTCAGATTTTTTCTCTATTTATGGAAGATATTAATATACTTAATGGAAATATATGTAATGAATGGATAGATATTTAATGGAAATAATTAAAATAGAGTAAAATAAAAGGCCTAAAATTAAAACCATCAGGTTTACTCAGATGTTTATCAGGTACTCCAGGTTTTACGACAAATCTTCCGCTTTATGCTAGGTAGGCTTATTCTCCAAAACCATATTGTTTGATGACTATTTTGATTTATTTTTAGTTAATTATTACAGATAAAACAAACATTATAGCACTTACGAGCAAAGAAGCCTGTTTAATAACAAGATCGCCTTCCTTAGTAATTTGCACATTGTCGTCCACCACAACAGGAGCTCCGTTCTTCAGCCAATACAGTTGTGCGAAGGGCGCAGCCTGGGGTGGTTCACATCTGAACGTCACTGGTGAATATTGTTTCACCAGCTGCGATTGGGGTGCTACTGAGAAATGTTTCTTGATATCTGGAGGGATATTGTGCGTGTGAGTGTCTGGACAGATGGACTACATATTGCAGTTGTCGTGCAGTTCAAACTTCAAACGCAGTCCGTCTGTCTAGACACTGGCCTGTTTCACCACCTTCTGATAAATATCGGATAGCTATAAAGTAAAAAAGTGACAAAACTTACATTTAGACTATACAATACTTATCAGAAGGTGGTGAAACTGGCCCTGAGGATTTTATTGTATTTAGTCGTTTTTTAGGAATTTATGTCAGCTTGAGAAATTGCGATTGCTAGCTAGCCTTCAGAATCTTATGTTTTAAAATACTCACTCATTTAGAAACTTTTAATGTATTATTGTAGGTATGTTGTTTATTTACGTGTAAATAAGAGGAATCGAAGCAGATTGAGGCAGCCTCCACTTGAGCTGACTCAGTCTGCCTTTGAATTATATACGAAGCTTTATTATCATTATTTTTTGATATGGTTAAAGTTTAAAATTTGTTTACATTCCTACCTAATATATGACTTATTTTTTGCGCGACAATAATCTTTTCAATTCCTTGTAAAAACTAAATAAATTCTTCGGAATTCAAGTTAAACGACATTTTCTTTAAAAAAAATAATCCTTTACTTTCTTATAACTAGGATTAAACCGCGCACTTTCGCCTAATTGCATTACGTAGTACCTCCTTGAAAGCTAGCTTGTAAATTGCATTAAGGATGTATCTTGTTTTTTCACTTACAAGCGAGTTCAACTGTGGCTGGTTGGCTCCTTATTTGTCCTCTGCTCGTCCAGGCAAAGCAGGAACATTGATATTTCTCAGTGCCGAAATACTCTTCCACCTGTTCCCTCGTAACTTTGTACTCCCCCTCAATAATTCTCACACCGGTTTGCGGATCAACAAATTCGAAGTTTAACGCTTGTGGTTTTATTCCATTGCATTTAAAGTAAACCTAAAATAAAAAATGACAAATAATTTCAATTTCTGTTGTTCGTTTTTGTAAAGCATATACTTAAGTAATTTCAATTAACGTTATGGTCCGTTATGTATTATTTTGAAATATTTAGGTTTGGTTGATTAAAGCTTGGTAGAAAAATGAGCAATATTTTAAAGAATTTAATAATCAATTTTTTTGAAATCAATCTTGACAATAATCCATTATTAATACATGGTTATGAGATTGATATATTGTTTCCATTTGTTTAAAAAAATATTACAAACTAACCTTGTAAGTGAAAGTAACAAGCACGTAAACTTTTTGTGTAATTTTTCACGTTGAATCTGTTACGTTATAACATTAACTTAAAAAAACGTCATGCATTGACTTCTCCAATAATAAATGAAATATTTAAGCTCAGTTAAAGTTAACTGGAAAAATTACACTGAATACAAGAGATAAACTAAAAACAAAACAAAACTTACTTCTAAAGCATTAGCCGCACGACATTTTAGATTGGCTGGTTTATTTTTTACGACATAGGTATTTTCAGGTTCCAATAGAAAAACTGGTAAATTATCTTTTGTATTGTGCAGTGGTATTTTATCGTCTATTGGCAGTACATCTTGTGTGTTACTGCTGGATGTGGCTACGTCGGGTGAATCTTTATAATTGGTTTCTTTGTTTTCATAATCATAATCTAAATAAGTGTGATCATCTTCATCATCATCGTCTTCTTCTTCTTCGTTGCTTGGAAACACGGGCGGTAGGAAATAATCTTTGGCTTCATTGTTTGCATTCATTAGAAAATCTACTGGTCTTTTATTATCATCTTTGTAGTCTGTTTCGACTATACTATCATCTGCCCGATGTTGAATATCTAAAATATAAAACTTTTAAACTACGCATGTAAAAACTGATCCTAATCTTAGCATGAGCTTTCCTAAAAAAACTACAATCTAATCGATTCAATAGTTATTATGTAGGGTGGAAACGTGTGTTTAGTCGACTATTTTCTTAATTTAAGACTGGATATTGGTATTAAAAAATCTAGTGATTAAAATTAACGCAATCGCACAATATTTTGATTTGAACTGCTCCTATACAAACCACTAAATAGGTTTCGCAGTCAATTAACTATTTGCCCATTGTAGGAGCTATTAAAACTTTTGATTTGCCGATCAAAACTATGTGATTTTGTTGCGTGTTTTTTTTTTAAATTTTAATTATTATATTAATACTCGTAGGTATTCAAAAATCTACTGTTCTTTATATCTAAGTCTACAAAAATAAATTCTAATTAGACAAAATATTTGGTTTTTGTTATAGGTCTAAATAATAATTAGATATACCTATCGAAAAACAAAAACACATATTATCACCAGTTGAATATTTAAAAAAGCTTACCTTTTACACCGTCCTCTCCCTTTACACAAAACGTCCAATGTATTTGAAGAACCAGAAAACAGGTCCAGTAATGCACATCCATTTATACACGGGCACGAGCTCAAACAAATTAACAAACCAATAACTGTGGCATTGAAGCCATTTTGTTCCATAACTGTTTTTTTAATTTGTTTACATTATATTTTCTTCATAACTTTCATTTAATTTTCACGTTCACCATTCATACCTACGTTCATACATTTTACCAGGTTCATTTATTTATAATTTCATTTTCATTATCAAATCTAAATTAAATTACATTTCAGTATGACGATGTTTCGGCGTAAAACTTTTCCACAAAGTGATTCGCACTTGAATAGATGTTCACACCGCGAGGGTTGAAATCCAACTGGGGATTGGGGTTGAAGGGTGAATGAAAACAAAACGGGAAAGTTTTCCGCGCATGCGGGAAAAGTTGCTCCATCGACAAACAAAGTTAGAGATGTAATGAATGTTGATGAATCGGTATTTAAAAGCTCGCTAGGGTCATTAGGCCGGATCAATGGATGTGATAAGGCACACTATTATGATATTTTTATAATATTTATATCTCATATTTTGTTAGGAACAAGTATAACTCTCTTATACTTGTGATTGTTAGTATAGGTACTCGTATATTTTGGCATAGATGTTTAGAAAGTAGGCAGAGTTTATCCAAACAGCGAGTCGAAAATGCTACATTGCCTGAATTTCGATTTTCCGTGTGAGTTAGAATATTTTCTCGCGGTAAAAAATGGTCTATCTCGTTAGTTAAGCGACATAGACAGTTAGTAAAATGTACTTAGATAAGTCTCGAAATAGTGCATCGGGTTAGGATGAGCATACAAAACCTGATTAGAAAATATAGCCGTGTTTAAGTACTTTTAGTGCCTGTTTCACCACCTTCTGATATGTATTAGATACTTAGCTATCTAAAACTTTTGTCTTTGTCACTTGACATAAAGTAAGAAAGTGACAAAACTTACGTTTAGGCTATCCAACGCTTATCAGAAGGTGGTGAAACAGGCCGTTAGTATTCTGGGGAAATTGACAACAACATTTATTCACATAATCAATCATCATTTATTTGCTCAAAACATGTGATATTTGGACAATATGGTTGCGAAAAAAATGTTCTACATATACAATAAGCATGCGAGTATTTACGTATTTGCATGATTAAAAATGTTGCTATTAACTGTTATCAGCTCAAGTTTAATTGGATAGTGGATTAAACAGCGTTCCGGAAAAAAGCTGTTGTTTTTTCACTAAAATAAAGAATAGGAACGGATGATCTGCGTTGAACGTCTCTGGTTTTTGGTATGACAATTTTGCCATATTCAGTGCTGTGAAAAATACATTATAAATTATAATGTTATGATGCCCGCATCACTGGATCAGCGTGGCGGGTCTAAGCTCTAAATCCCTCTCTCCTATGAGAGGAGGCCTGTGCCCAGCTGTGGGACGTTAAAAGGCTGTAGTGGTGGTGGTAAATGTTATGATCCTTGTAAGGTAGGTATACCATAAATTGCCGATATCGTCCGCCCGCGGGATTTGCCACGGTTAAATTCAATCATTTCATCCTCTTATGGATTAGATTTTCATAAAACCCTTAATTAATGGATTGTTATTGGAAATTGCAGGCATCAATGTAGAAACCTGACTATATACAAAGTGAGAAAGAAGGACCAGTCTATTACCAGGACTTCATAGCCTTGTCAAGCTATGGAAGTCCGCGCAACAGTGACACAAGAGGCTTGGAACCGTAATCGTGTGAGCTGGTAGAAGTAAAGGTCCGGATCACGATCAACGCGGGGATCTACTCTCTACGTTTTGTGATCACCTGCCCCAGAAAGGGAGAAAGACATATAGGCATGAGGATCACAGATCCTTTAGCTTGTAGCGAGTCAAGAAGGCGCTATGCGAAACACTCGAAGGCAAGTAAGCACCGGGCGCTGTTTCAGGGTTTCGGTCCATATAACCGAGCTGTTGATATTGGACGAGGTGGGTTGGCCCCACAGAACTCTGAATGATATAGGCATTAGAAGTGCGGTGTACGCATGACCTTGTCGCCGCGCTGTAGGCGAGGACGTCGACAGTGTTAAGATGTGTGAGGTAAGCGAACAGATATAGCGATGTGTGAGACAAGCGAATGATGCGACGCATTTGCAACCTTAACTCACTAATCCTATGGCTTAATTCTGTCTGCACAGCAGTGAGCGTAAAAGTGTTTGTGTGATTTCGTAGAACTATGTTTGTCTATGTGGTCGATTCTTGACATGTCATAAGAGCCACACGTTGGCCTACGTGAAATAAACGATTTTGATTTTTTTTGAATTATGTAGTAGGGCGGCGATATGCGTTCTGTATAGTTTGAAGTGGTACACAGCACTCCCATGTTGACCCTAAAGAAAATCTACCCTGTCTCGTACTAGCCTGTTATCTAACCTGTAAAGAAGTCCACTGGTTTTCATGATTAGGAAGTGTGTGGTATCTAATCGTCGTATAATTACCTGAGGAAGCCCCTGCTTCGGAACCAAATTGGTGGACCTCTATAAAAGCACTCTGTCGCGCCGATGACACGTATAAACTTCCACCTCTCGTGATTTTAGTCAGGCCAGAGTCCTCGCTTGTGAAAATTTGCTTTACGCCTGCCTGAATTGTACTTGTATTTTAGGTATGTACCTACGTTGTACACATTGGCCCAAGGAGCTCGGTCAATGCGTGGAAGGCCACATGTAGGCAGCGTTGACCGGCTTGCCGTCTTTTTGATCATAATAACTTGGCGCAATTAGCAAACTGCGTTACACATAGGTCATCCTAGCCGAACGAATTGGGGCAATGTGTACAGGCACCATAATAAGGCATAATTGTCAGGTACCTATTGGGTTTTTCTGTCAAGAAATTTTCAATGCCAGCCCGGAGTTGGTAGTTGGCGGTGTTTCACCCCCGTGCCTCGGAGAGCACGCCGCCGGTCCCGATTATTATCACTATCATATTTTGCGACAATAGTCGTTAAAGCCCGCCAACCCGCATTGGAGCAGCGTGGCGAGTCTAAGCTCTAAATCCCTCTCTCATATGAGAGAGGGGGCCTGTACCCAGCTGTGGGACGTTATAAGGCTCTAGTGGTGGTGGTGCATTTATTAAGAACTAAACTGAAGTCAAAATTACCTCTTTGTACAACTCTCTCAAATCCATCTTCGACTCTATCCTGAACATAGGCATAGACAAGTCGACCTTCGTCTGTACCATCTTGTCCATGGCCGCGTCCAACAATTCCGGAGCCAACTTCAGCTGGCTCTGTAATATTGCCAGCCCCTGTCGCGCAGTCGGCAGAACTATGACGAACGAAGCCTTTTCTCCCAGGTACGGTATATCGATTATCTGTTGAGATCACAGAATTCAGTGTGCTTAGTCTAAGATCGGAGCACTCGAAAACGAACTCGAAAACTATTGATCGAATCACAAGTGAATTCAGAGCAAAATGAACTCAAATACTCGTATTTTAAAGTCGTAATTCCATAGTTCGAATATGTATTTTACAACATTTCTGCTTGGGGCGCTCGTTGTGTTCGTATGCTGAATGTATTGGCGAACTCAAACCTTAATACAAGCCATTTTAGGTCTATTTTACTCTGAAATCGATCAATAGTTTTCGAGTTCGTTTATATATTATTATACTTATACCTACTTATAATAATTAATTTCGTTTCAGTAATCATCATTAATATTACCTGTCTTCGTTTCCTATAGCAGACTCAACTAGCTTCTTTCCGCGGTTTCGCCAGCGTGAATTTCGGTTTTTCACAAATCCCGAGGGAATCGTGGATTTCCTGTTCCCATTCCCGCTCCTTTTCCAACCTTTATAAATACCTACTTTCAAGGAAGTTTGCTATAGTAATCTACCTATCTAATCTACCTAGATGTTGGTTTTTTCAAAATCCCGTGGGAACTGTGGATTTTTCCAGGATAAAAAGTGTTAAGTCAGGGCCTAATCTATCTTCATTCAACATTTCAACCAAATCGGTTCATTAGTTGCGGCGTTAAATAGTAACAAACATTCACACACATACACTCAAACTTTCACCTTTATAATATTAGTGTGAAATGTGATATATTGGTGGTGATTTAAATTTTATAATTCACTCTTGTGAGATCGGTAAATAGTTGTAAGATACATACTTGTGCGCTCAATATGTCACTTGTGGTATAGTCGTAAACGCCAGTTCTATTCATCATGGGTACTGTGATCGAACCCGTTGGACTATAAAATGTTGTGTTTTGCAAACTGTCAAAGGCTTCTTTCCATCTGCCCTATAAATAATAATCATTAAAATAATCAACATCTTTACTTGGTAAAAATTTTGTAGGCTGATGCCCACTTTATGTAGGTTTAAAAAAAACTCCGACTTCAAAAAAGGAGGAAGTTTCTCAATTCGACCGTATATATATGCTTTTTTTATGTGTTCGCGTTTATAACTTCGTCGTTTATAAACGATTATTATGATTTTGATGATTCTTTTTTTGTTAGAAAGAAGATATTTCAAAGGTCCCATGATAAGGAAATCAGGGTTTGATGATGGCAGGACAGAGAAATCGAGGGGACCTTCCATAAATCGTAGGGGTGACTAGTGCGGTTGTAAGTTTTATTAGCTTACATTCACTCCAACATAGAGAACAGTGAAAGTTTCATCGAAATCGGCTTACTAGTTTTCGAGATATGGACTTTTAAGTGTGTGGTGAAGTCGGTTTAACTTTCAATCTTTTAGATTAGGTATCACTTGTTGACTCTTACTTTTTGACTTTAGAGTTTAGATGGAATGAGTATTCCATAAACCTGATTATTCTATGCCTGCCTGCTATACCTACGAGACGAGGGACCTTATTACAGTGAGGGGTGAACCGTAGACCAAAAAGTGAAAAACCAAACTTTAGAAAATCTAAAACGCCGTCATTTAGATACGCGAGAAATTAAGAAAAGCGTAATTTCTCCGAGAACATTTTCTGAAATACGTTTTCTTTTTAAGTTTGCCAAGGATATACCTATCTATAGTTTTTAGTCTAGTATTTTTCCTTTCTCATCTTTGTTGGCAGACTATATTTTGGTCTATTAGATTGTGTTACGTATGTGTATACTCACACTAAAATATACAGCGTTCACCAGTACCAAAGAAGTTGATGGAGTTATATCAGCAGGGGCAACCATGTCTTTTATCTGGTAGTTCGTTTGTGAAGATACCTTCAATAAAACATAATAATTGTATCATTAACAAGATTTATATGCCTCAGTAGTCTAGTGGCTAGTTTATTGCGGATCTCAGGCTCAAGTCCTGTGCTGTACTCTCTGAGGCACTGGAGTTTAACGCCACCAACTTTCTAACTCCGAAGCAACTGAGAATTTATTGATAGATTACTGAAAGTTTATTGAATTTTTTTCCCGATTCTGGAGTCAAACCTGGGGCCTCAATATCCGCTGTCGATTGATTGAGCTACTAGACTAAATGATAGACAAAATAATACCTACTGTAACACAGTTTTAACGTCTCAGGCAGGCATAGCTTTCCATTAGAGCTAGCACAGACTAGGGACTGAAATGTCCGCGGGATTTCCCTCCTTAATGCTCCATTAGGGACCTTTCAGATAGACCGGCGCGGAGAGCAGAGCAAATTTTAATCGCATTTACTTAAAATAGAATCTTAAGACATTGAAATAAGCTTTATTTTTACGTTTTATCTCTTTTATGGTAAGAGGATGCTCTAGGATGCTCCCAATACGCTCTGTGTGAAATATTAAGAGCAGCCGCTCGGCTGCTCGTCGAGCCGGTCGGCTGCTCTATGCTCGTGCTCTTTCGTGCTCGAGCATCCGACCGGCTCCGTTCGCGTGCTATTTAAGGGACCTTTCAGACAGACCGGCGCGGAGAGCAGAGCAAATTTTAATCGCATTTAAAATAGAATCTTAAGACATTGAAATAGGCTTTATTTTTACATGTTAACTCTTTTATGATAAGAGGATGCTCGAGGATGCTCCCAATACGCTCTGTGTGAAATATTAAGAGCAGCCGCTCGGCTGCTCGTCAAGCCGGTCGGCTGCTCTATGCTCGTGCTCTTTCGTGCTCGAGCATCCGACCGGCTCCGTTCGCGTGCTCTTTCATGCTCGCACAGCCGACCGTAGGCCGAATTGCTCTGCCATCCGGCCCAAGAGCGTACGCTCGGCTCCGAACGCATCCGCGTGTCCTTTCACACAGACCAGCGCGGAGTGCAGAGCAAACTTAAACGGCCGGTCTGTGTGAAAAAAGAAATGCTCTCCGATGCTCTCCGCGCCGGTCTATCTGAACGGTCCCTTACATTGTCTAATACATAGTCATCACAGTATTAGTCCCTCGTGTGTATTATGCGATACAGTATTATGTGATCTATTTTGAGAAATAAACACTAGTTTCTCGTTTGCGCAGGCGCTTAGGTAGGTACATATAATTTAAGAAAACGGCTTTACCCATGAGTTAATCTCTTCAGCTGCGTACGTAGGGTATTGGAAGTCAATTTTCACAACACTAGAACCAAATATGTCCCTGGCTTGATCCACGAAAGCTCTATGCAGGTGGGACGTTAGTGGCACGTACAACCTGCTCGCTATGTCCAACTTGCCGCCAGGCAGGTACCGCAACTCTACGAGGAGCGGTTTGAAGCGATACGGGATCTACAAATTACTCCGAGTATCATCATCATCATCATCATCACCACCACCACAACCACCACCACCACCACCACCATCATCATCATCATCATCATCATCATCATCATCATAATCATAATCATCATAATCATCATTATCAACCCATTAAAAGCCCACTACAGGGCACAGGACTCCTCTCAGAATGAGAAGGGTTTAGGCCATAGTCCACCACGCTTGTCCGGTGTATGCCCCGTTGACCAAACGCCTTGACCAACCAGTTGGTCCGAGGATAATTATTCATATTTCCCCGTTGACCTACTGTGGTAGGGTAAAATTAAATGTCGATATATTGTATCGACACATAAATACTACTTAAATAGAAAAAATACACAAGTATAAATTTAAAAACCCCCGACATTCGCCATTTTGTGGTGGTGGCCATCTTTGAGTTGCATAGTGCTATTCTACTAGTCAAGCCCTTTCATTTGATACCAATATTGAGGGTGTTGTGAAAAAATATGTAATCCGCCATTTTATAGCGGCGGCCAACTTGAACCGATTTTCATCAAACATAGCTAACAACACTCTCGACTAATTCACATTTCAAACTAAAAAAACCGCATTCAAATCGGTTCACCCGTTTGAGCGCTACAGGGGAACAGACAGACACACACACACACACACACACACACACACACACACACACACACACACACACACACACAGACACACAGACACACAGACAGACAGACACACAGACACACACGCACACACACACACACAGAGACAGACACACACACACACACACACAGACACACAGACACACAGACACACAGACAGACAGACACACAGACACACACGCACACACACACACACAGAGACAGACACACACACACACACAAACACACACGCACGCACGAACGCACTCACGCACGCACGCACGCACGCACACACACACACGCACACACACACACACACACGTTGAGATTACTTGTGTTACCTCAGACTTCCTGGGGACGCCTATAGCTGCTACCAGTTCATCCAGCGCCCGGCCCTCCGCCCCTACAGCGAGCTTTCCCAGAGGCAGTAGCGCGGAAAGCGGCGAGCACACGCTGTTCTCTCCTGGGTGACCACAGAACTTGATGATAAAACAAACAACAGTAGTTATTTGAGTTATGAATAGCGCCGAGCCGCAGGCGAGGGTTTCTTAAATAGCGAGAGTTTAATTTTCAATTTATTTTCGGTAGGTATGTAACCTAACCTGACCTACACTGCAACTGCCTCGCTGGTCTAATATTTAATCATTTTTATAACCTCATTATTTGGAAATATTCGGAGTGAAGGACGCTGTAGAATATTATTAATAACCAGCTGATTTTTTATTAATAACCAGCTGATCTTTGTATGCAGCTTAGTAAATACTTGTATAATGAAATGTTCCACGTTCCACATAGTCCTACTTTAGTGGAACGATTTCCCACCCTAGCGAATCGAAATGTTTAACACCTGCGCACTCGAGTAGCTACCTACGAACCTACTCATGAAAATTCAGATTGTTATTAATCACTAAAAAATTTGTTCGTCGGCTGCCGGACCATTATTAAGTACTAAAATAGCTAAAGATCGCTTTTACCAAAAAGAAAGTTTTCAACAAATTCCCTCTCAAGTCAATGTGGCTGTTGGAAGTGTCTTCGGGACTGTCCTCGTTTTCACGTTTAGTTCCTTTTCTGTGTTTCTTTGCCACCAGCGTAGTCATACATATTGATATAACATAAACTGTAAAAATATTAAAGAAAAATTATCTCACCCCCAGAGATACATACGTGCAATGTACATATAGGTCGCACGTTTGGTAAACGGTAATAAATCTGACGTCTTGTAACAGACTACCCTCCGAATTTAAACTAGTCGCACATTATAACCCCCGGCACGTAAGTCGACCGGTGACTTTCAAGTGCGCGCAGCGTCGTACGAGTGAGCGGGACACAAAATACGATTCGAGAGCCAATCAGCGCTTATGAGGGATCCGCGAGACTAATCAGTGCTTACGAACGATCCCCACTAGGGTTTACGGAACCGGTCCTGTTTTTGAGAACCGGGAATTTCGGGACTTTTACCTAAAGGAACCGGGAATTCCCGGTTCTTTCGGGATTTTCGGTTCTTTATAGTTTTTTTTTATAAAACAAGTTTTACACTTTAAAAGTAAACTACAATGAAATATTAATGTAATTTTTATTGTCATTTAAACTTTCATCCCCTATTTAACTCACTTGGGGATATAATTTCCAAAAATCCTGATTTATTTTGTATCGAAATTTTAAATACCTACCAATTTTCATGGATATCACTTGAAAAATGACCGACTTTCATGCAAACTTTCATCCCCTATTTAACCCCCTTAGGGGTGGAATTTCCAATAATCCTTTCTTAGAGTGCGCCTGCGTTGAAAAAGCTTACGAATTCAATGTACCATTCATTATGTGTTTCGTCAACTACAGTAAGGCCTTTGACTGTGTGAACTGGAAGCTCCTATGGACAGTTCTCCAGGAAATAGGAGTCCCAAAACATCTGGTCGGAGTGCTTCAAAGCCTATACTCTATCTGAGTATCAGGCGGTAGTAAGAATTGACAAAACGACATCAACACCTTTCTCGTTTGGCAAAGGAGTTCGTCAAAGATGCATCGTATCCCCTATCCTGTTTAGCATCTACGGAAAGAGCATTATACGCCGAACCTGCGAAGACTGGGATAGTGGAATTACCATCAACGACATTAAAATTCAAAACCTTCGCTACGCCGATGACACCATCCTTTTCGCAGCTAATGAAGCTGAAATGTTCCAACTCCTGAACAAAATGGGGCAACACATGCCATAAATTGGTCTAAAACTAAGATCATGGTGGTGGATCGTGCTTCTAAGCTAGAACTCAATGGAACACTCAATTTAAAACCCGTTGATCACTTCATTTAATTGGGTTCTAGTATCAGCAATAACGGTTCTTGTGAAGCTGAAGTTCGCAGGAGAATCGGAATGGCCAAGGCTGCAATGTCTCAGCTCGATAGAATATGGAATTATCGTAACATCAGTAATAAGATAAAAATTACACTCGTCAACATTTTAGTCTTCTCCATTTTCCTGTACGGGGCGGAGACATGGATTTAAAAGCTGGAGACCGCCAGCGCATAGACGCCTTTGAGATGTGGTGCTGGAGGAAAATGCTCAGAATCTCTTGGACTGCATTCAGGACCAACCAATCGATCCGCGCAGAACTCAAAATAGACAAAAAGCCGAGGCTCTCCAACATTCACATGCCTGAGGAAGATCTTTGAGTTCTTCGGCCATATGGCCCGTAAACCCGGCGATAACCTACAAAAACTTATAGTTACCGAGAAAATGAACGGCATGAGATCGAGAGGTAAGAGTCCAATTCATTGGACAGACCAGATCCGCACCACTCTCAACAGGAGTGTTACCGAAGCGGTTCACAACGCTGAAAGCCGGAACAGATGGCGAAACATCGTCAGAAACTTGAAATTTTCACATTGTTTTCTTTTATGATGTAATCGCACACTAAGAAAGGATTATTGGAAATTCCACCCGTAGGGGATGAAAGTTTGTATGAAAGTCTGTCATTTTTCAAGTTATACCCATGAAAATTGGTATTTGAGCTTTCGAAAAAAGATAAAAAATATAAACAGCATTTTTGAAAATTCTATCCCAAGGTGGATTAAATATTGCATTCCGAAAACTGAGTAAGCGAGCGATCGCACACAACAGCGAGAGAGGTAGACTTGTAAGTTACCGTGCGCTATTTATTTTAACGCTGAATTCACGTTAGTTTTGAACTTTTGAACAGTAGGAAGTATAAAAAAGTAAAGTTAGTATTGTAATGATTATGTATGTAAGTAGTAGCGTGAATCGTGTAATTAAAATAGAATTCCCGAAAGTACCGAAAGAACCGGGAATCAAATTTTATTTCCCGGTTCTTTTAACTGACAAAAGAACCGGGAATTCCCGGTACTTTCGAGACCGGGATTTCCCGGTTCTGAACCCTAATCCCCACGCCCTCCCCGCGACCCCCTTACACCCCGAGATACCTCATTTTCGACTTTGCGCTCCGACTTGCGCTTCACCGGTCGATTTATTTGCCGTGACTTGTACCAAGGAATATACTACTGGCTACAGAGAGGACATTACGCTACAAAATGCTGCTGTAAAAATTTTATATTAAGTACACAATTTGCGAATTTTTGTGTTCGAAATAATGGAAAAAAAAATTACTTACTTGTGAAACAGACATTCATCTTTATTGATATATTCTAAAATTATTCTAAACTGAAATGAGTAGCTACATAGTGCAGCATTTTTAGGGTTCCGTACCTCAAAAGGTAAAAAAAGGATATATAACCCTTATAAGATCACTTTCTTGTCCGTCTGTCCGTCAGTCCATGTGTCACCACCGATTTTCTCAGGAACGGGTGGACCTATAGCAAGTTGAAATTTATACCAGACACTTAAGTCTATAGTCCCTATTAGGTGTATAAAAATTAAGGTCCTGAGTCCACACAATAAAAAGATATGGGCTTTAGATTTTCACAAAAACTTGTAAGTACCAAAATTTTCCTTAATTTTCAACTTTTTTTACTTTTCGGAATTTTTCCTTTACTTGATCTGTAAGACCTTGCTTTTGACCAAAATTGACAAATCGAGGTCAACCGGAAGTACCCTATATTTTTTGGGTCGAAAACCTAAACGGTAGTTCCAGTTGACCTAGAATTAATTATGCTGTAAGACCTGGCAAAAAGCCAGGTCTTACAGCATAAATAAAGGAAAAATTCCAAAAACTAAAAAAGTTGGAAATTAAAGGGTATCCCCATACATACATAGTTTAGCCAATTAAGATAGACCTCTGAGTTGTATGAGTGCTCATACAATTTAGAGGCCTAGCTTAATTAGCACCTTACCTTTTAAGACAAACTAATGAAAAACAGATTGTACTTATAGGTACTTCTGGAGTACGGAACCCTCAGTGCGCGAGTCTGACTCGCACTTGACCGGTTTTTTATTATTGATTAACTCTACAATGCTTTGCAATCATAAATCAATTTTCTTGCGACCAAGAAATTGATTGAAAGATTTCATGCATGGTATTGTTTATTAATTTACTTACTAGTTAGGGGAGAGAGGGGCATGATAGGGTACTTAACGTTTAAAGTCCAATAAAACTAAGAATATTATTCTTTTCTAAGCTTTTTTATTTTAATAACGAGCGGATACCCGCGACTTCGTTCGCGTGGATATTGATTTTAATAATCCCGTGGGAATCATTTTGTTTTTCCTAAGCTCCTTTGAGCTTATACCTTGCTAAAAACTGTAAAAAGTTCACTGGCGGATGTTTAGGTACATCAAAATGTAAAAATCCGCCAGTGAAAGTCCCATCAAAATCGGTCCAGCCTTTCAGAGATTAGCCAGTAGTCTTTAAAGTATCTACTTTCTAACAAAAAAAGAATGAATGAAATCGGACCACCCGTTAACGAATTACAGCTAAGTACACATTTTGCCTTTCATCCCCTCTCCCAAGGGAACCGTGCTGAATTTCGGGATAAAAGGTATCCTATATGTATATGTTACTCCATAGTATGAACTTAAATCATGCCGAGTTTCATTTCAATCCATTCAGTAGTTTTTACGTGATGCGCGCACAAACATACAGACAAACAGACAAACAGATAAACAGACAAAAATTTCAAAAATAGCTTTTTTACGTTCTATTACTTATCCCTAACATCCCCCAGTTATTATTTTGCAAAAATCTTCAATGTACAGACACGGCAATTCTACGATTTTATTATATGTATAGACTAGCGACCCGCCCCGGCTTCGCACGGGTAGTAGAGCATAATATTATGCGTAGGTACTACCCGCTCAGGGATTAGGCAGCGTTTTCGATGAAAGCTCCCAGGCGGCTTGACTTTTTACGATATTTTCCACAATGAACTTACTATATCTCACCTTATACCCGAATTACTAATTCCGTGGAATTCTGACGTTTCATAATGTTACCAGAGATAAAACAATTCCCACAAAAAAGATAAAAAATTCAAAACTTATGCAAATACAAATCAACTGCTGCATGTAGATATGACAAATGCCTGACAGACACTTCATGGTGATAATGTCATTCGACTTCCATTTTTGAATAAATTTTTTCAATGTGCTTCTTTTGTTTTCTATTGCTGTTAGTGTGCACTTTCTAGTTTCCATTCTTAGCAATTTCTATTTTAGGGCGAAACAATTAATATTATTAAGCGGCTTAGAGCTTTATATGTTGACAGGGAATTAAAGTAGTTTGGGGTAAAATCGTACTTCGTAGATGTTAACCTTGTTCTCCATATAAATAACTCATCTGTAAATGACAATGACAGCTGTCAGAATTAAGTCGATATTAAGTCAAAAATAAGGAGAAAATCTAATTATTTCAAATCAAATAAATTACAGTGTATTTGGGACATAAAAAGGAAAGTTTTCACCAGATTCCGTGAAAAAAAAATATTTATTTTAAAAGATAAAAATAAAAAACCAAAAACTTGGTTTTTTGAACTTTCACATTTTGAGGTTATGTGAAAAAAGTGTAAATACAAAAGTTGTAGATCTTTTTATTACCTACAACTTTGCCATTTGATTTTTTTCCATAGGACTTCTAGTTTTGCCGGAAATCGAGATAAACCGTTTTTTACCCTTAAAAGTCCCCCCCTTTTTTCCCGAGCTCAGATCGCCCGTAAATTATTTTTCCTTGTATTTTTATAATATTCTCCTCCTTTTCCAATGGGTTTTATCCTACGTACTGTGATTTTTTTTTTTGGTTTCAAAAATTATCGACACTGGGCTATACAGGAAAAATTTCTATTGAGCGCCCAAATTTTTTTCGATGGTTCAGTATCGTTAGTAGAATAAATCGCCCTTTGTTTCTGTACTTTTTGTTTAAACAATGTTTTGTCTCGTATTCGAGCATTAAAATAAACAAAACATGGACACACTAAGTGTGTGATTACATTACGAATCCTAATGTAAGAATAGGTAATATTCGTTATGTAAACAAATAATAAAATCGGCGCGAGCGGTTTCTCTGTACGGTGCCGACAAAGGCACCGCGGTCGTAATTCAGTCGCGCGGCGCGGCTGAAAGATGACCTCGGCAAGCTTTGTCGCGCTGAAGTGGGCCGGAGGTCCGAAAACATAAGACACAGGTCGCGGGCGGCGGGTCGCGGCTACTTGCCAGTAGAGATGGGTCGTAATCGCTTTTGCACGTAATCGGTTATAACTAGTTTCACGGTTACGCATAATCGGTTTCAGTAACGATTATTTTCATAACTAGTTACGTCCATACTAGGCGACAATTTCTGTACCTACTACATACTGTGATGGTTACGCTTACTCTAAAAACGATATATCATCTGATATTATAAACTGTTACATGTAACTAATGTTAAGGTGGTTATTATCGATTTTATTTATTATTATTATATTATAGATTTTAAATAATTTTGTCAAATCGTGCAATTTAGTAAAGGATCGAATAAAAATTTTAGTAAATGAACTTCCCTTCATACTTTATCCAGGCTTAGGACTGGCTGCAAAACTTGATTGGAATTAAAGTATCTGTTTTATATTTTATGTTGTTTACGTTATGCAGGCGTATTTAGAAGTTCATTTTTAGAATGAACATTAATTTAAGTTATATTTTAAGAGTTTTTTTACACTATTTACAGTTAAGGTCTATTAAGCACACTATTTACACTAAGTCTATTACACACACTATTTACAGTAAGTCTATCACACAACCAATTTTTAGTTCATTTTAAATCTATTTGGATCCAGGTTGACATTTAAAAAAGTTAACTGGGCCACTTTTTTCGTTGTTAGGCGGGTGCGACGGTCATTAATAGTAAGGCCAGTTTTACTGAAGATGCGCTCACATGGAACCGAAGTGGCAACTATATTACCATATTTTCTAAATAAAACAGCCAAGTTGGGATAAATATGGCGGTTCAGCTTCCACCATTCCATGGGCGAATTGAATTTCCCATTTTGGTCAAAAACTGGTAGTGTTTCGTCTTTGACATAAGCATCCACTTCTCTGATTGCTCGAGAAAGTGGAGTTCCAGTGACCTGCTGTTGTTTCCCTACAATCGTGTCAAGAATTGACCAAGGCGAAAACTTATCTCTAACTACGGGTTCTGCAGCCCGTGTAGGATTATCAGCTAGTTGGTTTTTGTTGATTAAAGCCGCGACCAGTTCTTCTACTTTTTTTTTAGTTCGGGTAGCTTCATTCGCGTCTGAAAATACGCTCATCTTATAGCGGGGATCAAGAAATGTGCATACTGTGAATGTACCACTTCTCTCCACTCCATCAAAACGCGTTTCCAAACCAGAATGAAGTTTATGTAGTACTGACTTGGAGCTTCCCATAAAACTTTCACACATGAGCTGATCACAGGACCCTTTCAGACATCGTGTCATAACAATAATAGTGCTGGCTGTGATATAATTTTCACCGCTCATTGCTTTAGTAGCCTCATAGAAAGGTTTCAGTATTTTGCATAGCTCTCCGAACATTGTCCACTCCTCATTAGTTATTACGGGCAAATCTTTTTTTAAAATAGCGACCGTTGAACGTATATAACTTTCGAGCTCCACAAATCTTTCCAGCATGAGGAAAGTTGAATTCCACCTTGTAGGAACGTCTTGTATGACCCGTTTAGGGATTTCGTCAGGTTTTTCATTTGCTTGAGCCTTCAATAATCTCTCCAGAGCAGTAGTGCTTGTCTTAAAATGACGAACGATGACTTTTACTTTATCGAGATTATCTTGAACGATTCGCAAACCGTCTTGTACTATGAGATTGAGTGTATGCCCATAACAACCATAATGTTTCCAACCCAAATCTATTATTGCTTTTTTTACGTTTGCTGCGTTATCACTTATGACAAAATTTACTTTACTGCTCAAATTCCACTCTTCAGTTGTTTCAAGCAATGCAGCTTGTATGTTTGCACTAGTGTGTGTGCCTTGAAACTCAGCGCATTTCAATAAAAATGTCTTAAGTTCTATATTTTGCGTGATATAATGTCCAGTAATAGCAATATATGCATCATTCACTCTAGATGTCCAAAGATCAGTAGTGAGGCATATGTACTCCACATCAGTTAATTCTTGTTTGTTTTTTTCTAACGTTTTTTGGTATAAATTTGGAATTAAAACGTTTGACACCGTCTTTCTTGAAGGGAGTTCGTAGCCTGGTATCCAACGTACAAATTTTTTGAATGCTCTTTCCTCTACAATGGAGAACGGCTGATAGCTGTCTATAAACAAATCTAATAGATCATTATTTATTCTACGCTTTGTCTCTTCTGAAATTTTTTTCATGGTACCATACCTGTCTATTCGCTGTTGGGTAGGTCTAGGCCTGTTGATAGTTGAGCTTGTTGGTACAGAGGCAGTACCAAGAGCTCCAGTGATTTGTGACGACGTTGAAGTGGAGGGTAATTCTACTGATTGCTCTGTCACTCGACTAACTGCAAGCTGCTCAATAGCTGTTGGAGCCGGTATACGAGAACTTGATTGAAAGGAGGAGACTCTCTCAAAAGCATCGAGGTGTTTTCGCTTCAAATGCGTTTTTAAATTTGCCGTTGAAGCTTTATAACTATATACTTCTGCACACGTATAGTGCAGTCAAATTTGACTCCAAAAGTGGCTAAAATCGCAAACGAACGGCTAGTTCTGATTTTTTAATATGTTGTTAGGACCACTACCAGTAGTGTAAATCCAATTTTGCAGCTTCGAAAGACCTGTGCTAACTTTGCAGCACTCGAAAAACCGCGAAATTTTCGCACTACTTTTGGTTTTTTCAATATAAGTCCTAAACTATGGATTTAAAAAAAAATATTTTCTATACGTTTTTAAAGAAGATTAAAATTGCTACAATTTAAGACTAAAACTAGCTCTTTAAATTCAATATTTGCTGAGATACAGCTCTTCAAAAATTGACAATTAATTCCGAAAAAGTGAAATTTTAAGATTTGGTCAATTTTAAACCCCGCTATCGGGGAAAATACTCATTTTACGGATAAAGTTAATTGAAAAGATGTTGTAGTAAATATAATTAGCTTTAATTTAAACACTAAACGACGTCTGTAGCCCATATAGTTTACTTATAAATCCTAAAAGTTTAAAAAATGGGAAAATTGCAGTTTTCTCTTCAGTTTGTTTTGAATGTAGTTTGAAAGAAAAAACCATGTACACCCACAAGAAATATGTATTAAAACTATTACTAAGTATTTATATTTAGTATTTATAATGTTATTTATTCAAGAAAATAATTATTTATATTATTATTGATATTTATTGATTTTTATGAAACATATTAACCTGTATTAAAAGGACATTATGAGTTCCGAGCAATATAAGTCGTAAACTACGCATTTTTTTTAAATATTTTCTATACATTTTTAAAGTAAACTAAAATTGCTACAATTTGACACCAGAACCAGTTCTGTAACTTCAATACTTGCCGAGATACAGCTCTCCTAAAATAGAACTTTTTCCAAAAAAAGTGAAAATTTAAGATTTGGTCAATTTTCGACCGCCATCTTGAGGATAATACTCATTATAAGGGTAAAATTATAGTCAAAATGTTGTAGTAAATCTAATTAGCTTTAATTTAAGGGTGGAACGACGTCTCTAGGCCATATAGTTTACTCACAAACCTTAATGAACAATTATAACCAAAAATAATATCTTTGTAATGCAGGTTAATATGCTTCATAAATATCAATAAAATAAGATAAATAAATATTTTTTTTTTCATAAATACCGTTATGAATACTATAATAATAGATTAAATGTACATTTCTTGTGGATGTTCATGGTTTTTCCTTTCAAGGTACTCACAAACCAAACTAAGCAGAGCAAATTTACGAAAATTGTTTTCCCATTTTTTGGACTTTTAAGATTTGTGAGTAAACTATATGTCCTAGAGATGTCGTATTACCCTTAAATTAAAGTTAATTAGATTTACTATAACATTTTTACCTATAATTCTACACATAAAATGAGTATTATCCCCAAGATCGCGGTCGAAAATTGACCAACTCTTAAATTTTCACTTTTTTTGAAAAAAGTTCAATTTTAGGAGAGCTGTATCTCGGCAATTATTGAAGCTACAGAACTGGTTCTGATGTCAAACTGTAGCAATTTTAGTTTACTTTAAAAATGTATAGAAAATATTAAACAAAAATGCGTAGTTTACGACTTATATTGCTCGGAACTCATAATGTCATTTTAATACAGATTAATATGTTTCATAAAAATCAATAAATATCAATAATAATATAAATAATTTTTTTCTTGAATAAATAACATTATAAATACTTAATTTAAATACTTAGTAATAGTTTTAATACATATTTCTTGTGGATGTACATGGTTTTTTCTTTCAAATTACATTCAAAACAAACTAAAGAGAAAACTGCAATTTTCGCATTTTTTAAACTTTTAGGATTTGTAAGTAAACTATATGGGCTACAGACGTTGTTTGGTGTTTAAATTAAAGCTAATTATATTTACTACAACATCTTTTCAATTAACTTTACTCGTAAAATGAGTATTTTCCCCGATATCGGGGTTTAAAATTGACCGAATCTTAAAATTTCACTTTTTTGGAATTAATTGTCAATTTTTGGAGAGCTGTATCTCAATAAATATTGAATTTAAAGAGCTAGTTTTGGTCTTAAATTGTAGCAATTTTAGTCTATTTTAAAAAAGTATAGAAAAATATTTTTTTAGAAACGCATAGTTTAGGACTTATATTGAAAAACCCAAAAAAAGTGCAAAAATTTCGCGGTTTTTCGAGTGCTACAAAATTAGCACAGGTCTTTCGAAGCTGCAAAATTGAATTTAGACTACTGGTAGTGGTCCTAACAACATATTAAAAAATCAGAACTAGCCGTTCGTTTGCGATTTTAATGTCAAATTTGACTGGCGTAGTACAGCATTTAGCTTTTTTGTCACTATTATCAATTTTTTGGAAAAACTCCCACAAAATACTTGAATTATCGCGCGACATTTTCGAATAGTCAAAAATATTAATCACTTATAATTGTGCTAATCGTAATTATTTATGTTTTACAGTTTGTAGGTTTTAACTATTATATAGCTTATAGGTTGGATTGTCAATGAAAACACCATATTTTATATTCATTTAGGTACACGTATCGCACATGAACTAAAAACACTACGGGCTAATTATACTAGGACTAATTAGGTGTAAACGAGTCAAAATAGGTAACTCATAAATCTAAACACTAAATAAAAATTATTACGAGCTAAATAGGTATTATCGGCCGCGCGTACAGTGAGGTGAATCAAAGGCGTGTGCAGGTGCACTTCGCGCCGTAGTTCGAAATTCACTGATTAGTGATTTGTATTAATAAACAATAAGGGACTATAGTTCAAGTACAGGAAGCTCAGCTACCTCGTAAGGTCGTAAATGTCCCGAGGGAATCAACCCGCCTGCCAGAGTAATGTAAGGCGCTAGGCGGTTTAATTGCGGGTGGTTCCGTAGCTGCGGATGCGAGAAATTTAGGTTCGGATTCGCAGATAATGTATGCTGATTTTACACAATCGATAGATACCGATACGATTTTCCCAGTGATATTAATCTTGACAGTCTTTTCCGAATGCTTAATTACCTTTATACAGCCCGGAATAAGGTAAGGTGTAATGGTTTTCGTACGGCGTCTTGTCGGAGCACTAGCGATAGAAAGATCTTTGTGTACAAAGATTCTGCTGTTTCCGTGCCAACTACTGAACGATCGCTGTTGGCTGATGTGCTTTCTGAGTCGAGATAGAAAATCGCTGTGATCAGTGACTTCGGGTGAAGATGGTAAAAATAAATCACCCGGTAGCCGTAGACTTTCACCATATAATAGTTCTGCGGAGGTGGATGTAATATCTTCCTTCCAGGCCCTACGTATCCCTAGCAGTACCAGTGGAAGTTTTAGGTATATCCGTAGGGTTAACTGGAATTAAGTAATAAGCACGAACTAAATCAAATATGGTACAGCCATGCAGATTATGCGAAAAATCAACGATGTGGCGTACTGGGTATCGGTCGGGTATCGTTCGGGCGTTGATACTTCTGTGATCTCCGCAGTGTTTATCAGTACCAACTTTCTTAGGTAGCAGCTGGAGAGGTGCCTTAAGACTATCCAAATCTACGTGTGATACCGGCTCTTACCATGTCTTCAAAGTTCAAACTCGTGTTTGGTTCGACGGAGTCGGTCCGGTACTACTCTGTGTTGTCTTCTGTACACAGATGGTCCAGGTGTATTCCGGATGTAACGAAGCGTTTTATATTTGACCTCCCGTACCGTAGGCTCACCTCACCAGGAGGTCGAGGATTTTTTTACGGTTGATGTTTTAAACGCATTCACATTCTTAAGTGGGAACACACACAAGTCCGCACCAGTGTCAATTAAAAACTCAATGTTAGAGTTTTTGTTCGTATTAGTCGCTATCAATGACCGCCGTTGTTGTTTCCTGATGATGTGTAGGTACATGGCGGACGACATTTTGTAGCACGATCTTGAAATTTGCGGTGATACTAGCAGTGGGCATCAGTTGGAGCGTTTTGAGATTCGCAGGATCGGTTCCGGGAACGTCGGCAAAATCGTGGGCTATCATTGGATTTCGAGCGAGAACGGGCACGTGGAAACGATGATAAAGCAGCCACTTGACGTGTTAACTCATTGATTGCCTGCCTGAGATCGTTGACCTCGGCACTTGACATCGTGGTAGACATCTGTTGCACTTGCGGTGTGCTGATTATGCCATTTATGGTGTCCGCAAGTGTAGCTAATTCGTCTAAGCTACTTTTGGGCTGCGATGCGACGACCACTTGAAAAAGGGTGGCTCGACTAAAGTGAACGTATACAAAATCGTCTGACACTTTCAGGCAGGCTAGGCTTTTTAAATGTCGTAGAAACTGAGACGGTTTCCGGTCGCCAATGACCGCTTGAGTGAGCAACTGATGAAGTCTTTGTTCTTGAGAAGTTGATAAACGAACAATGAGTTCTCTTTTAAATTTCTCGCAATGATTTGAGTCCAGTGGGTTTTTTATGATGTCTTTTATTTCGGTTATGTATTTGTACTCGAGGTTTGAGATTACGTAATTGTACTTTGTAGAGTCTATTGTTATTTTTGCTAGCTCTAATTGTCCTTCAAGTTAGGCAAACCACAGGGTAGGCTCGTCGAGCCAGAATGGAAGTACTTTAACATGCACTGTTTAGTAACAACACGGGATTATTGTCCCAACTTTTGTGTAGGTAGCTATTATTGTTTTTTGCACAGACAATAAATAGTTCACAAATAACCGGCGATAAAGTATTTTATTTATTTATTTGATAAACCAACAACACAGGTCAATTACAGGTGTTTACAGCATTATAATTATAGGCTCCTAAATAATAAATATTAGAATTGAAAAAACATATCACTTACCTAAATTTTAAATAATATTTTAAGTAAAATGTTTTATTAAAGTAAAATGTTTGTATAGGTACCTACTACCTACACGTTTGGTATCACCATTATAATGTGGGTTGTCGGGGTTACCACTATATGTGTGTTGTCGGGGTCACCAATATATGGGTCAGATTGTCAATTAAAATACCATATTATCGGCCGTGCTTACGGCGAGATGAATCAAAGGCGTGTGCAAGTGCACTTCACGCCGTAGTTCGAAATTCACTGATTCATATTAATTAAAAAAATTATGTGATCATTTCGCAAATCGGTTCAGAAATCTCGGAGTAATCGGTGTATAACACTAATTTTAAAATCAAACCAGTGACCGCGCTATATCAAAATAACCCCTATTACACTGTGTTAAGGTTTGCGGTGAAAGCGAAATACGTGAAAATTTATACACGATGTTTTTTTGTATACTTACTTAGTATTTGTACAATTTTCATATTTTTTCTAACCTACGTTTTGAGGTGCTTAAATCTGCTAACGGATGATATTTATTAGAAGAACAAAATCGGTAAATAAACAGAATAAAGCACCTTAACTCGACCCTAAATCGTTAATTTTGTATGAAGACACGACGGAAAATTATTCTTAATTCTTATAGTAACAAAAATAATTATTTTTCACCAAAACCTTAACTATGTTTGGTGATAATTTAATAAAGGACCAATATATGTTTAGCAATCTATAATTTCATTGTATTTAGTAGGTACTAATTAGATTATACCCACGGCTTCGCCCGTGTGGATTTAGGTTTTTTTTAGAGTTCCCGTGGGAACTTTTGATTTTCCAGGGCAAAATTTAGTCAAAATGTAGTAAGAATAACCCATCCCCAAAACGGAAAATCCCGTGGGATTCCCACAATTTAGGAATGCAATTCCTTACAGCATCAGGGTTGAGGAGTTGGATATATAGGTACTCGATTTCATTCAACGATAAAGTCTTTAATTGGTAGGTACCTCCAATATCAATTTAACCGACAGTTTCTAAATCCCATTAGTTTTGGGGGTCAGGTCCCCTACAGCATCAGGATTGAGGAGTTGGAATCCAAATTTTTTATGGGACAGCGTGGCAAAATTTCTCTATCGATTAAAAAAAACGTAAATCAGTTCAGAAATTTCGGAATTAAATAAATAAATAAATAAATGTTTGTCACTTTATATTTCATTCATTAAGGTTCAGCTTAGTTGCGGGAACAGGACCCGAAAATCCACTCCTTCGGAATTTGTGAGAAACCGAAAATCACGTAGGTGAAGCCGCGGGCAGAAGCTAGTATATTTTAGCCACAAAAGATACCGAAAAACTCTATTTGTAACATATATAGCAAATGCGTCCTTAAGTAGGTACATACCTATATGGCGTAAACAATGGTCCGAACTCCGAGGTGTAACTTGAAACTTGTTTATGTGAAGTGTTAAGTGATGTGGATTGAAGTACCTAGTTTCTGTGATACGGTTACGCGCCGCGTAACTTCACCGAGTTGTTTATGAAGTGCGTACGAAAAATAATCGTTACATTCTGAATCATGAAACTAGTTATTCGATTATCAGTCGCATAACTAGTTACTCAAACCGATTACGTTACATAACGCCCACCACTACTTGCCAGTTGCCAGTCAGTCGCGGACTGCTGTACGACTCACGTCGGCGTCGTACAAATCACGATGTCTAACTACTCAAATCGCGAATTTTACGAAATGGTGCGAGTGTATTTACTTAGCAATGAAAGCCTTCGAGCAGCTCAAAGAATGTACGAAAGGGAGAGTGTACCACGTCTGCGAGCCCAAGGAATCCAGAATCCCACAGTACCTAATAGGAGGACAATTTTAGCAGCCAATCAAAGGCTGCTCGACTATGGCCAGTTCACGACTCCCAGTCATGCTCGAGGGTCTGGCAGACCTCGACTGGCGGTCGATGTTGAGGATTCGATATTCGATTTTTTTGAAAGAGATCCGAGAGCCAGTACATACGACGCAGCGCGTCGCTTCGGCGTCAGCCAGTACGCAGTCTGGAAGCTGTTAAATTCAGCCGGACTACATCCGTACCACTTTCAGCCAGTCCAAAAACTCCACGACGCAGACCCAGCACCACGTCGAGCCTTGTGCGAGTGGCTCATTAATCACGCCGATGCCAACATCTTATGGACTGATGAGGCGCTATTTACTCGTGTGGGGCTCTACAACGTCCATAACGAACATTGGTGGGCGTTTAATAATCCACATTTAGTGAGAGAAACGCACCACCAAGTGCGTTTCAGTGCAAACGTTTGGGCGGGTATTATAAAAAATAAAGTGATCGGACCCTTATTTATCGAGGGAGCTCTAACAGGACCACATTACTTAGAAATGTTACGAGATACGATTGAAAATTTGATCGAAGAAGTGCCGATTTCGTATCTTCGTAACTTTTACTATCAACACGACGGCACTCCACCTCATTACGCAATTAGTGTAAGAAATTATTTAAATAGTACGTACGGGGAAAGATGGATAGGTCGCGGTGGACCGGTGCAGTGGCCGGCTCGGTCACCGGATCTTAACCCCTGCGACTTTTATCTCTGGGGTGAAATAAAACGCAAGGTGTATGTCGAAGAAGCCCAAAGTCTAGAAGACTTAAAGTCAAAAATAATTGACGCCTTTACTGAAGTGAAAAATGACACTAGTGTTTTAAATAAACTTAATAACAATTTGTTAAAACGTGCACGTTTATGTCTTCAGAGGAATGGACTCCATTTCGAACAATTACTAAAATACAGTGATTAGTGACACTAATGCATAATGCATTTAATTTAAATTGAACATTTTAAATCAGCAATTTTAGGAAGTAGGTAAGTGATTTTTGATTAATAATCAAATACTTACGTCTAGTGGTTACTTAGCATGTTCAACTGCAAATCACGAGGTCTTGAGTTTGATTACCGGGTCGGTCTAATAATCGTTAAGTGCTGGGTTTTTCTGCCAAGAAATTGTCAGTCTAGCACTGACAATTTCTTGTCATGTTCTTGTCTGACCTGGAGTTGGTAGGTAGCTAGCGGTGTCTCACTCCTGTGCTTTGGAGAGCACGTTGCCGTATTCGGTCCGGTTATTATCACTATTATGTGTGAATAGTCGTCAAAGCTCGCCAACCAGCTTTGGAGCAGCGTGGCGGGTCTACGCTCTAAATCCCTCTTTCCCATGAGACAGGAGGCTCTGTCACAGAGGAAAAATTTCCTCTGTGGCTCTGTGACCAGCAGTAGCTCTGTGACTACAGTTAAAGGGCCGTAATGGATGGTGACAAAAGTATCCTCCACCACCACTACAGCCTTTTTAACGTCCCACTGCTGGGCACAGGCTTTCTTTCTCATATGAATGAGGGATTTAGATCTTAGCCCTGCCACGCTGCTCCAATGCGGGTTGGCGGGCTTGCGGGCTTTAACGACTATTGTCACATGATAGTGACAATGATCGGGACCGACTGCTTAACGTACCTACTTTCCGAGGCACGGGGGTGAAAAACCGCCAGCTACCAACCCCGGGCTGGTACTGAGAATTTCTTGAGAGCAAACCACAATACCTAAAAATTATTTGCCCGACCCGGAAATCAAATTCGGGACCTCGTGATCTGCGTTCAAATATGCTAACCACTAGACCAACGAGGCAGCAAACAAAAGAATGCACAATTCTAATCGTAGGTTTGAATAAATAAAGAGTCATTAGCCTTTCTAGGTATTTTCTGTATTTTGAGTTAAGCCCACTAAAGGAAAATTGAAATTCAGCCTAAAAGTTTAACGCTTTTTTAATTTAAAAAGTCAGTAGATAGGTACGTACCTAACTAGTTCGCATCTCGAAAATGAAGTTAGCACTCAGAGGTCATTGGCCGCCGCGCGTGTCGTCAGGTGTGAGTAGGTATGTAAGTTGACTATTCTACCAAAACAGCTGATAGGTTAGGACTTAGGTAGGTTAGAGTGATAGGTATGCTGCTAATCCTTGTATTTAAATAAAGAAAAATCATTAATCTTTTTTTTTATGCACTCACTTTAATTTATTATTATTACCTATGCATTATTTTCTACATTTTGATGTTCCTAAACCTATTTATTTTTGAAAATTGACTCTAAAGTTAAACGCTCTTACGTTAAAATTTATGAAATTAGGCGACACTCAGAGATTTCTGGCTGTGGCGGGTATCGTCAGCTGATGTGAGTACCTAATTATGGTGACTTTTTTTTAATTAATCTACAAGTTAGCCCTTGACTGCATTCTCACCTGTCGGTAGGTAAGTCTAAGGTAGAAGTCGATTAAACCCATACACCTGATTGGTTTCTACGCGACATCGTAGGTATCGGAACGCTAAATCGCTTGGCCAAACGCTTGGCGGTAGGGCGGCAGGGTAAGGCGGTAGGGCGGCAGGGTAGGGCGGTAGGGCTTTGCCAGCCTCGGCTGAAGCCTCCCAAGTCCCACCAGACCAGACCAGAGATGATTTAGAAATTATAAAATCCCAAATTGCCTCTGCCCGGAATCGAACTCGGGAGCTCGGGAATTCAGACGACCGTAGCACTCACTGAGTGCTACGGTCTTATGAGTGATGACGTGCAACTATGACGAACTCCCTAACGCAGTGGTGAGTGCTACTCACCACTGCGCTAGAGGAGGTTGTTAGAGTAGGGTGACCATAATAATCCGTTTAAAAATAAATAACTTTCGTGAACGATATTTTAGGTATTCTTTAGTAAAATAAAAAATAAAAAAATACGTGTTTATTAAATTTTGATTATTTATAACATATCAAGATTTGGGCACTCGTCACAAATTTTTCCTGTATAGGAGAACCGCGGCCACCGACGCGCTTATAGGCACGCTCCCGCCGCCGCAATTTTTAAATCTGTAATATCTTCGAAAGTATTCATTTAAATCATATGCTGTAAAGGGCCATATGGATTTATAATATTAAATCAACAATGTATTTAAGGTATTTAATTAGATAAGGATTAATGCTGTATTGGTTGAAATCGCTTCGAAAATTAGCCATTATTTGTCGTAAAAAGTAAATGACAAAAAAATGTTATTGTGGGATATCCATAAGAGATAGACATATACCATCGCGGACTTTTTTGTAGACCTTTTCAATGTGTACAATACTTAGTACATTATTTTGATAAATCTCGTAGGGTTCAGCCTGCGTTTGCAATGTAAGCGGAAAAAATTTAATTATTTACGACATCACATTAGAAACCTCAAAAATAACAGTATTTCTCCACTATTTAATGGATGTTATTATACATATAAACCTTCCTCTTGAATCACTCTATCTATTAAAAAAAACCGCATCAAAATCCGTTGCGTAGTTTTAAAGATTTAAGCATACATAGGGACATAGGGACATAGGGACATAGGGACATAGGGATATAGGGACGGAGAAAGCGACTTTGTTTTATACTATGTAGTGATTATCTTTGACTTTGGTACCTAATCAGTCTTTGATTATAATCAACACGTAATAGGAACCAGGGACTGAAAGCGGTACACAGTGGGTCGAAACTGCTATTTGAGGGACATAGGATTTTTTGTTACAAATTCCATTTTAAAAAAATACGTATCGAAAGATCTTGTCATTCTGATGAATAATTATAATTAAAAGTTTTTCTCTAAAACTGATAGTTTGCCCGAAAAAAAATATTTTCAGTTTTTGTTGTATGGAATGAAACATAAACTGCTAAATTTTGGCCAAGTCTTGAAAGGTCTTGCTTTGAAACTACTTTATTCTTATTCTTTGGCTTGTTGGCTATAATTCTACGCTATCAGCGCGTACCCGAAGTTGCCCGTTCGCAAGTTATAAGGTTCACAAAAATGAAGAAAAAAAGTAAGTAAAAAGTACTTTTTAGGGTTCCGTACCTCAAAAGGTACAAAAAGGAACCCTTATAAGATCACTATCTTGTCCGTCTGTCTGTCTGTCCGTGTGTCACCACCGATTTTCTCAGAAACTCGTGAACCAAGCAAGTTGAAATTTATACTGGATACTGAAATCTATAGTTCCTATTAGGTGTATAAAAATCAAGGCCCTGAGTCAACACGATAAAGAGATATGGGCAAATTTAGATTTTCGCGAGAACTTATAAGTACCGAAAATTACCTTAATTTTCAATTTTTTTTATTTTTCGTAATTTTCCCTTCACTTGTGCTATAAGACCTTGCTTTTAACCAAAATTGACAATTCTAGGTCAACCGGAACTAATCTCTCATTCTGACAAATGATTCGGAGAAAAAATATGGAGAGTGATAATGATCGAGGGTTAGGAATATGGGAGAGATAGGTGGAGGCTGTTCAAACCAAAATACCCAAAACCGAAACCTCGCGGTCCGCTTTAGCGGGCCGCGCACCCACGCGCCATACTAGTCATATTATAAAAGGACTTTATTTGTACATTCAAAAACAGATTTTTATTTATTTTTATGCATAATAGTTTTTGATTTATCGTGCAAAATATCGAAAAAAATTCCGTTACGCCCCCCTTATCTCTGAAGTTTACCAATAGAAAAATCTAAAATATAGTTTTTTGAATTGTATTAGCTGTAGTTTTAAATAAAAATAACTAATACAATTAAAAGAACTAAACTAACAAAATTAATCACTGTCACTATCTTGTAAAGTGTGTACATCTATAAATTCAAATTCGGTTAGTATGTTGATTTTATTTTTCCCGTGAAATGTACATAAAATTCTAATAACAAGTACTTTTTTTCTTCATTTTTGTGAACCTTATAACTCGCGAACGGGCAACTTCGGGTACGCGCTGATAGCGTAGAATTATAGCCAACAAGCCAAAAAATAAGAATAAAGTTGTTTTAAAGCAAGACCTTTCAAGACTTGGCCAAAATTTAGTAGTTTATGTTTCATTCCATACAACAAAAACTGAAAATATTTTTTTTCGGGCAAGCTATCAGTTTTAGAGAAAAACTTTTAATAACAATTATTCATCAGAATGACAAGATCTTTCGATAAGTATTTTTTTAAATGGAATTTGTAACAAAAAATCCTATGTCCCTCAAATAGCAGTTTCGACCCACTGTGCGGTAGAGCATACCGGTACATACCACCGTTATCATACCGGTACAAAATAGGTACCGAAATCTCAACCTTTATAAAAGATACCTTTATTTAACCGCTTTGCGATTTCGGTACCGAAAAAATACGAAAAGGTGCGCGCGCGGGGGTGAAGAATTTGACCACTAGCCGCGCGCCGCGCGTCCCCCGCTTCCCGTCGGTTCCTGTGTTTGTTAAAACGTAAGGATTTTAAGAAATTCCAAATGCTAATTTTAATCTAAAAATAAGAATATTAAAGAATATAGAATGCCGAAGTGGTGGGATTCATTCAACGGCACATCAAAGTAAAGCCTTATTAGATAAAAATATCGATATAAATAGTAGTAGTACCGAAATAAAATTTCGGTACCGAAATTTTATTTCGGTACCGAAATTTTATTTCGGTACCGGTAAACTGAAATATAAAGGTACAGAAATAAAGAGGTACCGAAATGAAGCGGTACCGAAATTATAGGTATTTAAACAATTCGGTACTTTTATTAAAAGGGTAGGCCCATTACCGCTAAATAAAACTACCATTAAATTCCGGTTATTCAGTCCCTGATAGGAACTCTTGTTTGGTAGTTAAATTAAAAAAAAATGAAAATATACATAAAGTCCTATCTCCCCGTCTTGTTCCCTGGGTAGGGTAAGATGGGGTACTCTAAGCCCTCATACGCATTAGCGGTCAACCGCGTGCGCGGCTAACCGCGCGGCTAGCCTTTTCATAGAATGCGGTTGCATATAAAAATATAAAAGCGGCTAGCCGCGCGGTCAGCCGCTTTTATATTTTTATATGCAACCGCTCATTTCGTACGCCCTAAACCGCGACGAAATTCTATGAAAAGGCTAGCCGCGCGGTCAGCCGCGTACGCGATTGACCGCTAATGCGTATGAGGGCTATGGAGCAAGATGGGGAGATGGGACTGGGACCCAATGAGAAATTAATATTATGGAGGCGCCATACCTACTTTAAAAACGTGTCAAAAATCCACTCATACACGCTTAGATTAGGTATCATACACGCACAATCCCAAGACATAAAATGGCGCGTGTTCATTGTGATGTGATTTCTCAAGTTGAGCGTGTGTTCATGTATATATTTTAGGGAGGCCATATTTGCCTTGAGTCTGCCGCAAACTGTTTTACTGTTTATTATGCACAGAGTACTTTATATATACTTTATTAGAGATTGCACTCGCCTGTTCACCTAAAGCGACCTCCACAGGGAAGTGGCTAAACTAAAATATATATAACTACAACGCTATAGTACTATATATATAGGTACTACTGGTACTATAATATATATACTATACTATTGTCCTTGTGTATCGTATAAAATAATTTATCTTAATTATTACAAGATCACTAAAGAATGATGTGACCTTGTAATAATTAAGATAAATTATTATTATACAATACTTACATTAAAATTGTAAGAGGTGGTCTCCAGATGTTAGGAAATGAAACGCATGTTGATAATTTTCTGCTTTTTAATCGAGTCTTTTTTACATGCGTGGGTCACTGTTATTTATGCAAAGATAATCGGAGTCGATCACGTCCACGATCACGAGATGAAATGCACAGATAATTGGAGTCCAAGAATGGCGAAATAGTAATAAAATAAGAAAAAACTAACGAAGCACCAATAACACAATAATTATCCAACTGTCATACTAGAAAAACTTCAATGTCAAACTAATTATTGTTGTCAATGTTGGTCAAACTGAAATGGCCGTTCGCTACGTTTAGAAATTAAATCATAAATGTTTCATTAAACTTCCAACTTATATAGAAATATTTACAATGACTGTTATGTGAGTTTTAACTTAGAAATTTATCCTACTAACTCATATTACTCTCAAAAAAATATTTTACATATTATTAGCTGAACTGTTTAATTAAATGACATTAAAATAAATTAGACTAAAACTTAAACTTCTGAACGAACACTTACTTCAGTGGCATCATAGATAAAGAGGCACAGATTATAAATACAAGATAAGCGCCATCTTTAGGGAAGTGGTAACCGGGGTAATTTTCATACAATGAAAAAATGTTTGAAGTGCAAAGGCCCTGTTATTATGTCAAAAATGTAATGTTGTCTCTTACACACTTATGAAAATTTTGATAAGCTTGAGCTATTTTCCGATCCACTATTTTCTATAAGACATTAGGGCGCCTCTATAATAATTTCTCAATGGCCTAATCTGACAAATGACTTTGACATTTGTTTGTTTTTCTCATGTTTTCCTTCCCTTGTCGTTTTTGGCTGTGGTTTTCGGATATTGATTGTATGAATTTTTTCATTGTAATTCTGCGAAAACATTAAAAAACTGCTCGATATTACATACACTGTTGTCTTGCGAAGTAAATTATTATATTGAAGCTGAACGCTCAATATGATACCGAGTGAAATCTTCGCCGAAGATATGATGAGTACAGTGGTTCGATACGGCCTATATATTGGCGCTGCGTTCCAATTAATCTGCCTATTAGCCTGTGTTACACTCACAGATGAACAGAGCGAATCGCATCCGTATGAGAAGGTATAACTTTTACTATCATTAATTTAAAAAAAACTTAGCAGACTATCAATTTTAGATACGTACTACTCAACCAAGCGAACTCGGCACCAGATTGAAATGCGGCCCCCTATACTCTAGGTGCCTAGTTGGCTTGGTCGAGTAGTACTTTGCTACAGGCGGCGTTGACCGAAAAAAGATTTCTTAAAAATTTATAAATCAACATCAGCTTTCGTGGATATACAAAAATAGATTAGACTCTCATCCAGCAATGCAGGAGACTGCAATTACCTACTTATGTACTAAATATTGTGATGAATTTTGGAAAAGAGCAGCAAATCTACTAAAATAGATTGTCGCAACTAGGCCAGACATCCCGTAATATAACGGAATCAATATTATCTCCAATATTACACGATAAAATTCTATCACTTGCCACTGCCAGCACAGCATAAGGCTCAAGGTACATTTTGGCCAGAAGGGAAGCAACATCTTTTTAATATTATATTACACGGTAGACTGAACTTTACCTTCACTTACACACAATTATAAATTGATAACTGATGAATTATAATTAATTTGCACCATGTAATAATACAGATAAATAATATTTCCAGGCATATACAGACAGTGATGAATGCAGCTCTGAACAATCATCACCAGGCCATCGGGCAACAATCTCTCGTGCCAGACGACATGACAAAAAGAAACGTCGTTAAATTATAAACCACTGACGAAGCATTGTATGAATCTCATACAAGGAGCTGGTGTACAAAAGAAGACTTGTCCCAATAACTAAATTTTATAATGCACAGCAATTAGCTGAAACAAGCATTATCAATCTTCTTAGATATAACTTTGCAATATATTGACTAATCACAATTTCTAACGGCAAATCGATTCGTAGGTTTAAGCATCAGGAAAGTATAAGATAAAACTAATCCCTAAAGTGGTGAAATGAGTTACTGCTGACTTCTGGCCAGCAGGTGAGGTTGCAGGCAACCCCTACTTAATTGTAATATACAAGTATAAATTAAAAATTTATACTTGTATAAATTTTGTGGCGGCGCCATTTTGTGGCGGCGGCCATCTTGGACCGATTTTCATCAAACATAGCTAACAACACTCGACTAATTCACCTTTCAAACAAAAAAAAACACATTCAAATCGGACCACCCGTTTGAGCGCCACAGGGGAACAGACAGACATACACACACACAGACACGTCAAACTTTAACACCCCGTCGTCGTTTTTGCGTCGGGGGTTAAAAATGAAAGACAAAATAGATTAATACAAACCCTCATTAGGGTGGACAAGTCAAGTTTACAACAAATTTTACTTTAAAATGTTTTTCTACATATGAATTATATTTTTAAGTGACTAAAATAGCATAGTGTGGCCGATTCTGTTGTACACAATCTCTAAATCTAAACTTAAATGACAGGTCTAAATATATTCCTGTCTCTTTCACAATCCTCCCTGCTGAAGGGGATAGCACCATTTTTAAACCTGTCAATTTAGTTTAGGTTTAGAGATTGTGTACAACAGAATTAGCCACACTGTAAGATTAAATGTAGTTACTTTAAATTGTTAAAGTATTATCACTTTTCTTTTCTTTATAAGATGTAATAATAAGTATGTAGTTGTATTTAGCGAGTTTTCGCCTCTTGCTAGCATTTTTAAGATTAGATTACCCCTTGTATTGCAGTGTAGTATTATATTAAAAATTATTCTGAGTAAAAAATTTCTGGTATGTATGAGGATATTTTGATAAAATATCGCCTGAAGAATCTCGACCAACTTATCTATTAAATTATCAGCTGTACATAATGATATCATTTTATTAATTCCGGGCACTTAATGCCAAGAATAAATCTAGTGAAATTCTAAGACCATAAAAACGCTTGGAGGATTTTCTTCAACATTTTGCCCGTGTTGATATGGCACAGTCCTAGAGGTAGATTTTGTGGTTCTGCGACAATGTATGTGCACGTGCCACAAAGTCTACCTTAACATTTCAATATGTAGCAGAATTCAGTTAGATTTATCCCTGTCCTAATTGTAAGGTAATGTTCCGCATCTGTATATGTAAAACATTTGACTTTGCCTGTTTTTACTTACTTTAAATGTCTATAGGTAATTTTGATCTCAATAAAAAACAAATAAATATGTAAAAGCTTTTTTATTTGTTACATGGACTAGAAATTACAGCATTTTATTATTGCTCATACTATAACATAGTATCTAATTAAGTAAAATCTCATTATATTTTAACATTTTGTACAAGCTCAAAAATTCTAAATAACAACAATAGTAAGGCACTTGATTTTCTTTTGTATTATTATTATGATATAAAATTAGCACCATTTGTAGAATTAACAAATATTTAACATGGGTAACAACAAAATTGTACAAAATATCTATCTATATAATATTATTTATCATGGCTGTGTACAATAATTATTATTTTTATTTCAAGACAACAAACACAATTAATTATGGTGCCTACTAAATTGACACATCTAAACAATTAAAAATACAGTAAGATACCATTCACAATGTTCCCTTCAGAAAAGGATAGGACTAGTTTTAGATCTGTCAGTTTATTTTAAATATTTGAGCCCAACCGATAAGTAAAAGTCTTAAAACAGGCAAAAACCTATTGGTAACGGAGTAATAATCACGCTCCGAGGCACGGACGGGTGCGAAACACCGCCAGCTACCAACTCCGGGCTGGCACTGAGAGTCTCTTGACAGAAAACCCAATACCTAACGATTATTATTTGTCCGACCCGGGAATGGAACCCCGTGATCGGACCTCGTGATCTGCAGTCGAATATTTTAACCATTAGACCAACGAGGCGGTTATATGCATCTATTGTGCATCCCTTTTTAGGGTTCCGTACCCGAAGGGTAAAAAACGGAGCCCTATTAATGTCACTCGGCTGTCTGTCTGTCTGTCTGTCCGTCTGTCCGCCGGTCACAGGTCTCTAGCTCGCAGACGAAATGAGTTACAAACCTGAAATTTTGGTATTTAGTGTAAAACGTTAACCCAAAATCAAATATTGAATTAGAAATTGAATTAAATTATTTTTCAGGGGGGCTCCCATACATGAAAAAGGAGCCGGAAAAAAAAATTTTTCTTTACCCTAGCTTGTGGGATATCATTGTTTAGAGCTCATTAAGTAGAGTACAAATATATATTTCTTTAATTTTTATCTCAAAAAATAAGGGAATGGGAGGCCATCAAAGTTGTCAGTTTTAGACCATTTTTGTGACGGGGGCTATCTCAAAAACTAAACTAGTTGGGAATATGATATTTCAGTATATTATGTACTATATGCTCTATTTAAACAACAAATACTGAAAACAACGATTTATTAAATAGTTTATAAGCTGTGACCAAAATAAACGAACATTTTTTTGGGTTTTTCTTTCACGGTTTGTTGCGATGTCTAGCTCGGAAATTAAATATTTCTTAGACCCAAAATATTATATTGTTCATAATTATGTACGGAACCCTGAAAGAGCGAGGCCCGACTCGCACTTGGCTGATTTTTTATCATTTGACAAGTCATTCATCTACCAGCAGATTTAAATGTCTTTTTGCTAAGTGAGTATAAAATTCTTTCTATTTTTATTAGATACTAGCGGTCCGCCCCGGCTTCGCCCGTGGTACATAATATATAGCCTATAGCACTCAAGGATCACGCACATATCCAACGGTGAAAGAATTTTTGAAATCGGTCCAGTAGTTTCCGAGATTAGCGCGTTCAAACAAACAAACTCTTCCGCTTTATTATATTAAGTACTAGCTTTTGCCCGCGGCTTCGCCCGCGTGAATTTCGGTTTTTCACAAATCCTGAGGGATAAGTAGATTTCTGGTCCACCCGCCCCCCGCCGCGCGGCGGCGTACCGCGGTACCGCGTACGACGGGCGCAGGGCGCAGGGCGCAGTGCGCAGGGCGCAGGGCGCAGGGGTGCGCGGCGCGGGGAGTTCCGTGCAGCGCGAGCGTCGCGGTCGGCCGTCACGCGCAGCGAAAATACCTATCAGGGCGTTTTTTACCGATTTCAACACAACTCCTTTTTTGAAAGTCGGTTAAAAAAGTAGCCTATGTTACTCCTTGGTTAATCCTCTACTTGTCTGTGAAAGTCCCGTCAAAATCGGTTCAGCCGTTTCGAAGATTAGCCCGTTCAAACAGACAGACAGACAGACAAAAATTTTAAAAACGTGTGATTCGGTTATGGTATCGTTCAAATAACCATATGAGCTTAATATGTGGTAGTTATTTCGAAATTACAGACAGACACTTCAATTTTATTTATTAGTATAGATAGATTGGGTAATGCAACCGTTTGATAAAAAATAATAGTGACACACGTTTCTATTTACAAATTAAAACAGTATTATCACACTTTTACCTGTCTTCAAACTATTCGGTTAAATTGAAAACAGAAACAATTATAAAATTACGGCTTTTTGTAACAACCTAAAGACATTCAAAATACTTTTTCTTTGGATACAGTTACTTCAGAGAGTACTCGTTTTGGTTTTTGTATGTACTAAAAATAATTTCAATAAATGTACATTTTTAACATTATTTTCCAAATTTCTTTAAAATAATTATTGCACAGTATTTTATTAGTAGTCTATAATATATAATATTATATTAATTTGTTGTATAAATAAATTTAGTAGGTATACTCCGTAATTAATTATTGTATAAAAATATGAATAAAAACTTTAGCCCAAAATATGAATGTAAAAATCAGTTGTCGAACTTGATGTTGAAAAACGTTAAATTATTAAATAAAATAATGGCATACTTTAAAATTCAGACAGTAAAATGGTCTGCGGAGACAACTACACTATCTTTTGCTCTGTACAAAATTAAATGCAAAATAAATTAACGGTAAGCAACATTAGAAGCTAGTTGTCAAATTGAAATTTTTCGCCCTGATAGCGTTCAGCACATTGGGGTCGTTCAGAAACTGCTTGAACGCGTCCAGCTTCTTAAAGCATATAGTGACACAGCAAGACTTTTTATGGGAGTTGCTGCTCGCGTCCGCTTTCGAGCAGCCCTTGCCGGACTCTCCGCATTCCGCTGAACATTGTCCGTTGTCTGTGCCGCTGCAGGGACATTTTATGTTGTCGATGATTCCGAGCAACGACTCGTCACACTCGTGGGTGTATACGCCGAAGTCCTCGAGGTTGGAACTGTTGTGCCTCTTGTGATAATGCAGGAAGGTGTTGTGATTCGTGTCCGTAGCTCGCCCACAACCTACAGCGCATTTCATCTCGGCGTGGTCGCACTCACAATCCGCGCCGCACGAGCATTTGTCGTCCCCACACCCCACGCGCTCGGGCAACTCGTGGCTCTGACAGTTCCTACACTCCCCGCTATTCGGGCCGCACTCGCAAACGTTGCAGGAGCAGATGCCGGCGTCCGCTGCCAGCTGTTCCAGGGGATTCTTAGCTTTCCTCCCGAAAACGTTCTCGGTTTTCACGACGTACATGTCGGAAGGAGGCTCGTTGTCGAACAGCAGCGTGTCCTCGAGGGCCAGATCCGTGTTGAACAGAACGGAATTGGCCGGATTGATTTCTACGCTCTGCTGGACTCTGCTCGGGGGAGGCGTGTTCAGGGACCTGTCGTCTAAGATTTCGACGGTGTTTTTCAAAAAATCGATGTCCGCATCGATCTTGGTCGCGTCGTGGTTGGTCACCAGTTCGCTGTCGTTGAAAACTTTGTCGCTGACGTCTAAAATGTTCGGTGTGTCTAAGTGGAAGGAGCTCTGAGTCATGAGATTGGCCGTCGGCACGGAATCGGTGTTCAGGTCTATGTAACTTTGCATGTGTGTCGGAACGAATGTCGCGAGAGTAAATATGCTCTCCGGGACGTTCTCTTTGATGCTCACCGGAGTTTCTTGTATGGACGACGCTAGGGCTGTGACGTCGATCCACGGGGCTTGTATTTCGATTTCGTTGGCCAACGCCAATTGCATGGCCTTAGATTCGATTTCCATTTTGGGCGGATTCGGTTGGATGTTATTCACATTGTCGACGACCCAAGTATTATCGTTGTCGTCCTTTTTAGCAATTTTCTCCACGTCAAAGGGAGAGAGCACCTCGAGGTTGCTCAGATCGTAATCTACGGCTATGCTGTTAGTGTTGTCGAATTTAGTGTTGTTAGTCGCGTTATCGAAAAGCAATTCTGTTATGTCCATGTTATTGTTAGAGAGGGGGTTGACACTGGTGATGTCTTCGAGACTGCCGTCAGTGGAGTTGGACTCGGTGGTAATCCTACCGAAGGACTCGAGGAGACTGTCCCAGATCATGACGTCAGTGTCGGGTTTCGTCGGTTCGTTCTCAATGACCTCTACGATCGGTGTTTCGGCTTCGATCTGCAAAGTATCATAGGTAACATGTAGGTACACGATGGCATGTTGGTGTGTTAGGAACTTAGGACACGTATGATTATTTTGTCCTTCGTAACATTTAACAAACGCAAATACAGAGCATATTTATTCCCGCTGGTATACTGAATGTGTGGTGTGTAGGTTGAAAGAAGTGATGATGGAGTTTCGTGGTAGTCTTTATGCAAAGAGTAGGAGTAAGTTCAGAAGTAGGGCGGAAACACGACCGCCACTTTGAGTCGAGATCGGTTGAGACGCGATGGAAGTTTTCAGATTGGACAAATTTTAGGGGCGTATATACTCGAGTGTACCTATATCTGAATAAACGTCGCATATAGGTCCAATCTGAAAACAGATTTCATATTTATATCAATGTAGATTCACATCAAACCAGTATTCTCTCTAGCCAGAATCACACAAAAACACCGGGCACTACGTCACATTGAAAGATATGTAACCTAACGCTTTCATAATACTTGACCTTTTCTATCGAGCGCCCGCAAACAGATCACCGTGGAGAATAGCTTTCCGCACCCGGTTGCGACGCATGAGGCCTCTATAGCCAGTGTGCGTTCTTAAGTGCGCTCTGAAGTGATGTGACGCCATGAACACAACACTCAATACACTCACGTTCTTCTACTTTTTATCGTACAGGCGCACGTGTCGTCTGCTGGTCTGGTCGCAGTAGAGAACAGTATTTCCGCTGTGGAGAACAGATTTCCGCACCCGTTACGATGGAAGTGTGCGGTCACCAGCCGGAATGCGTGCCCGTGTGCGCTATGAAGTGATGCGATGCGTTGAAAGAACACAAAATAATCAATACACTCACCTGGTGTTTTCTGACGTGCGCCCGCAAACTGGTCGCAGTGGAGAACAGATTTCCGCGCCCGTTATGATGGAAGTGTGCGGTCGCCAGTCGGAATGCGTGCACGTGTGCGCTATGAAGTGATGCGATGCGTTGAAAGAACACAAAATAATCAATACACTCACCTGGTGTTTTCTGACGTGCGCCCGCAAACTGGTCGCAGTGGAGAACAGATTTCCGCGCCCGTTATGATGGAAGTGTGCGGTCGCCAGTCGGAATGTGTGCACGTGAGCGCTATGAAGTGATGCAACGCGATGAAAGAACTCTAATCAATACACTCACCTGGTGTTTTCTGACATGCGCCGGCAAACCGGTCGCAGTGGAGAACAGATTTCCGCACCCGTTACGATGGAAGTGTGCGGTCGCCAGCCGGAATGCGTGCCCATGTGCGCTATGAAGTGATGCGATGCGTTGAAAGAACACAAAATAATCAATACACTCACCTGGTGTTTTCTGACGTGCGCCCGCAAACTGGTCGCAGTGGAGAACAGATTTTCGCGCCCGTTATGATGGAAGTGTTCGGTCGCTAGCCGGAATGCGTGCACGTATGCGCTATGAAGTGATGCGATGCGTTGAAAGAACACATAATAATCAATACACTCACCTGGTGTTTTCTGACGTGCGCCCGCAAACTGGTCGCAGTGGAGAACAACTTTCCGCACCCGCTCGCAGCGCACGCGTGCGGCCGCGAGCCGGAGTGCGTGCGCGCGTGCGCTTTGAGGTGATGCGACGCAGTAAATGACTTCCCGCAGCCGTCTGTTATACATCTAGAAATTTAGATCATAGTATTTGTTAACAGAGAAGTTATCTTGATACGTGAAAGGTAAAAGATATCTACGGCTGAATCAATATCTTCGGCATTTTCTTTACTACTTTACATTGCATTGGAATTCCGGTTCTGTCCCTGGCTTAGTGAACAAGCCGCGAGGGAACGATTGTTATTTTCGTCATATTTTAATAAGACAGCTGTAAGCGATGCGTCGTTAATAGACAAGGTTAAATAGGCGTTGACCTTTATTTAAAAATTGTTACTTTGTGATCACAATGAAACACCTACTAAAAAATTAAATCCAATTACGCTTTTCATATTATGTATAAATATTAATGTACAGATTATATGCACATTTTCGTTTATACTCAAATTTAATTTTTATTTACATATTTGTTTGTCATATATTATATGCCATATTGAATTTGTCATGACGTCACGAATTATGTCACTTCCTATGACACTCAACCGCTTAGACAAAGCCTGAATCTTATTTACCAAAACCATATGAGTGGCCAGCAAATATTAGAGAACCGATGAACCAAAACAAACACACGAACTGCCAACAAACAACTGTGTTGTGGTGTGTCGCAACGTGAGTATCGACCAATCGGAGCACGCTTCGAGCGACAACACTACGAAGATATTAGTGTCTACGTCATCACAATCCTGTCGCATCCTAACACACCACGACACAATAGTTTCAACTCACTTATAGGGCCGCTCTTGAGTATGTGTACGGATGTGTTTTTTCAAGTCGCTCAGCGTTGTAAAGAATTTCGTGCAACCATCGGCTTTACAATTGAACGTGTCGCCGCTGTGTAATCTTTGATGTGCCCTTAGTCTGGAACAAATACCGTTTTAAATGACTCGTTTCCTTCTAAAATGACTGAGCCCCTTTTCCATAGTCACATATCTAATGCGGAAAGGAAACGGGGGTAGTTCGTATAATGCAAAGATCCTACCGCATACGATAAAATCACATACAAATGTGAACTTTAAGTGTCAAATTATACATTTCTCTCAGGTCTGAATCATACGTAACGATTATTACATGTATGAAAAAAATATATATTTTTTGAAATAGGTAGCTGGTAGTCTGATAAGAAATTGAATAGAGATGGAAACAATTTTTAAAGAGTTTCAACACTTTTCTTGTGATGTGAAAGACAAATGTCGTTGCGATACCCACAACATAATTATTATGAGTTCGTTAATACCTAGGTATCTCATAAGTCGGACTTACAATAAATAATTGTCAGTTTCACAAACGACCATTAAGAAATTGGCAATGTTCAAGATACGCCAAGATTGCCTTTGTCCAAAATGAACAAGTGCCAAATCATATTGTGACATAGAACATTAATAAACGACACATTCACCGTCTTGGTCTAATGACAAGCTTATTCGGCTGCGGATCTTGAAAGTCGAGTCTCTGGGGGGTTATTCTGTAACTTAGTTAGCAACTGAAAATAGTTGCCAACTATTTAGTTCGATATACATTGCTGCTTTACTGTGTGAAATTATGAAAACACTTTATAATTTCCCACAGTAAAGCAGCAATGTATATCGAATTTATTCGTTGGCAACTATTTTCAGTTGCTAAGTTACAGAATAACCCAACTGGTCGGGATAAAAAAAGGTTTTGGGTGTTGTTGACAAGAAAATTTCAGGGTGAGATTTATAGAGCGCACTCTGACTCTACTGAGACTCAAGACAGAGTTAAAACGAGACAGATTCATCTCATTTTTATTTTTGTCTCGTTTTAACTCTGTCGTGAGTCTGAGTAGAGTCAGGCCCTTTGTTGATACGCCGTGGAAACTCACGTTTTGTATGGATAAATGTAACGTAAATAACGTAAGTAATGTAAACGTGAGTAATTGAGTATCCTCTATAGATGTCACCCTCAGTAGCCCGGAGTTGGGAAGATGGCGGTGCTATACCTCCTTGATTCGGAGAGTTGTAAAGACTTTTTACTGTGCCTGATCTTTTCTAGTGGCATCGGATTATGTGAGTGAGGGAATAGAATCGGGTGCATTCTGCTTGCACACATACTTGTTCTCTATAATACCTCCTGCGCAGTTGCCAGTTGGATAGTCTCCGTTGATACTGGCTGTCATATCCCGGCGAATTAGGACTATCATTATAATACAAAGAAATAAACCATGAAAAGTACAGATTCATCATCTATAGCTTTTACATAACTCGTATAGGTAAGTGAACAAGTAAAGTTCGTAAACTAAAACCCGACTACGCTTAATAATTTAATAAAAATTTAGTGGGCAAAAGCGCGGGGCAAGCAGCTAGTGGCGCCATCTGTTATGCATATCCAAAACTAATTTTAAAATCTAGAAAGCCGCGCAAAGGTGACTTCTCGATTGTTTTCGTAAATAAAATGTAGCCTATGTCACCCGGGCCATAACAACGAATCAATAGACAACTCATTCATGAAAATCGGTCCAGTAGTTTAGGCGGTATTTACAGTGGTACACACAGAATCTCATACAAAAATCGGCCACAAACGTACATATACAACGTTAGTTTTACTTTGCGCAAAAACCGAAACACGTGTCAAATATTTTTACATTAAGAATACTTATACAAAATTTCAAAAAAATATAATGAAAAGTAACGAAGTTATAAGCTTGTTATGTTGCGTCGTTGTCCTCGAAAAAAATGGTCACCGCAAGCCATCGCCGCAGCGACTTGCGATCGACGCGAGTTGAATGACCGCCGCTGTGTGCCGACCGTCAACTGATGCGCGGTAAATCATTGTCTAAGCTTGTAAGATTTCAAAATATTTTTGGACAAAAATATAACACTATATAAAAATGGTTGGACTCGATTTTGTTACTGATTCTGAACAAACTACTTTCAGGTTTTGCGTAAAGTAAAACTAACGTTGTATACATAGACTGCTAAAATCATAAACCTTCCTTTTGGCTTTGCCTTAGTCGGGTAAAAAATGCGATTCGTTCGGCGCGTGCGGCACGTGCGTTCAATTCTGTTATGCGCGATCAATACTTACCAATCGGATACTGAACCAAAATAGATTCACTAGAAAAATACATAAACATCTTCCAAACAGTTATTTACATTGTAAGCAATAATTCTCCGGCGTGTTTGCAAAAAAAACTCCAACCTAAATTATAGATAATCATCCATTGAATTATCGTACATACTCCCTTGAAATAGAGATCAAAATCGAATTACACACGGATGACTGACACGTATTCAGACTATATCCACAGTCGAAAACATAGATTGGCAAGGCTCCAGACATCTATAAATCAGACAGTTACTTAAGCACGTTGTACTGTTTAGATATTCGGGTTTTAGAAACAATTCAGCCTTATGTATTGCATAATAAAAATGTATATTATGAATGAAAAAAAAAAGGTCAAGTGCAGGCCTTGGAGTATTTTATCTTTGTGACTCAAGACGCGTGGGCGGCAGGTTGTTGCTCGTTACTGTGGTAAACATTCCAAGAGACAAATCAAAAATTGTATAAAAGGCTAACATTTCGGTTTTGATTTAAGCTAGGCGCCCATTGGCCACTTTTCAGCAGTTGAAGTGGCTGACATATAGCAGCATACTTAGATAATGTTGAGGTTGGACTGGGAATCCCACCGGTAGGTATATATTTGAGCCTTCATAACATATTTCGTTCCATGGTTCATATTGGAAAACCTCACATTGGAAAGTGCAGTGTTGGTAGACCCCCTAATGAAACACGATGACACATACTGATTCTGTTGATCGCAATCTATAAACTAAACTCAATTGACAGATCAAAAGTGCTATCCTTTTTCAATGTTCCCCGTGGAAAAGGATAGCATTATACTTAGAGCTGTCAATTTATTATAGAGATTGTGTACTTATAGTTGGGACATTACAAACATGCAAACCGAGTTATAAATCATTTTTACCAGACTTCTCGCTCGCACTTACAGGTTTTATGGAACTGGAAACTGTTTACCTGGTGCTGTGCGAAGCAGTAAAAAAAGATTTATCGATAGTCGATAATAGGTTATAAAGAGCGAGGGAGAGCACTCACAACCCTATGATCGTAATGTTTTATGACTAAGTTCGCACGTTTGTTAGTGTCCCAACTATAGTACAGAATTACCACCATGGTTTAGTAGAAATGCATCAATAAATAGATTTTGAATGATGGTTAATTTTTCTTAAGTCAAGTTTTTGTTCCAATATCTTCATAAGTATTGATAATATATCAAGGTGAAAACTATAATTATATATACGAACCTGTACAGTGTGTTGAAAGCTTTATTGCACGACTCAATATCACATGCAAAAGGTTTGGTTTTTGTGTGTGCCCGCACATGAATTTTTAAACTATACGACGTAAGAAATGCCTTGCCACATGATTCCATCGGACATATAAACCTGTATTCACCTGAAAATATGCAAAAACTCAAATTAATAGAGGCCTATACTTCGACTTTTAATTGTATGCACTAATGTGAAGTTTCGTGGGTTGTCACTTTTTAACGAAAATAAAATAGGGATGGGGTACAAGTGATTGATTTGAATCATTCAATTATTCTATTTAAATTAAAGTTTATATTTTAAGTAATTATTATATTTTATGTACAAAGGTTACATATATATGTATATATGTATATATATAAATACATATATCTTTAATATATAAAACAAAGTCTGGTTTGTTTGAACACTTATAACTCGAGAACGGCTGGACCGATTTTCATGGTTTTTGATTTGTTGTATTTGTCTCTGGCCCGAATAGCAGAATAGTTAACTGTTAAAAATATTGGAAAATTGACGAAAAAATAAAAGAAAAAACATTTTCCCATACAAAATGTTCATGGATTTCGTAACTGTCAAACATTGAATGTTCATCCCGTCGATATGGAACTCTATCACCCGTACCAATATAATTCTTCTGTACTTTGTTCTAAAGGGCTGGACTGATTTGGATGAAATTTTGTGTGTATATTTCAATGGGTTCCTGGATAGTTTGGAAACACCATTATCGTCTAAGTATAGCTAACCTATTGGGTCTTGGTAGGTGGCGCTGATATTGGTATGTCACCAGGCAGGACGACGTCTGCCGGGATCGCTAGTATATATAGATATATATATATATATGTGAAAAATTAAAATGTCGAATGATAAACGAAGAAATATTCGCCGAGCGTCAGTGTCAACAGCGTCAACAGCAGCCTGAAAAAGCGTAACCTCGATCATCGGTGTTTAAAAGGATCGACGTAAAGAACCTTTTTAAAGGACTGACTGAAGAAAAAGGAGGTTATATGATCTGGTTTTCAGTTAAATGATTTGAGTAATAAGTCTTCACTCTTCAAAAATTATAGTTATGGACCAGTATTTAAAACGTATTGTTTTCTTTAGAAATAACTAGTTAACAAAAGCAAAGTTTTTTTAAAGCTCACAGTTTAATCAATAAAATTACCTAAAATTATACAAAAAGTGTTTCACATTGTTTGTTAGTAAAATCACAAATTAACAAAAAAAAAAATCTTAACTGGCGTAAAAAAAGCATCTCAAGAAACCAGTACACTAAGCCCTCATACGCATTAGCGGTTGCGGTAGCAGGCGGTTCGAACCGCGTCACGCGGTTGAACCGCTGAAGCCCTGACAACTACGTTCAGTCTATCATAAACGAAGAATTAGTAGATATTTTAAAAAAATATCTACTAATTCTTTCCATTGTCTTCAATTTAGGTCTCTGTTTTTATAAACTGCTGCTTCACAATTCCATATTGCTTCTTTTCTTTGTTGACAACACACCTGCGGCACGCCGCGAACTGAACCGCTAGGCGGTTCAGTTCGCGGCGTGCCGCATGCGTGCGTATAGGCAACATGGCGGCCAGCCGCGAAGCGGGCCGCTGCCTCCCAGTCAACCGCCGCGGTTGGAATTTCGTCGCGGTGTAGTGCGTACAAAATGAGCGGTTGCATATAAAAATACAAAAGCGGCTGGCCGCGCCGCAACCGCAACCGCTAATGCGTACGAGCGCTAACGCTGAGTTGTATACTAACGCTGAGTTGTACAAAAGAAATTTCCATCCCCTCTTTCAAGGAAATCGTGCTGAACTAAGTAGATACAGACAAACAAAAATCAAAACAAGTAATTTTGGCTTAAGTATCGATGAATTAATTGGAAGTCATCTTTTAGTTATTTATGTAATAACTAAAAGATGACTTCAATGATAATAAACGTAACAACACGATAAAAAAATTATGCAGATTGGCCGGAAGCATAAACAAGTGTAAGTCTAAAATTACAGTTTGGTACGTTTATTTTTACGACACTATGGGCCTGTTTCACCACCTTGTGATAAGTATCGGATAGCTATCTACAACTTTTGTCTTTGTCACTTGACATAAAGTAAGAAAGTGACAAAACTTACGTTTAGGCTATCAGACACTTATCAGAAGGTGGTAAAACAGGCCAACAGGCTGTTATACTGCAAATAGAAAATAGTACTTCTTACTTTTTTTTCAATTAAAGCTCATATTTTATACTAGCGGACCGCCCCGGCTTCGCCCGTGGTACATATATAGCCTATAGCACTCAAGGATCACGTACATATCCAACGGTGAAAGAATTTTTGAAATCGGTCTAGTAGTTTCTGAGATTAGCGCGTTCAAACAAACAAACTCTTCAGCTTTATAATATTAGTATAGACTAGATGATGCCCACGGCTTCGCCCGTGTGGATTTAGGTTTTTAAAAATCCCGTGGGAACTTTTGATTTTCCAGAACAAAAAGTAGCTTATCTGTAGAAACCCGTCCCCAAAACGGAAAAATCCTGTGGGATCCCCACGATTTCGGAATACAATTCCTTACAGCATCAGGGTTGAGGAATTGGATATGTACCTACTCGAGTTCATTCAACGATAAAGTCTTTAATTGGTACCCCCAATATCAATTTAAATAACCGAAAGTTTCTAAAACCCATTAGTTTTGGGGATTAGGTCCCCTACAGCATCAGGATTGAGGAGTTGGAATCCAAATTTTTTACAGAACAGGGTCGCATTGTTTCTCTATCGATTAAAAAAAAAGTTACGCAAATCGGTTCAGAAATCTCGGAGATATCGGTGTACATAGGTAGAAAAACACAACTCCTCCTTTTTTGAAAGTCGGTTAAAAAAGTAGCCTATGTTACTCCCTGGTTAATTCTCTACTTGTATGTGAAGGTCCCGTCAAAATCGGTTCAGCCGTTCCGAAGATTAGCCCGTTCAAACAGACAGACAGACAGACAGACAGACAGACAAAAATTTTAAAAACGTGTGATTCGGTTATGGTAGCGTTCAAATAACCATATGAGCTTAATATGAGGTAGTTATTTCGATATTACAGACAGACACTTCAATTTTATTTATTAGTATAGGTTGTACCAATAGGATGCGTTTGCCACAAAAAGTCAAGATGACAAAATTGTTAATTTGGCTTTTATACGTAGGAGCCATCGATTTACTTAGTAGATAAATAAAATTATGATGATAATGAAAGAGTCACTTTGAACGAAACTTTTGTGAATGAAATTGAATGAATTGAACGTATCACATCACTATAGAAATGGGGTTGGCAACATTATTTTACGGAATGACATTAGGAAACGTCAGATTACTGCAGATAATTAAAAGTCGAACTATAGTTCTGATTGAATTGTTATTTAAAGAACATCTGTAACCTTTTCGGTAAAAAGAAAAATCAAATTATTTTGAAAATGAGGCAGTCATTAATATTTTAAACTAGCATCTGCCCGCGGCTTCGCCCGCGTGAATTTCGGTTTTAAACAAATCTCGAGGGAATCGTGGATTTTTGGTTCCCGTTCCCGCTCCCTTTTCCAACCTTTATACCTACTATCAAGGAAGTTCGCTATAGTAATCTACCTATAGCTGTAGCTATAGATTTCGGTTTTTTCAAAATCCTGTGGGAACTGTGCATTTTTCCAGGATAAAAAGCAGCCTATGTTTTAAATAAGGGCATAATCTATCTTCGTTCAAAATTTTAGCCAAATCGGTTCAGTAGTTGCGGCGTGATTGAGTAACAAACATCCAAACATCCACACTTTCACATTTATAATATTAGTAGAATGAATACTTGAGAAAGTGTGGTGGCAAGGTGGGAACATGAATGATATCGAAAAGACAGTCTTTGGAAAAGTTCAAATTGCAAGGGTCATGGCTGCCAAGTGCTGTGAAATAAAGAACATTTAGGGCCCATTTCACCACCTTCTGATAAGTGCCTGATAGCCAAAACGTAAGTTTTGTCACTTTCTTACTTTATGTCGAGTGACAAAGACAAAAGTTGTGAATAAGCTATCGGACACTTATCAGAAGGTAGTGAAATAGGCCCTTAGAGTGCCTAGATTTTGGTTGTCATTCTGGTACTGAAATAACTAGGCCTAGTTATTTCAGTACCAGCGACATACCCAAATAAATAAAGCATTAGGTTTACTTAAAATTAGTATAATGAAGCTTTAAGGCCTGTTACATAGAATCCTTAGAGCACTATATTTTTACTTCTTCACAATACGGCAAATCTCAGATCATGTGAATCTAGCTTTGACTATTTGTCTTTGATAATATTATAAAAATTGACTATCTATAGAAACTTGCAATTTACCTTTATGCGTCTTCATGTGGGTGCGTAGGTTGCCAGAAGTGCTATATGTTCTCTGGCAACCTTCATATTCACAATTGTATCTTGAATTATTGTACTCAATCTTCCTTTTATTGCTATCGTTTGGTTTTGATTCAACATCTTGTTTTGGCACATCTTGTAATTTCTCATTGCTGTCCCTAGAACAGGTGAGAGACAAAAATACATACAAACTTGTAGCACAAAATAAAAACGTATGGCATTGTGTCTCAGTTAATGTTATATTATAACTACCTACTTACAGTATTATTTTTTGAGAAATGTAAAAGGTTTGTATGTTCTATTTTCAAATAGATAGGAACTATATACCATAGTCATAACCCTAATAATAATTATCATAGGTAAAATTAAGAATGATTTGAAAATGTAAATAACAATCCAATAAAAGTACTATTGAATTACAAAAAAATAGTAGTATAATTTAAAAATAATAGTATTAATCAATTTTTGGGGCAACTCTAAAATATTTCAGGAAAAGGAGTAAGTACCTTTTTATACATACCAATCATAAAAAGAGAACAAACTGTAAACAAAACAAGCAAGCAATAATGTTATAGAGGCGTAAGCTGCAAAAGTTCAGCACATAACTTCCTAAGCTAATTAATATTGTGTAGCTGTAAACAATACAGTTTTACAGGCATTAAGGTATCAATTACCTTCCAATCATTATTTAAGTATGTACACAAGTCATTAGAGAACACAAATTTAGGATATTCAAACCGCATCGTGATGGTATAATGTACCAAAATAGAATGCCCAAAAGTGAAACACGGCGATAAAGATACAAACATAAATTTTGATAGGAGTGAAAGGGACAGACGATCGTATTGACAAACAGCTGATTGCTTGAACTGCTGATAATAAATCGCGGTAACTTTTCTGTGAATAAAATTGTTTTCCTACACTAAATTATAACCGAATTATTTTAATGTACCTATTTACTTACGATACATCTAAAAATACGTTCTTCGTAATATTATCCGGAATAGGTTTACTTTCCGACGTTGCACTTAACACTTCGTTTTTCTCTTCAATGTGGTCAGTTAAACTTCCCAATTCTTTAATAAAAGAGTCACACGTTTTATCACTAATAATTTCAGGCGTAAAAGCTTCCGACAAAAAGCTTTCTAAATTGTTTTGTATCGTGATTTCAGAACAGCCGCTGTCATCGAGCCATGCGGCCATGTTTTTTTCATTTTCAGTCTTTTTGACTTTGACATTTCATCATTGGTTGTCATTAATCGGTAAACCTCAAAAAACCGGTTTAATTAACCGATAATATATTCAGAATGCACTACCTGTGGAACTACGTCGTAGTCGAGCGGATGGCGCTAATTTCAAATTTCAAAGAGAGAGCTTGCGACGGACGACTTTAAGTAGGCGCCCGCTCGTAGGACTCCCGGCTCGACCGAACTCCCGTTATAATGGAAACCACTTGTTGTATGCGCGGGCAGTGCGCCGACCGCACGCCCTTCTACTAACGCGAATGTGTAATAATTTTCACACTCCGACAAAATTTTGCATTTTTAACAGTGAGCCGCATCAATAAAATAATTGCATTTCTAGTGTAATCAAAATTAATAAAAAAATTATACATACAAAATGTGCCTAAGAAATATGTCGGTTTATATTTATTTGGTAAGTTAAATGAAAACACAAAATTCTAACACGATTCTATTAGGTTTAATAATGGCTTGAACGTTTCCCGACTTAAAAAAGGAGATATAGTTCAACAACTACCATTATATTGTGCATAGGTAATATTATGATAATACAACAATTATATACTTTCGTTCTACCCAATAAGACTTTTAATTTAATATCAAAGTAGATAGATTTATCTTATTATTTTTCTTTGTCATTTATATTTTTTATATTCGTCAATCGTCTTATTGGATTTTTCATTAAAGTGACAAATCCAATAAGACCGTGAAAAAGCCAACGATACGACATACTAAGTAGTCATTTATCAGAAATGGAAGTAGTTTCGTAATTATAGGGGAGCCGATGAACCGATTAACTATGACTATTAAAAATACCACCACAGACTTAGGTATAGTTCCTTTTACCGTGTACATTGTACGCATTATACCTATGTATATTTTTGTAATATACCTACGCAACGAAGTTAGATTGATCGTTTAATTCGATAAAATCTCAACTTACTCAAAATCGGAGTAGTCTGTCATTTATGAGGGAACCTATGAACGACCAAACACACATACATACATGAAACTGCTAAAAACTATTCCCTGCCGTAGTTAAGTAAGACGGAATATAATACTTAAACATTCTTAAAACATAAATGAGTAAATAAATGAGGGTATTGTATAAAATTAAAGTTTTTTTTTTTATTCTTGAGCAAAGCATGTAACGTCCGTCGGGCATACTTTAGAAGACCCATCCAAATAAATAGATAAAATCTATAAAAGCTTTCATTAGCTTTCTTAGATAGAGATAAGGAATACAATAGTTCACAGCTATTCTAAAAGCGATATTTGGCTTTATTTATAAAAAAAGTAAAAAAAAAATTGTGCAAAAAATATTCTTCAATAATCTCAAGTCTCATGTCCGAGCAAACTTTTCCTTAAGTAGGCATTTAGTCGGGCGATCTTAAAACCTTAAATTAAGAACCGCATCTAAGTAAGTCTTAATACTACACGGTCGACTGACTCATTGCCCATGCATTCGGAGCGAACCGTTCTGGGAGATAGGTAAAAAATATATGAAACTGCGGGTGAAGTTATCATCCGTTTACTGTTACGCGCGAGCTCCTCGTTGTCTTAGTACATTAACGTGTCATTAGTCAAAGGTGGCTGACCGAGATCGTGCATCATCGTCATGGCTTGTCAATAGTACCAAGTTTACCTAAGGAGTCTATTAAATTTCAAGATCTTCGAAATCGGTGCTGATGCTGAGTAGCTACCTAGATGCTGAAATGAAATCATTAGAAAGGTATTAAAAGAAATCTTACTTCAGTAATGGTCAAACACAAAGGAATATGCAGTACGGCATATTAATAGTGATTTAGTGGATAAAGATACATAGATATTCTGTAGGTTCCATTAATTATTATTAACAATCCGTTCATCCTTTAAATATCTAGGCGCACGAAGTGCGCCAGGCCAAGTTCCTCCGGCCTTGTCGCATGAGTGTGTTATTTACACGATCCATTTCGAGCTGTTTTGACCCCCCTCATAACTCTGGTTCGCGGGATAGTAATCCTACGAAATTTGAAATATAAGTTAAACTCGTGGATGTGATGATAAATTGAAAGTTTCAAATTTTCAAGTTGAACCGTTTCTGAGATACAGAGGTTTGAAAATCACATAAAACAAGACCTACTCACTGACTGATCAAAATTATGACTCACTTCCCGTGTATGTGGAATGTTGAAATTTGGTAAGAAGATGAGTCTTAGTGTGTATATGAAGGAAAAAATCGAAAAATATCCAAAAGTTGCATCAGACACTGACCAATTCAAAGATATATAAAAATCTGTCTGTTCCCACATCACACAAAAAATACTGAACAAATTTTCATTTTGTTTTAATAAATGTATTTTACTTTATTCGAAGCTATATATGGTTCTTGTTTCATCGAAATCGGTGCACTATTTAGGGAGATGTGACTTTTTAAGTTTTCTAGCAAGGGGTCAATCTTACTGGTCTTGAGTTCGAATAAAAAGTAAAGTGTAGGTAAATAATAAAACGCCAAGAGGTATATTTTTTATCGAAGTCGCGGGCGCGACTTCGTCGGCGTGGACTACACAAATTTCAAACCCCTATATTACCCCCTAAGAGGTTGAATTTTCAAAAATCCTTTCTTTGCGGATGTCGTACGCCACATTAATAGCTATCTGTGTGCCTAAGCCCGTTCCTTCCAGTAGTTTGAGATTCGTCTTTGCCAATAAAACCAGAAGCGCGATTTTCTTGATAAGCAACCTTGACCCAAGTCAGGAAATGGATGGGTGGCCGACTTTGGAGGTTTGGAGGAGACTTTGGTGTCCTGTTGATTCCGGCTACTAGGTATCACTAATATCTAATACTATTCATTAAACTTAATGAGAGTCAAATACTCAAAATCTTCTCTTAGTTAAGCCGTATGGTTCTAAGTTCTGAAACTGACCACTGAGTGGAAATACTCTGGAGTGGAGTTTCTGTTATCTGTGATTTTAACAGACAGACGAACAAAATAAAAATTCACCCAATTAGAACAGAGAAAGCGACTTTGTTTTATACTATATATTGAAGATTAAACCACATCTAATCAGATCGTAAAATTAAATCAGGGTTCTATTCCTAATTATACTGAAGCGTAAGAGAGAAAAAAGACTTCATTATACTTATTGCATTAACTTTGAAATACTTAGAAAAAAGGAGTGAGATCCAAACAAAAACATTTCATGTGAATAATAAGGCCAACTTCCTATCAAAAAGTTTCGGCCATTAAAAGTACTGATATCAAAAATTATGACCAAGTCCTTTGCTAGGCTCGATAAATGAAACCATACAGTTTTAGAAGGTATATCTTCTTCGATCACCCTCAAGCTGTCATACCATTCCTAATGATTCTGTTAAAATATTTTTAAATAATTTATGTCTTACTAATAACACTATAATATGAAGCTCATTTGGGACTGAGAATAGTTTTATTGTTTTCAACTTGGCAACATTTTTTAAATTAAACAAATTCAAAGGAGTGCAAAAATGTTGTCAAGTTGAAAACAATAAAACTATTCTCAGTCCCAAATGAGCTTCATATTATAGTGTTATTAGTAAGACATAAATTATTTAAAAATATTTTAACAGAATCATTAGGAATGGTATGACAGCTTGAGGGTGATCGAAGAAGATATACCTTCTAAAACTGTATGGTTTCATTTATCGAGCCTAGCAAAGGACTTGGTCATAATTTTTGATATCAGTACTTTTAATGGCCGAAACTTTTTGATAGGAAGTTGGCCTTATTATTCACATGAAATGTTTTTGTTTGGATTTTATTTAAAATGTTGCTGTTGCTCGTGACTTCGTCGTGGATTCATATTATGTCTCATACAAATTTGCAACCCCTATTTAACTTAGGGGTTGAATTTTCAAAAATTCTTTCTTAGCGGATGTCTACATCATAATAGCTATCTCCATGCCAAACTGTCCAGTGTCCAATCCTTCTAGTGGTTTGAGCTGTGCGTTGATAGACCAGTCAGCCACCTTTTCCTTTTAAATAGGTCGTCACCCACGTATTAATGACAATTAGTTTCAAGCATTGAAAGACGAAGATGAAGACTTACAATAATGACACAAAGTTTAAAATCTAAAGAGATCCATAGAAATCTTTCTTTAATGCTTATAGCCAATGATTGTGTCCATGGTTCCTATTATCATCACACTAGTCTTAAAGAGGATACTGAGAATGTAACAAACAGAGGTCTCAATAAAACTGATTGAATTTACTACCTGCCTACTTTGAATACAAGTTTTCTCAATATCACCCGGTCAAATGCGAGACACAAGCTCTTTGAAACACACAAAGAAACAAAAACGACCGACGACAGTGACCCAAAAGGAGAGCGACAAAGTTAATCAGTTGGCAAAAACCTCTTAACGAAAATAATTACAATCTACACTAACACAATAAAGCGGAAGAGTTTGTTTGTTTGAACGCACCGATCTCTGGAAATACCAGCCAGATATGAAAAGTTCTTATTGCATTTGATAGCCCCATTTTTGATGAAGGTTATGCTATTCGGTATCATGATGCCACGGAATTTTTAATAGGCTAAATCGAAGCGAGCGAAGTCGCAGGCATCTGCTAGTTAATTATATTTCGTACTATACCTATTTGACATGCAAACTTATTTCACACGCATCACAGTAGTCTCTAATGTTGTTGACCCAAATTCACCAAACAATTAATAATAATCAGTGGATTTCCCACAATATGCGGGTAATTTACCTACATGAGATGATAAAATTTCGTATTGCACAGGAAAACGTAGTTAGAGATCTTATTTATTTACACATACCTAATATCTACTTCTCACGTGAACTTATCATTGGATGAGAGTTGAGAGTTGAGACTTACTAAATCGTGAGGAGTCATCTACTAAATGAGTTGATGTCATTTTCAAAGTTAAGAACAGTTAAAAATCTTACTTTTAAACATAGACTTTTACGTAGTTAAGTAGGTAACAATGTAAGGAATTTTCTCCCAAATTAGGAACATGGGTTTTGTTATTTTTTTCTTCTGGAAAGATATTTTAGAATTTTTCGTGTACTGTGAAAATGAAAAGGTAATGTTGAAAACAAAAACATAATTTTTGTTTTCATTTGAAGTGTGTTGATGCTATTATTTTGAAGATCTCATCGCTAAGGATGCACATAAAGCATAATACGTGCCCTCCATACGATCAATGGGCCTACGAGACCACTGTTTACTTTCGCTGCTTTTTCTTTGTGTAGTGTACCTACCTATGTATCAACTACCTATTTTCACTTTTGTATTAATCGATGACCATTACGTTGAGCCTATCCGATCAGAATAATGATAAGCTAAACTCCCTAGACAGTGTTATGACACCGTCCACTCCACTTTTATAATACCATCGTAAATCTATCTAATTACATACAATTAATTACGCTATAGTTATACATACATAGCTATATAAGTTTACAATTTCCTAGAACAGTGTATGAAATTGCTACGGATGCCTTGGCATTTTTAAATTCTGAACCTAGTTTTTAAAGTTCGTTGTTAACCGCACCTACTCAGAGTCACTCTCAGAGTAGGTACGAAAAATACTAGAATATTAATATTTATTATGCTCATTCAGTTGTCACTACTAAAAAGAATAATAACAATTAGGTGCGAGTTGCGACAGTAGTGAAACGTGAATCTATTCACTTGACACCCATCTGGCGTTTCCAACAGTTCATTGACATGTCATGTACACTTGGCCCAGAAATGTGACACCGGCACTTTCTTCTTGAGGGCTTTTACGATTCATCGCACATCACTATTTTACAATTTCCCGGCATTTCTTTGAAATTATTTAAATCCAACTGTTTTTTAGCTTCTATGAAAGGGGATGGCCCAAAATTCCAAATGATAACGTGTATATACCCACTGAGAAAGTAATAGGTATATATCACTGTATAATGTATATACCTACCTATAACTTAATCTATTTATATTAATTTAAGCAGAATTTAAGTTTAAGATTGGAATGTAACTACCTACTTACATCGTAAAAGTTAATTTTACCGTTTTATTAGGGTTCCGTAGCCAAATGGCAAAAAACGGAACCCTTATGATTTACGGAGTCTGTCTGTCTGTCCGTCCGTCCGTATGTCACAGCCACTTTTTTCCGAAACTATAAGAACTGTACTGTTGAACCGCATTAAGATTTTCACACAAACATAGAAAAGATAAAAATTCTTTTCAAAAAACCGACTTCAAGCGCCACTACAAAGTATAATAATTTTTTTCAAAGAAAAATGAACCGACTTCAAACCATTCGAACTAAAAAGTTTAAAATAATGTTTTATTCATTTAGATTGACGATTAAACTACCTAACTCAAATAATATATAATTTTTTGAAGTCGGCGCCAAATGACTCATACTTTTCAAATCGAAAATATGCTCCCCTAATTCGATTCCGACGAATTGAATGTAGTTTGGCGCCGACTCCAAAAAATTATATATTATTTGAGTTAGGTAGTTTAATCGTCAATCTAAATGAATAAAACATTATTTTAAACTTTTTAGTTCGAATGGTTTGAAGTCGGTTCATTTTTCTTTGAAAAAAATTATTTTAAGCTTTTTAGTGATTTGTTTTCTTTATATATTAATAATAATATAAATGAGAACTATGTAAAGTAGATTATGACCTATATATTATTAATTATTATTAAATATCCTGTGACATATTACATACATTTTATGTGTCATACTAAGTATAGGTGAATGGTTTCATAATGTTCTAACCCAACCTAACCTAACTTCCGATCTATACAAGATTAGTTTGTATGCGTACTAATTTTGTATAATTTGGAAGACCTTGATTAATAAAAAGTAATTTACAATCTATACGCGACCAGTTTCACACCCTTGCGGTTTGGCTTTGTATAGGATGGAAATACACGTAACCGAGCACTAAATCCAAGGAATCACCTATAGTACAGCTGTACTGACTTCGGCCCAAAAGTTTTTGCAAAAGGTCAATGTTACGTAGGCGTAGCAGAGTGAAGTCTTTGGACAGAATAGGTATATTAGACTTCAGCAATAGGTCTGGCAATATCAGAGAACATATTAGTTATATATGTATGTAACATTTATGGTTATAACTTCGTATGTAAGAATGATAACTCGATGTGTTAAAACCTTCTTGAAAGTATGTAGATTACGATAGTGAAACAATCATCAAAATCGGTTCATTAGTTGCGGAGATAATCGCGAACATACTTACATACATACATACATACATACATACTTACATACATACATACGGGTCGAATACAGAACCTCCTTTTTTTGAAGTCGGTTAAAAATAATTTTTATTTGTACACAATGACCTTCCAAAGGTCATTGTTTGTACACGTATGTTGAAGTCGGGCGAGCGTTGCAGGTCGGTTTCGTCGTTTCTTCTTATGCCCGCCCGACTTCAACATACGTGTACAAACAATGACCTTTGGAAAGTCATTGTGTACAAATAAAAATTATTTTTATACTTTGTAGTGGCGCTTGAAGTCGGTTTTTTGAAAAGAATTTTTATTTTAAGCTTTTTAGTGTTTTACATCCATTCATAATCGACAGTTCCCCACGGCTTAGGAGTACAGTATCCTGCAGCAGTAGGATTTACTTCGTACCTACAATATGAATTATTCATAGTGTAGTGCTCCTTAATCTTCATAGTTATGTGAACAGTACTCTCCAGCATCAGGAGAGGAGGAGATGGGACCCGGAGTTCTATGATACAGTCTATGCTTAGTACCAAATATAAGTATGAATTCATAATGCACATTTCCTCAATTCCCACATTAAGTGTGCAGCATCAGAACTGAAGAGCTGGGACTCAAAATTCAATGATACAGTACCTATATGCTTGATACCCTTAATATGAATTCATAATGAACATTGCCCCAATTCTCATAGTTTAGGCAGTACCTTGCAGCATCAGAACTGAAGAGCTTGGACCTGGAGTTTAATAATACAGTCTATGCTTAGTACCCTTAATATGAATTCATAATGAATATTGCCACAATTCCCATAGTTTAGATGGGCAGTACCTTGCAGCATCAGAACTGAAGAGCTTGGACCTGGTGTTTAATGATACAGTTTATGCTAGATACCTTTAATGTGAATTTATAATGAACATTGCGCCAATCTTCATAGTATAGGTGGGCAGTACCCCTGCAGCATCAGGATTGAGGAGTTGAAGAAAAAAATTTTTATGGGACCATTTCGCGAACTTCCTCTGTCGATTAAAAAAAAATCACTCAAATCGGTTCAGAAATCTCGGAGTAATCGGTGTACATACATACAAAAAAAAAAAAAAAAAATACGCGCCGAATTGAGAACCTCCTCCTTTTTGGAAGTCGGTTAAAAATGGTTCCCCATACTTTGAACTGAAACTCAAACATTAATTTAATATTACAAACTGAGTTGTATGGGCCCTCATACAATTTAGAGGCCTAGCTTAATTGGCACCTTACCTTTTAAGACAACTAAGGAAAAACAGATTGTACCTACAACTTCTGGAGTACGGAACCCTCGGTGCGCGAATCTGACTCGCACTTGACAGGTTTTTATACATAGTAATATATATATAAGTACATAGTAATATATATTAAAGAAATATCCACATAATGTTAGGACATTAAGATATCCTACTTACTTATAATATTCTATTCTTTAGTCAAAATATACCTAAATTGGATTTAAAAATATGGGTTTTTTTAAACTAAGTAGATCCAAATAGAAATCCGATTAATGGGTTGCTGCAAAGTTCTGGTGAGGGTTTATGCATATTGATTGGAACAGAGTGGTCAAAGCGCAGCGAAAGAAGCGAAAGCTTGCATCGTGTCGACGAAATGACTATGCTGCCTTAAACTTTTAAGTTTTAATATAGATACTTAAACAAGCCCTTGACTTGTTAAATAAGTACGAATTTAATAAAGTTTGAGCTTTAACGAATACAGGCAGCGATTGTTTAGTTTCACCAAACTTTGCGAAAAACTCGCCTCAAGTATTTTGACGTTACGCGACGGTTAGGCTGCGTCATAAATTCGTTCATGCGACTTTTGTTCGTATGATTTACAAACTCGCGATACGTACCTATCTACAGGTGTGTCCATTGATCTATTTATAGATATATATTACATCATCTTAGGGTGTGTCGAATACTTATTTGACATGCACTTTTATACAAGTGAAACTGGGCCTATAGCACAGAGGAAAATAGTTCTAGTTTGACAGCTACAGTTACAGACGATGTCAATCATCTCTTTGGTTTACACTCTCCCACTTTTAAATAGTGCACAGTACTTAGTAGAGAATGCAATAAATTCGGTCAATCACAAAAATTGCGATTGTAGCAATGTGATACCTACATTTTAACTTTCGTGCCGAAGGGGCTGAGTTCGGCTAGCTAGACCCATGAAAGGACCGGCGCATTGGTGTGTCCAGAACTGTGTCATTGGGCCACGACACACATTCCTACCCGCCTTCTACGCTACAGTCACGAGTCACGACCGTCCGACAGTTTGCGTGACCACCGATACTTTATCGTTTTGATTGTTTAATACAATAATTGTTTGACAGGATGATACTCAGATAAAGTTATTAAGTACTTTTTTATTTATTTAATAAGCCTCAATAAGATTAAACATTGATAAGCTTATTACAATTTCTTTTAGGTATAGGTAAGTTTTTCACACTATGCACTTACTCGTTTTCGATTCGTTTTCGATTCATGTTCGTTTTTTTTAATGAACATCATAAAAACGGATACGAAATTCACGAATGACATTTGTGCACTTAATCGTGATTTCACTATACGTTTTAAGCATTTCGTAGATAAAACCGTGTTCATAATGTGTGCTGCATTTAATCGTCGTCAGCTTTTTGCCCTTTTCTTATTCATTCGTAGGCGCCGGAGAATGAAAAAAATCTGGATACATCCTATAAACAGAAGTATTCAATTGACGATTCAAAAGTACTTGTAAAAGTTTATTTGAATAAAAAAACTTTTCTATTCTTTTCTATTCTAGGAGCATTTATCGATCATCACTTATTGAGATATCATGAAAAATCTTTTTTAATAATTACAATCGAATGAATGTTGCTACTTTCGATATCATATTGTGCCATATAAGTAAAAGAACAGATTACTCGGCCATACGCACGTTTTAGAGAATGCATAACTGCAGAAAAAAATATATTCAATGTACTCTGTGAAGAAATACTGGCAGTAATACTAAGGTTAGTGATTATGAATATCGCACACACCTTTCCGCACGCATCCTTATTTTAAAACGATTCGATGTGAAAAGTTCACGAATTTAAAAACACGAAAACGAATCGAAAACGAGTAAGTGCACAAGCGCCCATACAGTTATAAGGAAGGCTATGTCGAATCGTGTTTTCACGAAACACGAAAACGAATCGAAAACGAATAAGTGCACAAACGCCCTAATTCCCCCTTCCAACAACACCATCCATTCTCCTCTATCTGCTGCCCTTCCTGGTTCATGTTTTTCCCCCACAGCAGCTATTGGCGTATTGCATCTCCCCATCTCTTAGTCTGTCGTCTTTTCTTCCTCTTTCCTTCCCTGGGGTACCTACCACAAACTAATTGTTTTGCTCCATTTATCTTCACTCCAAATGATGTGGCCAGCCCATCGCCATTAAAGGAACTTTATTTTATTGGTAACCTATTAAGTAAAGTCCGTTCGGTAACATAGTGTCACACAGGCGCAGGTGTTCTTATTATTCTGCTTTTATTTTTATTATTTTTTACACTTTGTAATTTTTTTTCTATTCTAAGAATAAAACAGAATCTCCAAATAGTCTGCCAATCCGCACTTGGCCAGCGTGGTAAGTAAACGAACGTGGTAAGTAAACGAACGTTGACCGTAAGTAAACGAACGGACTTTACTTACTTAGAATTAAAAAAAACCGTCTACATTATTAGGCCTTATTCATTCACCAGCTTTCTTTCGCGTGAATTAAAGTTTTTTTTTCGTTTTCCCGGCATAAGTATAATGAAGATTAGACTACTCCTTTATACCTCTGCCTTCCTGTGAAAGTTCCCATCAAAATCAATTAGTTCGTGCCCCATGCCTCGTGCTAGTTCAGTTATGATGAATCCATGATATCGATCAAATAATCATATTTTATGAGGGAAAGCTACGCGTAGAGCAACGCAAGAGTAGGTACGATTAGTTAGAGGGAATTGACGGGAATTTTAGTTATGTTTAACCAGGGCCAGATTATCCATAAGGCGGATTAGGCAACTGCCTATAGGGGCCCCGCACCGACTAGGGGCCCACGGGGGCCCCGTGAGCGCCTAGTCGATGGGGGCCCTAGTCGATGCGGGCCACGCAACAAGAAAAAAAAAGTTTCATCTAACAAATTTTTTTTTGAGAAAATTCTCAATGTAGGAAGTATATACAAATGTAAAAAGAAAGGGGCCCGAGAATTGCATTGCCTAGGGGCCCCAGAATGGCATTGCCTAGGGGCCCCGATAAGGTTAATCCGGCCCTGTGTTTAACATGGTAATTAAAAAAAGTTCCAAACTAATATTCCTTTTACTTATCTGTTTCCAGGCTGCGATAGCGGTTTGCGTGGTCGGCGATTGCGGGCCACGACTGAAATACGCTTGGGGCGACGCTCTCCAGGGGACTGACTGCCCGGGGCCTGACGGGACACCTTATCCCAGGTATGTTATATTTACTGTTTCGTTAGTCTAGCGGTTAGCATGTTTGATTGTGGATCACGAGGTCCTGGGTTCAATTCCCAGGTCAGACAAAAAAAAATTACGAGGTATTGGGTTTTTTCTGTCAAGAAATTCTCAGAGCCAGCCCGGAGTTGGAAGTTGGCTGTGTTAGATACATCCCCGTGCGTCGAAGAGCACGCAAAGTCGTTGGTCCTGCGCCTGATGTCTCTCCGGTCGTGTCGCATTCGGACTATGAGAATGAGGGAATAGAGAGTGCATCCGTGTATGCGCACACACTTGTGCACTATAATATCTCCTGTGTAGATGGCTAGTCTCCACCTCGATTGAGATTGGCCGCCGTGGGCGAAAGTCGGGAGGACATTATTAATACTTAATGGCCACCGCAGGCGACAGACTAACCAGTTGTCCGACGACTAACGTGACGCGACGCGATACGACGCGACGCGACACGATACGACTCCATAGAACATGACAAACTTACTACCTACGCGACAACGTAGGCCATGTGAAGGCTCAGCTACTGTTTGATATTTTCGCGTTGCGTTCTCGCTTTGTCACCGACATAGGACAACGGGTAGGTAGGTAAGTCCGCAAAACAGTCCTTAGTTAGTTTTACTCGTCTTCAACAGACAAGTTAAGTCGTGTATTTGCGTTAAACCTACTTCTAGGTACTTACCTAATACCTAATTATATCGTTGAAATAATCATAAATGAGTATAATAATTGTATATTAACTACCTTGGTATTTAGTTCGTTCGGTCAATTCTCGTTTGTACGCATAAATAGCCAGAGCAAGGCCAGCTGAATTACGTTTAATCAATGGTTTGACCGTTACCAAGTGTAGGATTCTCGAATTTGTTTCTATAGAGTTAAAAGTCATATTGCAAATCCACCGAATCGTAGCTATGCGTTAACCGGCTCGATTGGATAAAACGCGTTTATGGACGGGTGAGAGAGACGCTTTGACCATAGAGCAGGATAGTATTATAGGGCTTTGACTCATCACTCAGTCAATATGCGTATTTCTCCGGAGCGCGTCCGTTCGGGCGTTCGTGCGTCGTCGGACAATCTCGTTCTGACCCGACAATCTCAGAATAGCGTTACCGAGTTGACACGAACTGACTGCCGACTCGACAGAGCTGTGTAGTCACCGCTCGTTGAGGTTATTACGCGTAATAACGAGTTTTTATCTCACAATAGTTATTTTACCCAAAACAATTGTACTTAGTATAAAGTTTATTAAATTATAGTTGAACAGCTTGAATAGAGGTAATTTATCATGTCGGGTGATGTCGATCGAGACTTATTCTACCAGCGGGTCCAAGAGACACTACTTAGCGCGACCGCACCGAACACGTTCCTTCAAACAGCTGTAAAATACACCCGGATCATAGAGCAGGTGAAAAACGCGAAGATGAAAGCAAAGAAGACGCCAGCGGACTACCGTCGAATCAAAAGATTCGACATTTTAAACACGCCGGACGGCGAGCGACTCATCGTGGCGCCATCTCCCGGCCAGAAAACTCATCAGCTTTTCGTGAGAATAGAGGAGATCTATGACATCATACGCGAATACCACCTGAGGATGAATCACGCGGGCAGATCTAGGTTGATGACCGCGATAAAACTAAAGTACAGAAACATCACAACTTCGATCGTCATGCTCTATTTGTCGCTCTGTGAAGGGTGCAAAAATAAAGTGCAGAAACGGAGCAAAATCAGGCGGATCGATAGCGAGGAGTCGCAGGAAGTGTTCAACTCCTCGGATGTACGACACACTCACAAAATAGAGTTAAAAATTGACCCCCTCGGCCCTACTGTCAGGGATGACACATCAGATTGTGATCTACGCGAAAGCTTCGACGAAGACGACAAGTTATATCCAGAACTGTACTCCCGCGGCCAAATGGACATATTGGACGTTACGGTGGCGAAGAACGAATGCTACAAATATTTAATGGTCTACAGGAATCTCGTCACAAACTACATTCATTTGAAGCCTTTAAAAAGTATCAATATAGACGAGACGGTTGAAGCTCTTCTGGAAATATTCCTAGTTTTTGGCGCGCCTAACGTTCTGCAGTCGAAAAACGGAATATCTGTAACGAAGCAAATCTGCCGACGAATGTATACCGCTTTCCCGGAGATAAAAGTGGTCAGTGCTGACAGCAAGCAAAGTGTTACGAGTTTCAAAGGTCAAAATAACGAAGATATACTGAGGATGTTAGGTGATTGGCTAAAGGAGAACGGTTCGATGAAATGGTATCAAGGGGTTAAATATGTCCAATACGTTCTGAACAGTACATTCAACATACAACTCCGGAGAACACCCAGCGAGGCGGTTTTCGGTTATAACCCAAAGAGAGGTGTTGCAACGTTCATGACGAAAGTCGAATATGACCACCTTCACACTGAAACCGATTTGAAGTTAGCTCTAGAAGAGAAGGAATCGGGAAAGAATCCCGAGCAGTTAATGTTAGAAGAATCCCTAATACCCTCTTGTAGCTTTATCAAATCTGAACCGGGTAATATAGACAATAGCCTAGATAACGAAAGAATGAACAATGACTACGAAGCAGAACTTTCAGGATAAAGAGATGAAGATATAAAAATTTGTTATAGAATTGATAGGTACAGATTTCTTTTAATTTTGGAGTGCAACAATGATTAAAAAAAATCTAAATACCTAGTAAACTTTATTCAGTTACATGCAACCTATCAGTTATACCTATCAGCTTATTATTTTCTTCTACAATCTTATCTGTAGAATGCAGTAGTGATGACTCTAATTACACTAACTCCTAGCTAGCCTATTTACAAAATTGATCCAACATGAGCTCTAGACTTTGAGGTCTATTTTGTAGCAATACTAGGTAGGTAGTTGATACCACTGTGACTTCGTGTTGATTTAAGTTCGTTAAATTCATCCCTATAAGGATGGAAAAAAAATCCCCCCTTAGTGCACCGCTATGGTTCTTACTTATTCAAGGAATATTTCTCTAGGTCGGTTCGGATTCATCGGTGTAGACAGTAGTTCCCAAAGTGGTCCAGGTGGACCCCCAAGGGTCCACGGGAGACTTGACGGGGCTCTACGTTGGCGTGACAAAAAAATGGGGGTCCACGAAAATTTATCTGCTTTCGATAATGAAGACCTAAAATGTTGGCTTGACTTCACCTAACAATGTAGGCAGATAATATTTTAAGAAGCTCAGCGACTGTTACTTGTAAATATTCCATATTCAGTACTTAACTTTACAAGATACAATATTCACATTTTTTTTCGAGTTTTGGGAATATGGTAGAAATATAGCTACAGGGGGTCCATCGGAACTAGCTAAATTTTGAAAGTGGTCTATGAGCAAAAAAAGTTTGGGAATCCCTGGTGTAGAGCCTACACTGTAGGCTGTGCATTTTCTGTCGAGTACATTAACATAAATATAATTCCACCGTACTGGTATAGATAAATACTACTAGGTAGGTACTTATTGTTATTGGTATAGATAAATGTAGTTATATGCCGCGTTTTTCTACGCTTCAACCATCGCATATCACACATATGCAATATGCATCATAGGTAGGTACATCGTGGTGATCAAAAGCTGTTTACTTTAGAATACTATCTTCTAAATAAAAAAAAATTGGTTGTCTGTAAAGTCGGTTTACGGACGATAATTTTACGTGATAACATTATAAATTATAGAACACATATACCTATAGGCCGATCGTGCCTCTCTATCGCTTGTCCTGCGCTCTCGCTTGCACGCTCGGTTCAGGCGGAACATGACAATGAGTCATTCGTTTTATCGTGCGTGCAGCCGGCGTTCATCGACTTATAAGACGATCACGTCAAAAACGAATAACTCAGTTATATATTTTGGTTGCAACTTGCAGCTAACATTAATTCAACACAGTCATGTATTATGATCAATTTTCTGTAATGACAAATAGATGGCGCAAATTTTTTCCCACGCTCGGACAATGGCAAATATAGTTTTGATATCGCATTAAGTTTACTCGTGAGCGTAAAATAATAATAATCTATCCGCAGCAATGCGAGGTAAGTAACGGTAGATACAGTGGGAACTTAGCGAAGTATGAATAGAATAGAAAAGTTTTTTTTTAAATAAACTTGTAAGGACTTTGCGATAGTCAAGTGAAATCGTCAAGAAAAATTAAATGTACCTACCACCAATCGGAACACAGTAATTCCAACCGAGAAAAACCAACGAAAAACTCGGCAGTTGCTCTTTGAGAAAAACCAAATTGAAAAAAAAACAATACCTACTATGTTATGTACCTTAGTTTCGTAGGTACATGAATTGTCGTCTCGTGTAGGTATTGCTGGAGCGAGTTATGTTCTGGAGCGAATTAATTTTTTTTATCATTTATACAATCTTTAGTAAGTCTTTGTCACTTGACATAAAGTAAGAAAGTGACAAAACTTACGTTCAGGCTATCCGACACTTATCAGAAGGTGGTGAAACAGGCTCTAAATATACGCTTTAACGGCGAAGGAAAACGTCGTGAGGAAACCCGCACGCCTGACAGTTCTCCATAATGCGAGTGAAGACTACCAATGCGCACTTGGCCAGCGTGGTGGACTATGTTGATGATGATGATGATGTTGATGATGATGATGATGATGATGATGATTATGATGATGATGATGATGATGATGATGAATAGTAAATTGATGATGATAATGATGTTTTGTTGCAGACACCTGGTGAACCGAGTGTTAAAATCCTCATGGGGTCAGACGCGGCAGGGCAGAGCGACTCGGACCCTGGACCCGGCGGTGATGCGCAGGGCTCTGCTGGACGCCCACGCGGGGTACTCGGAAGGCGTTGTGAAAGCTCCCGCTGGGAATAGAACTGGTAAGTTCTGACTATATTTAATCCCCGACGCAAAAACGGCGCTGTGTTATAAGTTTGATGTGTCTGTGTGTGTGAGTGTGTCTGTTCCACCGTAGCGCTCAAACGGGTGAACCGATGGCGGATTACATATTTTTTTAATAACTCCCTCAATATGGGTATATAAATGAAAGGGCTTGAATAGTAGAATAGCACTATGCAAATCCAAGATGGCCGCTACCACAAAATGGCGAATGTCGGTGGTTTTTAAATTTTTAATTTATATAGGTACTTATTAATCCCTAAAACGAGGGGTGAAAAAAGTTTCTAAGAAGACCACTTTGTGTATCATCGTGATTCCAAACGATGGACTGATTTTAGTGCGGTTTTTTTATTCGAAAGCGAATATCACTTTCATAGCTAAGAAAATCATTCCGATTAAGGGGATAATGCTTTGATTGATAAAAATCTGTTCAGCCGTTTAAGTATTGATGTAGAATAGTTTTCTTTTTTCTTCCTTTCAAATGTTATATCTGTGGTTACATTTTGTACCACCCGTGCGAAGCCGAGGCACGTTTGCTAGTAGCTAACATAGGTTTCATGTATCTCTGACCTCTGCTGATGTTGATGGACTTCGTTCCGTTGATTTCAAACCGGCTTGAGAGTCATTACGCCGACGTGCAGCCGGGCTCGGGATATTATGTGTGTCGTTAAACTTCCTCATTTTACTGCATTCACTGCTCTCTGAGGGCAAGTTGCACCACAGGCGGTTAAAGTAAGTAAGTAAATACAAGTATAAATTAAAAATTTAAAAAACCCCTACATTTGCCATTTTGTGGCGGCGGCCATCTTGGATTTGCATAGTGCTATTCTACTAGTAAGCCCTTTCATTTGATACCCATATTAAGAGAGTTGTGAAAAAATATGTAATCCGCCATTTTGTAGCGGCGACCATCTTGGACCGATTTTCTTCAAACATAGCTAACAACACTCTCGACTAATTCACCTTTCAAACAAAAAAAAACCGCATTCAAATCAGCATTTGAGCGCGACAGGGGAACAGACAAACACACACACACACACATACATACACACACACAGAGACACGTCAAACTTATAACACCCCGTCGTTTTTGCGTCGGGGGTTAAAAAAGATAACTAGAAATGATAAAAAGTTTTTCCTTTATTTTTTTAACATTTGTACTTTATTTTATATGATAAAAATTTACCGTTAAAGTCAAACTTGATTACCAATAACCAAGCTAAGTAGGTTGCGCGCGATTGTATTCATACCTCTATAGTCAAGGTGAGGGGTCAAATTTAAAGAACTCTGACTTTTAAAACCCGGTATTTGGTGGTCAAATTCAACTTTAACGTTTTACTTTAACTTTAATCGGCCAAGGTGTAGTTGCACCCAGATGCACATGAACCGGTCAAATTTAAATAAGACCACCGGAAAAAAGCCGCTTTGCGTTACATAATTTAGAATTAATTTTTCAATCAAAACTTGACCTTTAATCTTAACCATTGAGTTACAAAAACTTACTTGTGCAACCCGCTTTATTTTTATATTTTTGCGTTCAAATATTCTTAACCTTAACCGTTACCTTTTTTTTAACCACCTGTCATGCAACTTACCCTGAGGGTGAGTTGCATATCACGAGAGTGAGATTATCGTAAAAGTTTTTGACCACATAAAAAGCCACTTTGTGTTGCACAAGATTGAGTTCGTTAACTTTTGAACTTTTGATCATTAACCTTAGAGATACGAATACTTAACGAAAGTAGGTTTGCTTTTCTTGTTTATTAGTGTGCAAGTTTATCTTTATCTTACTTTAATCGCCGATGTGCAACCGACCCTAAATTGCATCCGTTTTTGTAGCTTCAGCTTCTTTATAATCGGTGGTAATGACACTAGGCTCTCTCGGATACTTTACGTTCCTGCTTTAATGTTTGAACTAACGACGACCTCCCTGGCGCGGGGGTAAAGTGCTGCAATGTTAAAAGCGGGAGGCCCAGGGATCGATTTCTAAAGAAAAGTTTTTTTTTAATTTCGTACCCAAAAAAAAAACCACGACCGTTGCGCTAGTCGGTTCGACTAGTCGGTCCGCTAGACCAAAATATCGGTCGCTTCAGCAAGGCTCTGAAAATCTATAAATTATGTTATCCCTAATGTCTACAATTTTTATTTTTTTATGAAGGAATCCTAAACGTTTTTAGCATAAAAAAAGGTATAAAACTTTTACTTAGTAGTACGCAGATAGACAAAAAATTTATAAAACGTTTGTAAGTAATTATTTAGAGATCACATCGAACATCACCTTGTCACATTCCAGCGCGCGCCTCTACAAACGTGCCAGGTCTGACGCCGGGCAACACCAACTCGTGCGGCGGCACCCGGCTGTGTCGCACGCGGTACAACACCACAGCGCCGATGTACGGCGTGTCGCTGACGTCGGGCCAGCCCGTCACCATCGTGCAGAAGTTCCCCGACCTGCTGCAGCAGGTGGTGTTCGAGGTTTGCGAGTGAGTATACTTGTCATATTCCACCGCGCCTCTACAAACGTGCCAGGTCTGACGCCGGGCAACACCAACTCGTGCGGCGGCACCCGGCTGTGTCGCACGCGGTACAACACCACAGCGCCGATGTACGGCGTGTCGCTGACGTCGGGCCAGCCCGTCACCATCGTGCAGAAGTTCCCCGACCTGCTGCAGCAGGTGGTGTTCGAGGTTTGCGAGTGAGTATACTTGTCATATTCCAGCGCGCGCCTCAACACTGATCTAGATGCGCGACAGAGCGTCAGGCAAGTTCCGGCCTTGACGCATGCAGTGTGTTTATTTACAAATTACACGAACCATAATATTACTTTACTATATACTATTTACTGATTAGCATCTGAGACTGTATCAATAATTATTATAGTACATCATCATCTCAACCGACATATGTCCACTGCTCGACATAGGTCCCTCGCAAGGATTTTGTGCCGCTTGTATCCAGCAGCCGCTAGCGACTTGCTTGAGATCGTACGTCCACCTATAGTACCAGGGGTCTTTAACACTGCGTTTGCCGGTGCAAGGTCGCCATTCAAGCATCTTAGGACCCCAACGTCTATCGATTCTTCGAGCTATGTGCCTCTCCAGCCATTGCCACTTCAGGTATTTAGGTATAATAATATGTTTATTGTCTGTTTCCAGGTCGAGCGAGTGTTCGGTTGTGCGCGGCTCGTGCACGCAGACGTACGTGCCTTATTTGTTCCTCGTGCTGCCATTAGGCCCGGTCACACTGACGGGACAGGACTACGTGCTGGTCGAGTCCGGCTGCGTCTGCAGGCCTGATCCTATCCCGTAGCGTTGTGTAGTGTGAACTGGGCTTTAGTTTACGGGTGTCCTGCTATCTCAAAATATACGTGTCTTATTTATGGTTGAGTCCAAGTTATATAACATAACATGTTATATAACATAGTCATACGGTAAAATATTTTAGTATTGAGATGCGGATGGATATCTGGGAACCAAATGCATTATTATTTCAAGAAAGCCCCTGCCATAATGGAAAGGAGTGACAACTGATAACTCTCAGCAATCTTTTGTCAATCATCCGCAGGATGCAAGCTATGCCAGTGCTAAGATTCATCAAGGTCGATTCAGCGGTCATCAGTTGGTCCATGAAATGGTAATAATTCAGACAAACGAATCAATGATATAAAGCACTTTTTTGATATGGACTTCTAGATGTTTTTTTTTTTTCAATTTGATTAAGGAAAGTTCGGACACCCTTACTTTATATTGTATGTAAGTAGATAAATAATATTATGCTCAAAATAATATGAATTTAATTTATTGAAAATTGAATGTGATTTGAGATTGTTCGTCAGTTAGAGAATTTTATTGTAAAAAAATAGAAATTTCAAATTACTTATTATTATTGTCGTTTTAGAGAAATGTTTAAATGTTTATGAAAATTTATAATTTGTTACATATTATAAAATAATAATTTTCCAGAATTGCATTTAAAAGGCGATCGAATGCCATGAGACGACCCACAAAAGTTACAAGAGCCGGAGGTGTCTCACGCATTTTACCTTTCAATACTAAAATGCGTGTGACTTCAGAAGCAAGATTCAGCCGCATCGATCACGTCTAAAAAAGCTAAAGACTTCAGCGAGGCTGGAATGACCTCGCTAAATTTTTATGTTGCACCCGATGTCAGAAGTGGCCTAGCGCAGGGTGTGCGTTGTACACGGGCGCAGCGGTGTTAGGAGCGCGGGCATTTGAACCCATTCCATTTTGACCACGCGCTTACTAAAGAGGCTAATTAATGCACATGGGCGCTACATGGCTTAGAGACGCTTCTGCCCGATGCTACTGATATCACGCGCATTTTTAGCACTGAAATACGTATATATACGCCTTTTGCAGCTCTTGAGACTCTTGCAACTTTTGCGCTTCTTGAGGGTTTCTCATCCGTGTACGATCTCCTAAAACAAGAGAGTAGGTAGGATAGGTATGCCTTGATATTTTGGGACAATTCCTGGTTTTTTAAAACCATTTAATGATTTTGCATTTATACTATAAAATATTACAAAATATAAAATATTATAGGTAGGTAGTACTGTCCAGTTTATTCTGTTACATCCAGAGTCCAGATTATAAAACATATCAACATGCTATGACATTTTTCATGGTTTTATATAACATTTCTCAATAGTGTGGAAAAATGTTATATAAAAATATTGACTAATGTGGATATGTTATAAACTGTAACATAACAAAAGTTATAAAACATGTTAAATAAACTAGACACTTATAAAAAAAAATAATTAACAGTTCTGAAATAATAAATTGATCTAATGTATCAGCCTAGGTACCTAGGTAATTTCTTTTAGATATTTCTTTCTTTTGTTCCTCAGATAATGTGAAAAAAGTTAAAACTTCTTAGGTAGGTACGATTTTTCCGTAACATGTCGCAGTTTTCGGAATAAAATTTTACATTTTAAAATGTAAAATTGTATTCCGATTTTTTAAATTTATAATCTTTGTAGACTGAATTTTAATATTAATTTAAAATTTTGAATGTTAATTTATTCTTTAAATTATTTATTTATAAATATATCTATTTTATCTTTGCATAAACAAATATTGCGTTATAAATATACTATTTAAGTGATAAGTACATTTTGTGATTTAAAAACAACAAATGTACGAGTAACAAAGAATAATTATTAAAGATCAATAAACCCATTAAATTGTGTTTAATTTTATTACTTTATATTTAAAATGAAAAATAACATCAATTTGTTTAAAAGTTAGTTATGAATTTTGTATAAATTAACGTAATACTCAATTTGTGTTGCCAAAATATACCTACTTACTTTACAGCATTCTTAAATGCTGCTTATCTTTATCTCAATGCAAAATTCAACAGCTCGTAAAATTTTATTTTTATTTTGGTGCGTTGGCTTCTATAGGAGGTACTATTTTTTATTCCATTCTTTCTTCCATTCCGCTCAATTATTATTTATTGAGAACCTCCTCGTTTTAAACCGACTTCAAAAAAAAACCGGTCAAGTGCGAGTCAGACTCGCGCACCGAGGGTTCCGTACTCCAGAAGTACAAGTACAATCTGTTTTTCATTAGTTTGTCTTAAAAGGTAAGGTGCTAATTAAGCTAGGCCTCTAAATTGTATGAGCACTCATACAACTCAGAGGTCTATCTTAATTGGCTAAACTATGTATGTATGGGGACACCCTTTAATATCCACCTTTTTTTAGTTTTTGGAATTTTTTCGTTATTTATGCTGTAAGACCTGGCTTTTTGCCAAATTTCGTAATTCTAGGTCAACTGGAACTACCATTTAGGTTTTCGACCCAAAAAATATAGGGTACTTCCGGTTGACCTAGATTTGTCAATTTTGGTCAAAAGCAAGGTGGTCTTACAGATCAAGTAAAGGGAAAATTCCGAAAAATAAAAAAAGTTGAAAATTAAGGTAAATTTTGGTACTCACAAGTTTTCGTGAAAATCTAAATTTGCCCATATCTTTTTATTGTGTGGACTCAGGAGCTTAATTTTTATACACCCAATAGGGACCATAGACCTTAGTATTTGGTATAAATTTCAACTTGCTAGGTCCGTTGATCCGGTTCACCCGTTCCTGAGAAAATTGGTGGTGACACACGGACAGACGGACAGACAGACGGACAATAAAGTGATCTTATAAGGGTTCCTTTTTTTTACCTTTTGAGGTAGCTATACGGAACCCTAAAAAGGAGGTTATCAATTCGACCCGTATGTATTATTAATGGAACTGCAAAATATTCTCATATTAATTAATTTAATAATCTATAAGGAGTTCCAAACAAATATACAGAATTTCATACGTGTATGTTGGTATGTATGTTTGTGCGCGGATGTCCGATGTTAAGTGTGGGGTGAAATCGATTTAACTTTCAATCTTTAAGATTATCACTTGTTTGGATAATCTTTAAAGATTATCTTGCCAAAACGCCTTAAAGTATTGAAGGTTATAGAGGTTTATCAAAATAAAACAACTCGTAAAACATCATAAATTTTTTTATTTGTTCAGTGGGACTTAGATTTCAAAATCCTATCCTAATAGTTCGCGATTAGATTTCTATACTAAACAACTACGTTACATTTAATAATACCTACAAGTTTATGACTTGCAAATATCTACAATTTTACTATAACATTAAAAATGATTTACAATTAATATTCAAAATTTTAATTAAATTGTCAAATTAAATATTCATAATATAAAATCGTAGATATAAATAACAAATGAAAACATTGATTTTTTCAACATCTTTCAACAAGCAAGTTAATGATATAAAAGAGGAACACTTATGGTCCTAAAACGATACCCTATGCGGTACCTTTACGTGCAGAAAAACCACGATTATCCTGATTTTCTTATATAAAAATAATTAATTGGAAATATGAAGAACCTCGAAAATTGAATGTTCCTACTGAAATATCCAAATCCAGAACCCTCAACTTCGTGTGGTCGCGGAAGCATCTTGAAGTTTTTAAAGATTATATCAAAGGCTGATAAGAATCACTGAGGGTATAGCACGGAAAAGGTGATTTTCACACCACGATCTTAAAGCAGCAAAGATCGTGTTCTGTGACCATCCTCGCGAGCGATCCATATCCAGCAGTCTATCGGTCAAAGGTGATGATGAAACATTCTTGCTTCAACTGTGCATTCTAGATCTAACATATGTTAACTGAGTCGTTTTCCAAGATAGTTGTGCGGTGTGGGAGAGGTGATGGCTTAATTTGTACGTCAAATATCACCACTCCCGCTGCTTAACCATCAACCCTCTTGCATTAAATTGCATCACAATAATTGCAGTTTTAACACCGTAGAAGTCAACCTTTGGTGCTATCACTGAGAAAAAATGACAATGATTAAGATTAACTTCAGTGACAAATTTGTTTACCCAAAACCCGCAATCCCTTAGGGTAGGGTAGGGTAGAAGATTTGATAACTTAATAGAAATTCATCAGATTAAGGTAACTCTAGTGTTACGTTATAGGTAGGTATGTATGTGAGATTCTTTATAACCTCGAAGCATCCCAAAGGCTGGATAGATTTTAATCAATGAAATGTCCAACAATTCGTCTACAGTCTACATTGTGCGATGGTTATAAGCAAGGTTTTGTTTTTCTTTTTAGTTCTGTTTTTAAACAGTTGGGGGTTTTTTTTTAAATAAGCTTGTTACTTTAAAACATAAGCTCAGAGAGCCCTGAAGACCGGATAATCAGGTATCTACTGTAAGTACTAGATGTTAATTTATTTATTCGTAACGGTAGTATTGTGGGTTCGCTTGTTGAGGTCTCGGCTGTTGTTGGTGTTGTTGTTGTTGTTGGACCTGTTGAGGCTGGTAGGCGGCCTGCTGCTGTTGTGGGGCCTGGGGTTGCAGGACTTGAGGTTTGGGGGTCGGGTACTTGACCACGATGTCCGTGGGCTTACGGGATACCTGGTAATATGGAAACTTGTTGAGTAACAATAATTAAAATGTCGTAAGTATCAAAAAGGGAAGAAGAATTGGGTAGGTACTATTTAGCTAAATAAGTACGTTAAAGTGAATGAAATTATTTTTGAATGAAACATGTTTCAAGTTTTTTTTTAGCTTGGCAGACAGACGGTGACAATTTCAGATCTTATTTATGACCAACTCGTTATTGTGACTGATAAATAATATATACCTACCGACCTAGTAGTTTTTAAAATTAGGTTGCAAGATAAAATGTCCCTGTTTTTTTAATGTTAAGTTAAAAAAGTGAACTTCTGGCATGACATTTCTAGGTATGCCAGATGTTCACTTTACAACATTTTGAAAAAGCTTCGCGTTTCAACTTCTGCTATAATAAAATATATATTTTTATACCACCAACACTTTTGAAAGAAAGGAGGAGCATTTATTGTTATAATTGTTAGCATAATTATCATTATAATGATGCCTTACCTCAGCCCTGAAACCTTCTTTAGGGTCGGCAGTGTAGGTCACAGTCCTGATGAATCCGTCGCTGTCTACGACCGAGTAGGATCCCTTGATCATGTCACCGTCTCTCTGCTCCTGACGGTTCTGGTAGTTGGTGAACTTGTCGTCGCTAACGTCAAAACCAAACTGGTAGGAAGGATTAGGCTGGAACAAGAGATAAAGTTCGTAAATCAAAATCCGACTACTAATTTAGTGTGCAGAAAAACATGTATTTAACTGCGTACTAATGAGGCGCCATCTGTTATGTCTATTCGAAACTAACTTAATATCCTAGTTTAAACCGAAAATCACTTCTCGATTTTTTCCGTATATAAAATGTAGCATATGTTACCCGGACTATAACGACGAACGAACGACTATAACTAACGATCAATTGACACGAAATCGGCCCAGTACACATAACCTAAATAAAATAAACCTAAAATAAATAAGTGGATACAACCATAAATACATACATGCATACATAGTACATACATAGACTGCTAAAAGCATAACCCTTCCTTTTGGTTTTGCCGTAGTCGGGTAAAAAAAAATAGAAAAATGGAAGAGTAATCTGAAAGTACTATGGCGTATGAAATAATCATATTTTGCTACAATTTAAAATACAAAAGCCGATGGACGTTGGGGCCCCAAGGTGCTTGAATGGCGACCTCGCACCAGTAAACGAAGCGTTGGTAGACCTCCGACCCGATGGACAGACGATTTCAAGCGAGTCGCTGGTAGCCGCTGGAATCAGGCGGCACAAGATCGTGTTTTGTGGCGATCCTTGCAAGAGACCTATGTCCAGCAGTGGACGTCTATTGGTTGAGACGACGACGACGACGACAATTTAAATAAAATAAAGTCAATTATCGTAAATGGATCGCATTTTACAACACCCCGATTTCCGACACTGAATTAGATAATCTTATATATCCCTAAAGTCCAATTAAAGTGAATTCCTTGCGGCGAGTTTCATGTAAGTACCTCTTAAGTACACAGTAGGTATAAAAGCAGACATTCTCTTCCTCGCATGAGCGCTCCAATTGGGCTATCAAACGCTGTTAAGCCCTGGTCACACACAACGCGTGAGGACAGTGACTCCTAGAAGTTAGAATGTATTCACAATCTCCAGAGTCAAGCTAACAGCAATCACGCTTCGCAGTTTGACTTAAACTTTTCCGTGTTTTTATAAATTTCTAGCTTCCTAGAAAAGCTATTCCCCAAAGAGTTAAATCAATGTACGATTTTTAAAACAAAGAGCTGTGTAGAGCGCTACAGAGTGCAACGCACGACGGTACGAGACTGCAGCAGTTCCTACGCGCGCTTTGCAGTGTGGATGTTTTAAGGGTATTATGTTAAAATATCGATTTTTAATTATTATTATCTAAGAATCAAATCTATAAGGACAGTTACTCTAAATTCGCTATGAAATGGAAAGTGATGGGAAACAATTTTTTCAATAAAAAGTTTTACGAAAAGTTTTCTTCAGTTTTAATCGTAAGTGGTTTTTATTATTCTTTATATAAGCATGTACTTATATAAAGAATAATAAAATTCTATAAATTAGTTATTTACAAATTCCAAAAACATCGTGACTTTTTTGTTTAATTTTTCATATTTTATTTTAAAAATGGTATATTATATAGTTTCATTGTAACGCCTTCATAAATAGTTCCTTTTTTTATACAACTGCCAAGAGTCGCATTGGATACGTTGCCGTCACGCGTTATGTCTGACCTGCCTTTAAACGAACGACACAGTCCAGTTTAGAGTGAAAGTTAAACTTGTATCGGCGACCGATCCAACCACGTTAACTGATCCGCAAGTATTAGATATACCCAACAGTGTTTATTATACGGAAACGTGTAATGAACGTTGTGAAAGCACCAAAGTTTACTTAAATCGGAAAATTATAGATTCTTCAAGTAACTTTCAGCTTTTGGTATTTATGGAATGCAATTAAACCTGATAGTAAGAGAGTTGATGGCAATACCTATCTACATAACTAAATGTACCTAAATGATTAACTCGTCGTTGAGATTGGTAAGTAATAGAATTTTGTGGTTTGTGAACAGGGTAGACGAGGTGGTAAGGTCAGCTGTTGGTTTTTCGAAAAAAAAAACTGTCTTGTATTTTATTCTTGCCTGGTGTTTAGTTGATAAAATAGTTTAAGTAAAACATAAAAAAATAAAACTGTCCTATATTTTATTCTTGCTAGATATTATGTTATTTTAAGTAATTATACATCAATATAAAAAATGCACTTTCTGGTATTTTATTCTTGTCTGGCATTAAAACAATGCGGAGACTCTCAACAACAACAACTCAGCCACAATGGCATGCCAGATAATATCGTGTTAATCGTATATTTCGATCATTTTCGTGTATATCTATCAAAGCTTTATTATTTTCAGCTTCTGGCATAATGCTAATTAATTTTAAGTATAAAAATGGTACGTACGAGTATCTTAAGTGCCATAAACTACCTACCTGTTTATGGTTACTTGTTGTTTATGTAACTCGGTAGGTATAGGTACGTAATGTTTGCTAGTCAGCTAACAGCTTATTCAATTTATAATTTTCCAATTAGACTAGTTACTACCTAATTGAAAATGCTAATTTCATATAAGTTGAGTTTTCTAGCCCATATTAAAGGTGTTATAACTTATAAGATTATAATATATCATAGTAGTATAATACATACTTATATAAAAAATTGCTGATGCCAGAGAATTCGCTCGTGTGGATTTTGGTTTTTAAAAATCCAATGGAAACTATTTGATCTCCGAAACAAAAAGTATTCCTGTCCGTCTCCAGGATGCAAACTATCTCGGAGCCAAAATTCAGTAAGATTAGTTTAGCGTGTTCAGTTTGATTGGTTACAGATAGACAGACGGACAGACATGATACACATCTTCGCATTAATTGTTATATTACATGGTATATATGCAGGCAGATGGATTTTTACGACATTTTACCACGTATGTACATAGGTAGTCTGTACAATCCGGGTTCCAAGTTATATGGAATGCTGAGGGTTGTGATGACTGTAATTTCTGATCTACAAAACCGAAGACTTTGAAATATTTACTATAATATCTTGAAAGTATCTCCTTTCTAAAAAAAAGAAGTAATGAAATCCGACTAATTACGCATTAATGAATTACAGCTAAGTAGTAAGTACACATTTTGACTCCCAAGGGATTTTGATCCCCTCTCCCAAGGGAACAGAGCTGAATTTCGGGATAAAAAGTATCCTATATGTTACTACGTAGTAGGTATGAACTTAAATCATGCCAAGTTTCATTTGAATCCATTCAGTAGTTTTTGCGTGATGCGTGCACAAACATACAGACAAACAGATAAACAGGCAAGAATTTCAAAAATTGCTTTTTTTCGTTCTATTACTTAACCCTAACATCTCCCAGTTATTGTTTTGCAAAAATCTTTAATGTACTGACACGGCAAGTCTACGATTTTATTCACAGAACTCTGAATAATAGGCGTAGAAGGGCGGTGTACGCGTGACCTTGTCACCGCGCTGTAGGCGAGGACGTCGACATTGCAAAGATGTATGAGGTAAGCGAACGATGCGACGCATTTGCAACCTTAACGTGCTAATCCTACGGCTTAATTCTGTGTGCTCAGCATTGAGTGTAAAATGTGTTTGCGTGATTTCGTAGAACTATGTATGTCTATAATTAGTGTTGTTACGAATATTCGCATCCGCATCCGTAAATGCGGAATATTCGCATTAATTCAGACATCTGCATCCGCATTCACATCCGCATCAATCAATGCGGAGTTTTTACGGATGCAGATTCACATCAACAAGTAACAACACGTAAAGAAAATGGGCGGAGTCATAGTGGCACGTTCTTTGCGTTTGTTTTGGTAATTGCTAACTTCATTCGGGACGCGCAGAAAGGCGCGTAACAAGATCTTACAGGTTTTGTTTGTTGTGTTTTATCTCATTGTCAATACATTATAGTTACAGTGAGTGTTTACTGTGTGTGTAGTACACAGACACACAGTGTGTATTTTATTGCGTGTTTAATGAATATTACATATTTTGATTTATAAACATTGAGTGAAATGTCGCCACCAATAAAAAGCAGTTATTTATCACCTCCACCAGCCAGTGTTCCCAGCGATATTTAGTGGAGCCGGGTTAATATATAATCCACTAAGAAACAGGTTGGAAACTGAGAAGGCTACAATATTGCTATTTATTAAATATAATTCACCAATTTTTAAGTCTAATTATTAAACAAAGATTTTTTATTATGAAACTTAAAGCTTTAAATTCTGTTGTCTCATAAGTAAAACAAACTTGTGTGATTTTATTCCAGAAATATGATTACATAAATAAAAAGTTATTTTAAATTGATTTCCATTTATTTATGCACTTAAAATTTAAATAATTGTATTTTTTTAATCCCAAAATCCGCATCCGCATCCGCATCGTATCCGCATCTGCATCAAATCCGCATCCGCAGATGTGAATTTCTAATAATCCGCATCCGCATCTGCATCTGCGGATGTCTAAATTTATGCATCCGTAACAACCCTGTCTATAATGTAGTAGGGCGGCCTCATACGTTCTGTATAGTTTGAAGTGGTGCACAGCACTTCCGTGATTTTATTATATGTATAGAAAAAGATAGATATCAATGGCTTACATCATAGTCCTCGGGCTGTTGTTGAGGCCTGTACTGCTGCTGAGGCTGCGGCTGCGGTTGGGGCTGGTACTGCGGTCTGGGCTGGTACTGTTCTTGTTCTTGGACATTGTAGGGCTGCAACACAAATACATACTTTTAGAAGCTTCTCTGAATGCAATTAGTTGAACTACCTGTATATACTCAACCGAGGGGCTTATTCTGTAAGCTTTTGACGCTCGGTTGAGACATGTCTCCCGTCTACATCAATCGTTGCTTTAATCTCAGTTATGGTGATTGGCTGAATTTATGGTATCCCTACTTCAACAATGCATTTTAGCCTATTGGCTATAATGCAATCAGTGGTGAATGCGACCGTCACTATAGTATGTATAGCCATCATTTTTACACAATCCGGGGGATGGTCATCACATATTAAACTATCATGTTGACATTTTAATATGAGATTGCTTAAAAACATGGCAGTTCAAAAAAAGTAAGGCCTAGCCCCACACTGTGTTTATTCGTGCAAATTCTGTGACATATGGAAACGTATGAAGCTGCATGCACTTGCGACTAAAAATCCGTGAAAAATAATAGATATTAAAATACTGAAAATAAATTTCGCAGTGCGGGCTAGGCCGAGCCCATTTTGGTTGTGCCGAGGAGAGGCAGCGTCTTTTAAAAATAACTACTCAAATACAGCTTTGTTTGCTCTGACATACGATTGAAATTACTAAAAGGAAAACGCGCTCAGACACATACAAGTCTTGCAGGCGCCGGCGTGGGCGGAGGCGCGGGGCGGGGGATGTGCTGGGCTTGGGGTTGACCACCGCCGATGTACTGTCTCAGCAGATGCGGGGGAATCCCTTCATCCTGCTGACAATTTAGAGATCATTGATAATCTTCGTTACCACGCCACCACCACCAGCATTTTAACCTCCCACAGCTGAGCACAGGCCTCCTCTCTCATAAGAGAGAGGGATTTAGAGCCATGCTGCTCCAATGTGAGTTGGCGAGCTTTAATGACTATTGTCACAACATGATAATGATAATAACCAGAAACGACTGCTTAACGTGCTCTCCATGACACGGTGGTGAAACACCGCCAACTACCAACTCCGGGCTGGCACTGAGAATTTCTTGACAGAAAAACTCAATAACCTAACTATTTACCCGGGAATCGAACCCGAGATCTCTTGATTTGCAGTCGAATATGCTAAGCACTAGGCTACCAAGTCAGTTGATTATTGAATTACCTTTATGCTACTTCACCATAATTCAGATGAGTGATGACTCAAGGCTGAGATCTATAAGAACATATTTTATGGCTTTATTCAGACTCAAGATCATAAATATATAGTAAAATCATACCAATATCCCTAACATAAATCTATTAGAGAGTAGGTAGTCCTGGTCTTTGATTTTTTGTGTTTAGCCAGTCATTCTTGGTCATAATCACTTATTTGCATCTGTTATTAGTTTAAGGTACAAGTCGAAATCCAGTGCATATTGCTATAAAAAGTATCTAATTACCTACATAAATGTATTAAGTAGATACGTATATAGTGATTATAGAAATGTTACTGTCGAAGAATGAGCACATTCTATTATAATTATTGTCCTTCTGATCGACTTTCAGCCCCAATAGTCACTCTCAATGGAATCTGACCAATTATGAAGGAGATAATAGGTATTATATACAATGGCTCCGGCGTGGGCGAATAAGGTCCACTCTGTATTCTGTCACTCTCGTCGATGGGATCGCAATCCAACTAACAGCCAGAAAGAGATCAGCCACCACAGATTTCAGCCGCAGGACTGAGCGACGGCTTTACATGCTCTTTAGTCTCAGTATCGTAACGAGAACTGGAAACTACTTTCGTAATAAAATAAACTTCAATTGACCTGAACCAAAAACGTCAATATAAAAACGAAACAGTTGCCAACTATATGTTTAATGTGCAACCGAATTCTGGGTTATATGTTTAATGTGCAACCCAATTCTGGCTGACAATGACGTAAGTGTAACAACGCGACCGGTTACGTCGATTTGAACCGCTTTTTAAATGTTACACATGTTATGCAAATGGACATGAAATGTACATTGACGTAGCAATTTTCAGTAAGCGCGGTTGCATGTATGTGACCTACACAAATTGCTCTAAGCTTGTCGGACGAATCACGTGAGAATGGACATTTTTAAACGTGACTTTTCAGCCGCTATTCCATTAGGCAAGTCTTGCATACAAGTATGTCGTCATATTTGCATACAAGTTGCTTGCATTGGAAACAAATTTTCAAGAAAATAGAAGTATGCAAATTGCATGTAGGTTTTACTTGCATACAAGTGGAGATGTTCTCTAATTGAGGAGGACATCGTGGGACAACGTGCATATAACGTTTGCGCGTTCAATTTGAATAAAAATGTATAAGTTCAAACTACCTGCATGCAACTTGTAGCTTGTATGCAAGTTTGTTCAAGTTGCATGCAATTTGCAAATTGCATACAAGTAATTTGCCTAATGCAATCGCACCTTTACTAATGAAAAACAGATTTTTTTATTTGTGCAACTGTGTCAGTGTCATTAATATGTACATATTTTGCGACCACTCATTTAAAGAACAGTGTAAAAAAGAATACTTCAAAAATCAGAATAGGCTGGTAAACCAAAAATTGTAATGGAGAGAACTTCATAAATATGTAACTATATCTAAGTTAAACCTAATCAAACTCTACAAAAAGTAATATAATAAGTTCGCTACATGATGTGGTCTAATTAGAGTCACTTCTAAAACATGCTATCCAAGTTGACCGACCAGAAATTAGTTACGAATGGCTGCACAGATTACTTTTTTAGATACTTAGTTAAATGGTGAAAAGAAGTGGGTAAAGCGGGCGGTAACTATGGCTAGGGATGAGAACACGCGTATGCTGCTTTATTAATTTTATTGTTTTTTAGCAACTGTAAGTACAATAGGCGCGAATGACTCGGATTAACGGACGAACTTAACTTCGGACCAATCGCTTTATCTTTTTTTTCTTCAACGTGCGTCGTTGTTAAATGAGATTGTGCGTTTAAATGTGGGCGTGAAAATCGGCGATTCGCTTTCCCTGGTTTTAAAAAACCCTAATTAATAGAAATTATTACTTAAATACCTAATTTGAATTCTGCTAACTCACAGAATTCTAAATAAGGTTTAGTAATTTCTGTTGATTTTTTTATCAGGAAAAGGTGGAGTTCAAGTTTTTTCATCAGCAGATGAAAGTAAGTAGCTAAAATTTTGATTAATTTGAAATCACAAAATTACCCATCTCTAGCATCCAAAGCGACGTAAAATCCGTACACCTACTCAAATTCATACGTATCTGTTTCTTTTTTACAAAATAAAACGCACTGATGTTTCACTAGTTTCATATTCATCTGCGCGGTAACAAAGGTCACGCTCGATTACCGCTTCTATAGGTACTTATCCTGAATTCTGTGGTAATATGTAGTTATGCGCGGCCTTGACCCTGAATAGGCAAAAGTCATTTGTCGGTCAAATTTGAAGTCGGCTTCCGCTTACAGCCCAAATGCAACCCATCTCTGTCATACATACCCTGAAAACTATTCAGGTATACACTAGACCATTTAATTAATTTAAATACCTTTCACAACACTATAAGAAACCTATTAAAATCTAATTGTAATGTTCTTTTTCCTTTCACGAAAGCACCCTCTAATCTAGGACTTGAAGACACTATGAAGGACCTATTAAAAATTAAAATAACTTTCACGAAATTAGGTAAGTATCTATACCCCCAACTCCCGGGGCCGGCACATAATAATAATTATATTGTATTTTCACGATAGTAAGAATAATTATTGAAATTAGTTAGGCGCCGCAAAAAATAAGTGCAACCAAGACGGGTACCTATTACCTATCTACACAACACTTGCACTTTAAAGAAGCTAAGTATCAAAAATTTTAAAAAATAATTATACTTTTCAGTCCCTATGAAAACCTATTTAAAATTATTAAACTTAACCATTTCACAGTCAGGAAAGCGCACCACAAGACCGGGACATCTCACGAAACTTAAAATAACTAAACTGTTATAGCGAACTGTAACTGTAACTGTAGTGAAAGCACACTCCAAAATCGGCAAAATTACACGACACTAAAAGAACCTACTTACGCATTAATTTTTTTTTTTAAATTTCTTTTCCTATGTAGGTACGTACTAAATAGTCACGAAAGCACATTCCAGGGCCGACAAGATTTCAGGACACTGTTTAAAAAATCCTTTTACTAACCTGCTGCTGGATTTGGTATTGAGCTATGGGAATCGCGAAAGCACACCCCAACACCGCTAACGTAATACACTGACGCAACATCACACGACACTATAAAGGACCTATTAAAAAATAAATAAAAAAAAAAACCAAATGCACCACACACGCGGGAACCACAACGATGTGTGTTACGTGTGGGCCACTCTCACTTTTTATATAGAGACACCCCTTCTAAGTAGTGAGGGCGGGAGTGCATTGAGCGCAGCCTGTCTGTGAGTGTAATGTAAAACTGGAGCACCAGATTTAGTGTGCTGGCGTACAGCATTGTAGCAATTTTTTGGGATGGATCCGATTAATTTTATTTAATTAGCACAAAATTAGGTAGAAAATGTGGCCGATTCTGTTGTACACAATGTCTAAATCTAAACTAAAATGACAGGTCTAAATATATTCCTGTCTCTTTCACAATCCTCCCTGCTGAAGGGGATAGCACTATTTTTAAACCTGTCAATTTAGTTTAGGTTTAGAGATTGTGTACAACAGAATTAGCCACAATATCACAGTAAGCGCTCGTACGCATTAGCGGTTGCGGTAGCGGTGCGGCTAGCCATTTTTATATGCAACCGCTACCGCAACCGCTAATGCGTACGAGCGCTTAGTGCGTACAAAATGAGCGGTTGCATATAAAAATATAAAAAGCGGCTAGCCGCACCGCTACCGCAACCGCTAATGCGTATGAGGGCTAATGTTTAGTATATTATGCCAGAAAATAATTGTTTCATTGATAAAGAATACAGTGCAATAAGAATTTACTAAGTTTTTATCGACTTTCAGTCAGTAATCAAATCAAATAATCGGATTCCCAGTCTAAGACGAAAGCGGGCTAACCTAAAAGAAATAAGTCAGTTTCTAATAAACCCTTACGACATGCCCCTTACTGGTTTCAACGCAGCTTCGTACTGGAACGCTAAATCGCTAGGTGGTCTTTACTGGTAGCATGGTAGCAAGCCACAGTCAAATCCTCCCACCACCCACTCTACAATTCCTATTTCTGAATTCTAGGGATGTTTCGAAGGTTGGGATACGTAAAATTACGCGATGCAGTTCTAATCAGTTTTATGAACCTAGTAACTAGGTACTTAATGGATCAACTTGACTAGCTTGTCGACTTTTGTTCAATCTTAGCGTACCTAATTTGCTCTTAAGATCGCATTGGGTCAGTGTGAACTGTGAAGCTGGTGCCTATCTATACATCTATACATATAATAAAATCGTAGAATTGCCGTATCTGTACATTGAAGATTTTTGCAAAATAATAACTGGGGGATGTTAGGGATAAGTAATAGAACGTAAAAAAGCTATTTTTGAAATTTTTGTCTGTTTGTCTGTTTGTCTGTTTGTCTGTTTATCTGTTTGTCTGTTTGTCTGTTTATCTGTTTGTCTGTTTGTCTGTATGTTTGTGCGCGCATCACGTAAAAACTACTGAATGGATTGAAATGAAACTCGGCATGATTTAAGTTCATACTATGGAGTAACATATAGGATACTTTTTATCCCGAAATTCAGCACGGTTCCCTTGGGAGAGGGGATGAAAGGCAAAATGTGTACTTAGCTGTAATTCGTTAACGGGTGGTCCGATTTCATTTATTCTTTTTTTGTTAGAAAGTAGATACTTTAAAGACTACTGGCTTATCTCCGAAAGGCTGGACCGATTTTGATGGGACTTTCACTGGCGGATGTTTACATTTTGATGTACCTAAACATCCGCCAGTGAACTTTTAACAGTTTTTAGCAAGGTTTAAGCTCACAGGAGCATAGGAAAAACAAAATGATTCCCACGGGATTATTAAAATCAATATCCACGCGAACGAAGTCGCGGGTATCCGCTCGTAGGGAATAAGGTTCCTCCCTCTTGATCATATTCTCAGCATGTCTGTAACTGTAGGATTATTTCGTCGTCAATAAATAATTCGTCGGCAACGAAAATAATTGAGTCATAGTTAATTGTATAATTGCAATCGCATTGAACCATAGTGACCAGAAAAAATATTTGAGACACAATGTTTAAATCGTCTGTTAAGACGATTGAGTATTGACCAATTCTCATCTAGGCATCAAGGCCTATAAGAATTGGTCAATACTCAGTAGGCACTATTTCATTAACAATTAGATAGACCTAAGTATTAGGAAATGAGCAAAAGTGTTGAGATCCATTTCCTGATATTTCTACGAATTTTTTTCAACCATTGTTGCAAGCAAACAACCAGTCTTCTTGATATCGTCATAGTGGTCAATCGATAGACTTTTGGGCATAATTCTCTTGTGGGCACTTCCATACGCCGTGATCTTATCCCACTTGCATCCCAGCGTCTTCTTGCGACTCATTTGATATCGTCTGTCCTCTTACGTAGGGCTACTGCGCTATCTGCTACCAGGTCGCCATTCTAACACCTTGAGACGTCTTTCGATTGAACTATGAACCCCAAAACTTCCCCACTGCCATTTGTATACTATTCCGAAGAAAAAAAATTAGACTTTATAGTTACTTTGACGTAAGATTTTTTACAACTTTATTACCCGTCTCCCAAAGTAACCATGATTTCAACTTCATAGTCGCTGATCGTTCCTCCTTGTTTTGAAGACAATACATAGGGAAACTTTCAGCTTTTATATAAAACTAGCAGTCCGCCCCGGCTTCGCCCGTGTTACATATTATATAGCCTATACCACTCAAGGATCACGTAAGTACATATCCAACGGTGAAAGAATTTTTGAAATCGGTCCAGTAGTTCCTGAGTAACGCGTTCAAACAAACAAACTCTTCAGCTTTATAATATTAGTATAGACTAGCTGACCCCTGCGACTTCGTTCGCGTGTTTATAGGTTTTATATAGGATCGGGTCGGATCTCATAATTATTTTATGTACCTAAATTAAATGTAGCCCAAGTTACTCCTTATAACATCACCTATCTGCCATTGAAAGTTCCGTTAAAATCAATTCAGCCGTTTCGAAGATTAGTTGGAAGAAATAGACAGACCGACAAACATAAATTTAAACGCACATCAGTTTAAAATAAGCCGTACGTTCAAAGATCCGGGTCCCAAGTTATTTGAACCCAATACTGAGAGTTGCAATGTCTGTCATTTCAGAACTAAAAAACCTATGACCTTGAAATATTTACGGGACAATATATAAAGTACTACCTTTCTAACAAAAAAAGAATGAATGAAATCGAACAACGCGTTGATGAATAACAGCTAAATACACGTTTTAACTTTCATCCCCTCTCCCAAGGGAACTGTACTGAATTTCGGGATAAAAAGTATCCTATGTCCTACCTCGGAGTATAAACTCAAATTGTACCAAGTTTCATTTGAATCCATTCAGTAGTTTCGGCGTGATGCGCGGCCAAGATACAGACAGACAGACAGACAGACAGACAGACAGACAGACAAAAATGAAAAAAATTGCAGTTTTGGCTTTAGTATCGATTAAAGAGTGCCCTCCAATAGAAATATTTACGGGACAATATATAAAGTACTACCTTTCTAACAAAAAAAGAATGAATGAAATCGAACAACGCGTTGATGAATAACAGCTAAATACACGTTTTAACTTTCATCCCCTCTCCCAAGGGAACTGTACTGAATTTCGGGATAAAAAGTATCCTATGTCCTACCTCGGAGTATAAACTCAAATTGTACCAAGTTTCATTTGAATCCATTCAGTAGTTTCGGCGTGATGCGCGGCCTAGATACAGACAGACAGACAGACAGACAGACAGACAAAAATGAAAAAAATTGCAGTTTTGGCTTCAGTATCGATTAAAGAGTGCCCTCCAATAAAAATTTTCAAAATATCTTCAATGTACAGAATTGGATCTGTTACAGTTTTATTATATTATAGATAGAAGATAGATAGATAACGAAGGTCTGGCCGTCGTGGGCTCTTGGGCTATCGGGAATGTCCGTACTTCGTTGGTTGATCTAGAATTCTAGACTGTCTCTTTCGATGCCAGCGCAAATCTGTCCTAGTTTAATTTCATCTAATATGGTATCTCTTATTACTTACATTGTATATCGCCACGCCTGTTTAGTTCAAAATCAAGCGCGACCTACATTAATAATTCACAAAATATGTTTTATCCTAAATGTTAAGAATTAAGGCCATATCTAAGGCCACATTAGGGGTGCTAGCGGCCACAGTGCATTGTAGTATTTATTACAATGTCGGAGGCTGTTATTTCCCTTGCCCGCAGCCATGTTGCCTACGCCGCAAAACATTCCCTGCCACTCTCACAAAGACTAACACACTGACGGACGGTCTATAGTGAAACTTTTAAATGGTTAATTTGTAAATTATTAAATTGTTTTTTTTGGCAAATAAATAAAACTAAAATAAAGTCAACTTTAGGAGACGATGCATAAAATAGTATCTATGTACCTACTTATTATATAAATATTACGATTTAACTAGGTATATAAAGTTGTTTATTAGTTAATGCACGCCGTAAATTTTTAGTGAATTTTATCAAGCGCATTTCTTTCGAATAGCGAGAAGTGAGAACATAGCGGATAAAAACGCGCTTACGCAAATGTTAAGTAGCTCAGAATAGAATAGAATAGAATAGAATAATACTTTATTGCACAAACAAAGAAAAAATACAGCTAAAGAGAGCTTAAGGACTACAGTGTTGCATGCAAAGGTGGTCTGGTCTTATCGCTTAGAGCAGTAGTTCCCAAAGTGGTCCAGGTGGACCCCCAAGGGTCCACGGGAGACTCGACGGGGTCTACGTTGGTGTGACAAGAAAATGGGGGTTCACAAGTCGTAAGCGGGGGTCCACGAAAATTTATCTGGTTTCGATAGTGAAGAACTAAATTAGTGGCTTGACTTCACCTAACAATGTCGGCACTAGGCAGATAATATTTTAAGAAGCGCAGCGACTCTTACTTGTAAAAACTTACATATTCTATATTCAGTACTGAACTTTACTTTTTTTACATCCACTCACAGCACAATCAATAATCAATTCTCACTTTTTTATCGAAAACTATTAAGGGACTATCCATAAATTACGTCACACAAATTTTATGATTTTTCAACCCCTCCCCCATCCTTGACACAGCTGGTTACATTTGTGAGACCCCTCCATAGTGTGACGTCACATATTTTGCAATTTTTCATTTTTGCAATGTCAATTCGTCGTCGTCCACCCCCCCGCCCTCCCCCTCTCTAGCGTGTGAACTAAACTTATGGACGGTCCCTTATTCGTAGTTGGAAATCGGTAAGATCTAATCTTCACATTTTTTGTCGAGTTTTGTGGTAGAAATGTAGCAGGGGGTCCACCGGAATAAGCTAAATTTTGAAAGTGGACTATGAGAAAAAAAAGTTTGGGAACCTCTGGCTTAGAGCGATCTCTCAAAGACAACCTTTGGCGAGAGGAGCAGGGTGAAAAAACGGAGATGAAAGAACAAAGCTCAGAGAATAGTCTTGAGAAAATATTCTATTTTATTAACCCCCGACGCAAAAACTACGGGGTGTTATAAGTTTGACGTGTCTCTCTGTGTGTGTGTGTGTGTGTGTATGTGTGTTTGTATCTGACTGTTCTCCTGTGGCGCCAAACGGGTGAACCGATTTGAATGCGGTTTTTTTTGTTTGAAAGGTGAATTAGTCGAGAGTGTTGTTAGCTATGTTTGAAGAAAATCGGTCCACGATGGCCGCCGCTACAAAATGGCGGATTACATATTTTTTCACAACTCCCTTAATATGGGTATCAAATGAAAGGGCTTGACTAGTAGAATAGCACTATTGCAAATTCAAGATGGCCGCCGCCACAAAATGGCGAATGTCGGGGGTTTTTTAAATTTTTAATTTATACTTACTTGTGTAAGTACGGATTTAACGCTGCAGCGTTACGCGCGCTGGTAAAATAATATTTATCACTTTATTGGAGTTAAAATTACGATTAGTGCTATGCTAAAGTTTGATCTATTAACCTCGTTAGTATACCCGAATTTAATGGCTGAATTTCTCAGAACGTATGTTTGGTACTGTGGGCGTCAAAATATGTATTGGGCGGACCTAGACCCGCTCAACAGCTAGAGCGGTATGGAGTTTTCATAAATTTTTCCTGCCACTCGTCAACATACTCGAAATTACACGGGCGTTCCTTACATTACAACTACTTAATACTTAGATACACGCGTACGCGCGCGTGCAGATTGACGACTGCCGTTCAGTTTTCCTGACAGTAAGGGCGTATAGGGTAAGATGGGGTCCCAAGGTGCTGGAGTGGCGACCTCGCACCGGGAAGCGCAGTGTTGGTAGACCCCCCACTAGGTGGACCGACGACATCAAACGAGTCGCAGGGAGCCGCTGGATACAAGCGGCACAAGACCGTGGCATGTGGAAGTCCTTTCAAGAGACCTATGTCCAGCAGTGGACGTCGATTGGTTGATAACGACGACGACGATTCAGTTTTCGTCTCGCTGTGTGCATGTCCAAGCCTTTAATCATAATATTTCACGTGCCTACGATGACGAGTGCCTTTCGGGTTGCGAGTTACGAAACTAAAATGTCACCCGCTGATAAGAAGTATCGTTCATTTCAATTAAAGTTTACCGGTTAACCTGATTCGTGTGATATGGCCAGTCTTACACTCTATTTAGGCCGAAACTGACTTACTTTTTTACCCGACTGGGTATATGTGTTTCACCTGTGTGTATGTATGTCCATTCCTATGTCCGCTTGTAACTAATCAACGGCTCAACGGATTTTAATAAATGATACGTCATTAGATTTGTCTCAATGACGCGAGTGTTATAGGGTACCTAAATTAAAAAAAAAACAAAATGGCGGACTTTATGCGCTTTAATGTGCGAACTGAAAAAAAAAAATTTCTACAAGACCCTCGAGTGGGGTATCAAAATAAAGGGATTCAAAAGGCAAATACGAAAATGTATAAATTTATATATTTGGAAACAATTTGGAGTGATAAATCGTAGAAAATGACCGTTTCCTATGTCAGTTCGTAACTACTTAACGGCTCAACCAATTTTGATAAATTATACGTCATTAGATTTGTCTTGACGGCGCAAATGTTACTGGGTACATAAAATTCATAAAAAATCTAAATGGCGAATGTTATGCACTTTAATGTGCGGGCTGAAAAAAATTTTTTTCTTCAAGACCCTCGAGTGGGGTATCAAAATAAAGGGCTTTAAAAGGCGAGTACGAAAATGTATACAATCTATATGTTTTAAATCAATTTGGAGTGACAAATCATGAAAAACAAAATAAATAACAACTACACTGTAAGTGGTACGGTGGTAGTTTATTAATTTTTTAGTTCGTTTTTTAGCATGGCAGTCGGGTTTTTTTAATTTTTAAATTATAGCTTGTTATCGATTTTCATAATATTGCAGTGTAGAGATACCTGTGTAACCTGATCTTAGTTGTAGTCATACGGACAGACGTAACTCGAGTCTTTCTGTATCTATGTCTGAGGCCCTGGCCTGACCTATTAACTTACCGATATATTCGAATGAATTTATTAATAGCAGGGAAGTACTTAGATAGATAATTATTTTCGCGTTCGACTTTTTGGCAATGTTTTGAGTTTTCAAAAATTATTCGTTTCCGCGAAATGGTTGGTACAAAGTGTTTAAAATTTTAATTAGCTTTGACTTTATAAGTGTAAAGGTGAGCGTTTGTTTTCGACAGATAAATAAGTAGAATCCCATATCTGTCTTCAACTTCAGGGTGCAAGCAATTTTTGTGCCTTTAGTTGAGTCGTAAAAAGGTAACAAATGAACAAACAAAAAGGCATTCGACATTGTATATCATATGCAGACACAGACACAGTTCAGTCTCTTTACTATCAAAACTTTTCATTGTAATAAATCAGGCATTGTAATATTGATTGATTTACTGACTATCGTATTAGGAGTTTATTTAAAATAAAATTAAACCGATGATAGATTATGTAAAACAGGGTCAGTTCATTGCTTTACATTATTAATATAACCGGATCTAGTAGGGGAGACTGGGTACGGTTGAAACATTTTAGCGTTAATCGTCCATTTCGTTGGGAATAGTTAAGCGAGCGTTGAAAGAAATATATCAAATAAAAGATCACATATCTGTCTACGAATGGGCAATGTTATTTGCGATCATTGTATTATATTTTATGTGTAAAATCAAATCTTAAAAAAATGGAAAACTGTTTCAATCGTCCTCATGCCAGGGTCGGTTGAAACAGTGCCTGGGGTCAATTGAAACACATGCAAATAATACAAAATATAATAAATGAACTTTTTTATTCATCGTCTAATAACATTTTACGACTTTCTAGTTATATATTCTTTAGTTTAGCATAGTTTAGTTAGACATCCTTTTTAGTTAGGCAAAAATATATGTCTGCACATCTAATTAAATATTTAGATTGTTCACGCTCTTGTTCCTGGTTAAACACTCGATTGTGAGCTTTATATCCCATTTCTTGATTTTCATTTCCACCAGTCGCACCTCGTTTACGTACATTGTATACCTCAACTGGGAACAGTGGTTCAGTCCATTCTTTTTTGCCGCTGTTCTTAACGAAGATCCGGCTTTTACACCTTCTTATGCTTACTTGTACGTCGATAAGTCAGCTTGACATCTCGTAGTCTCCCTTTGGCATCTTTGAAACAAGAAAATAAAATAAATAAATTGTTTCAATCGTACCCACAAAAAATGTTTCAACTGTACCCAACCCCCCTTCTAGGTATAAAATTGTTCGCAGTAAGAATAATAATAAATTTAAATAAACGCTAATCATACAACCATATTCTACAAACTTCAATAAAAACGATACAAAACTCTCAGTACTCTAACTTTAATAAAACCATTATAATTGCAAAAATGTACGGACATAAAATACTTACTTTTAAGTCAAAAAACACAATGAGGCCATTTATCTACAAATACAGCGTGCGAAGGGCGACACAACACCAAAATTCGTGTTTGGACTTGTCGTCCGCTTCGTTCTTCCCTTGTAACCATCAAACTCACCACACGCGGTGTCGAGATATTCGCTTTGTTTCAACCGTCCACCGTTTCAACCGTACCCAGTCTACCCTACTGATTATAATACGATAAGACGTTATGTATTAGAGACAATAAAGGCGCATTGCTGTGCAATCTATGCACGGTAGGTACCTACGAGGCGTCCTTTAGTTTTGTGAACGTTTAGTAAAAGTTGGTTCAGCTGAACTTATTACCAGGCATTTACAGTCAGCCATAGAGATATTTAAAAAAATCTGTCTTTGGAATAATAGGTGAACCAAGGGCGTCGCCAGGTAGGGGCAGGGGGGGGGCAGCTGCCCCCCCCTAGAGATTTGAGAAAATATAAATATACTATAGTTTGAAAAGAAAATTCTGATTTTTTTAATATGTTGGTAGGACCACTACCAGTAGTCTCCAATTTTGCAGTTTCGGAAGACATATGTGCTAACTTTGCAGCACTTGAAAAATATGACTGGGCCTATTTACACTTTTCGCATACTATAATATCACCAGCTTGCCCCCCCCTTGGCCAGCGGCTGGCGACGCCCTTGAGGTGAACTTCAAGTTAGTACAACTGATCAATGAGGTAACGATAGAGACACACTGTAAATCGCAGCCTCTGCGATGGTTAGGTCGAGTTGAGAGAATGAAGAAAAGAAGAGAAGTATATCAAGATGGGCATCACAGCAGAGAGGTTTAAGGGAAGTCCCAGGAACAGATAGATGGCTAGTGTTGATGAGGATTTTTGGAAAATTCGAAAGTTGGCATGGTCGAAGAAGAGACAAAAGCAAATGGAAAATAATTGTAAGGAAGGCCAAGACACACAAAGAGTTTAGCGACGAAAGTAGTAAGAAAGTAATTGTAAGTTTGGAATGGGTTTTGTTAAGGCCGCTCTCTTCACGCGCTTCTCCATACAAACGTATTACGCCTATTATTCTAATATTTGTCGCAATAGGTCTAAAGTTAAGCCAGATATCAATTTATATCTCCATTATCTATGCCATAAAATAAAAATATTAGTAAAATTATATTTATTTTGAAAGTTATGACGCTTGAAAAAATCACTATTTTTGGGCAAATTTTGGGGCAACTTCGTGCGTAAATAAACTATATAAGAAACTAGAAAATTGAAAAACGACAGAAGTCTTATCATAGGTTACTTACTTAATAATAATTACAAATGTCTTTAGTTCATGTAAAAAATTGCCAAATATTTGCTAACATAAGCAAAATACCAAACCTAGATTTGCATCTTTTTACTTTGCCGTTTTTGACTAAAAATCATGATATCTCAAGCAAAATTTATTTATTTAATTTATTTATTATTTATTTATGTATATATTTTTAGTACTCTTCTTTACTGAAGACGTCTCGCTCTCTAAATGCAGAAATCACTGTTTTAGACTCCACTCACCAACGATTTGTCGATGCCATGGAGAGGGCTCTTAAGTCCAAATAACCACGTTAAACTTATGGGATTAAAATTACAAACACTTCAACTTTAGATATTTTTATTTATATAAATGAAGTGCAACATTACTTTGAATAATGTGTATGGATTTCCGTGGAAATATCAGGTAAAGAGCTGCTTTCGTGTGACGGTTGTGATTGATTTTTTGCAAAAACAGCGGGCTAAGGTGTTCTTGCGTACGGTGGTTGAGGTTTGGTGTCCGTTGATGTATCGGAGTAAGGGCTGGTTTGATACGCACTTGAATTTCTGGTACCAGCAGGACTGTAAGTATTCAATGGATCGAGGGCCATAGCTTCTTCTTCGGCCCGAGTTACCGATTCAAAAATTTCTCTTTGCACCCGCAGTTGTAAATATTTTGGAAGCTCGCGTGTCTTTTGATACAGACTAACGAACAAGTTTGATAGTGCATCTTGGGGAGCGCGATTCATAATATCAAAAGACACGTCAAGTATTTCTTGTTTCCTATTCTCATGTGCCATGTAAGATGAAGATGGGGGTGGAGATCCAGGCAGCGTGGGCGTAGATTCTATAACGTTAAAATTATTTATTATTAACTTAACAACCAGTACCTACTAAACATATTATTTAAATTTTTGCACGTCAGGTTTGTCTGACTGAAAATCTTGTATCATTCGATATTTTTGCAAATATATAACATTTTTTATTTCATTCACATGCAATTTTATGTATAACTCAGCAGTTTTCAATAACTAACCTACATCTGAAGTGTTTTGAGTGTCGTCATGACTGTCTTGTAACGTTTGGAGATTTGAAAACGTTTCTATGTTATCATTATGTTGCAGTAAGAATTCCATCAAAGCCTCGTATTTCCAGGGCTTCAATTTAATCGCCTGCCCCGCAGCAGTTTTGCGACGTCGCAAAGCTTCTCTATGGCTGTCCCGCAATTTTTTCCACTGATTTTTGGCTTCTTTACCTGTAAGAGAAAATTTTAACAAATACTTTTTCTTATATATATAAAAAAAGTATATAATAAAAATATTTACTATAAAAAAGTTAAAAAAAACACCTGTAAGAGAAAATTTAAACAAATACTTTTTCTTATATATATAAAAAAGTATATAATAAAATATATATAAAAAAATTCAAAAAAAATTTTTTTTTCGCTCACCATTCACAAGTCCACATTGCTTGGCTATACGTTCCCAAGCTGCTTCCTTTTTTACAATGTCCCTGTAATATATATCGTTCATATACCACAAACACGGATATAGTTTAACGTTTTCTATAAATGATTCCATAATGTGACAAATAACACGTCTGTTTTAGCCAAATGCGCTCACGACTCACAAGTCACGGTTCATGGGTGTGAGGAACTCAACAAAATGGCCGCGGCAATCGGCATGCCGTGCTTCCCCCTCCTATTGCACCTATGGTTACCAGATCCAAATATGAAATTTCCGGACAGTCTCGATTTTTGAGTAAACTTCTGTATATTGTGCGAAATTAAAGTCGAAATAATTTATTTCATGTATCCTCTCTCTACTTGAGATTAAGATGTCATAATTTGTATTTATTTGATTTTTATTTTTCTAGTAATTTTTGCAATAACAGTAGTTTAAAAAAGCAAAAAAATTTTAGTGGACCAAAGAATTCTGATGGTTAAATTAAAGGTGAAATTTATATTTTAGAAACGTTTTACTCCTGACGGTATATTTTATAACTTAATTTAGGCTTACCATATTTTATAAGTTTAGATAGAAGTATTGATAGGCTTCTTCCTATTATGCCATCAAACTCAATGAAATGAAGACACGCTCTAAACCATGAAATACATATTTTCAAAGTAGCAATTTTTGCGAAATCTGACGAACCCCGAATATCTGTGATATTAGTTTCTAGAGTGTGTCTACAAAATGTAATTGACTTTTGATTGGTTAATATTAAATTTAGAGTCAAACAAATGGAGCTTTCGAGGATGACTCTTAATATTTAAAACTATGAAACGCAAAAGAGTATGAAAATATTACGGACATATCCAGAACATTTTAGTCGCATGGTAACCCTACTTCCAACTCCCGCCGACGCGACGCAAGCTATGCTGTCCGTGTACCGCGTGGGCCGTGGCACGTGTTTTTAGTTGCGCATGTGTGTGTTCTGCTTTGCGCCCGCGGAGCGTTGAGCTACGTGGACGTATTATCAGTAGGGCTATTCTGTAAAGCCATTTTCGAATTATAGAGGGTGAATTCGAGATGAGTTTGCTAATTTGTACTCTGTAAAACTCGATAGTACAGGTCTTCTCACTCAAACTCACTTCACTTCGCAAGTGCGTAGCAGATGTTTACAGAATATCAAACCAAGGTGAAGTGAGTTTGCTTTCAAAGCGAGTTATCTCACTTGAGTGAGCTTCGATATCGAGATGGTATTTTAGAGAATAGCCCTACTGATCCGAGCATGTCAGACGTGTCAATGACGTCATCGACCACGTATACATGCGTAGCGTGTTCGTGGGCTGCAGCCTGCAGTGGATAGGATTATGTAATTTGCAAGTAACATAATGAGCTGATATGAGCTTGTATGTCGCAAGTTCTACGGAATAGGGATTTGATACCTTCCTTGACCACAGCGTAGAATAAATAGAGTAGGTCAAATAACTCAAAAGTCTTCAGCAATCAACTCCCACATTTTAGATTTCAATTAATGAAATTTAGTTAGGTGCTGAGACAATTAGGTACCTACTTACATAGTGTCCAAAAGCGCCTATGCCTATATAAATAATATTACCTATATGATATTTATTTCAAATGTTTTATCAGTAGCTACCAACTAGGATTATGTGACAAAGATAATAATATGTTTTTTCGTGTAGATATTTGCAATGAAAATTATTTTTATTGCCCAATTAACTTCTTATCACAGAATAATTTAGGTAGATTTACGTGGATGTGTAGTAACATTTGTATCTGATGAAATGGCTATAAAATATGCTTACACGTAAAGACTACAAACCGACATCATTATTTTTAAATTGAGAAGTTTAGATGCGTTTAGACGTGAAAAGTTTTATTAAAATATTATGTCTATATGAAGAAAACATCTACTACTAACTACTATAAAAATAAAAATAATAGGTAGGTAGGTACTTACACAAATAGGTATACTTCACGTAAGTAACAGGTCAAATATATTTTTTTCATAGAAAATTTAAGAGAATTATAACATACTAGCAGTCCGCCCCGGCTTCGCCCGTGGTACATAATATATAAGCCTATAGCACTCAAGGATCACGTAAGGTGCGTTGGGGTAATACCGGACGGATTTTCGACTAGTTGGAAGAGTGTCGCAAAAATTTTTTTTTCTCGAAATCCATACATCTTATATTAATGTAATATATCGTAAACGGTTAATGGTTAAACGTAGTTTAGCTCTAAAAATAGTTTGTTTATGTAAACTCAACGGTTTTTGTTTTTTACGTATGCAAAGTCAACACAATTTTTTTTATGACCATGATTAAGAATTGGCCACCAAGGGGTATGACCGGACATAAATTTAAAGTCACTTCTAGTGCTTGGAGAACAAAGTCTTAATAAGGAATACATTCGGTCTTTCCTATTCTAAAACATATTTGAATATGAATTATAAATGACTAGAAACAAAAATGTTCCAATCGATTCTTTCATTTTTGGTTTTATGCCATTCGAACTTACCCCTGATGTAAAAAAATTGTGATTTTGTGGTTCTCAAACTTTGGCATGCCACAAAGTAAGTAAAACGGTAAAGATCGGATGCATTTGCCGGTACCCAGTGGGGAAGCCTGGTGTAGTAAGTACCTACTCAATTGTTAAATTTATTGTGTGTACAAGTTCATGTACGTGTAGCAGGCGCGTGTCTTATTATAAACAGGAAGGGAGTAGACATAAAAGAGTCGATTAGAATCGGAATAAAGGTATAGAACTTGATGAAGTAAATGTGACTAAGTGGAAAAGGATATCAGATATTTGGAAAAGGAAACTGAATTACTACTTAATACGTAAGGTCCCTGGTTTGCCTTTGGATAAAACTTTAGGCAACTATAAAAACTAAGAAATGATTAGCAATGTAAAATTCATTTTTTTTTCATTAATGGTACTTATTACCCTAGTTCATGCTTGTAAGATAAGTAATTATAGTAAACAACTTTCAATACACTTTTTTTTTAAATTATCACATAATGTATCTTGTATCTTCATAGATCGTTAATACGATCTATGAAAAGTACTCGTACCAGATTGAGCTATTAAGGCGCAGTTTTAACTCTACTTTGGAATCTTACTATTACTCCGATTAATTAATCTTACTGTTAATCCGTTTTGGAATCTTACTATTACTCAGTAAAAGCAATAGCGAAAGAAATCTCGTACGGCAGAAACATTTATGATTACTTAATAAAAGTTTGACTATCACTGCCTTATTTGAAACTTGCAAAGATCGGAAAATTTTCATCCGATCTTCACTTGCGAGGGGGTATACCGGATCTTCGCCAACATCAATGTTAGCTCTATTTGGATCAAATTAATCTCTTTGTGGCATCATAAAACTAACTATCTAGGCAAAATAATTACAAAAAAAGCTATATCTTCGCTAAAAAATACAGATAAAAATAAAAGTTGAAGACCGGATTGACGAAAAAATTACGAAAATTACTTTGTTTTGTTTAATGGCGCATAGCACACGTCCGACTTGATGGAGCGATTTGCTGGAACCACTGGCCGGGGCCCAATTAAATGGCCTATTACACAATATTGCCCGCATTTAAAAATATGCCCTAATTCGTCCAAAATTTGAGTCATACGGTCTTAACCCACCTCCGATCTTACCCTAACGCACCTTACATATCCAACGGTGAAAGAATTTTTGATATCGGTCCAGTAGTTCCTGAGATTAGCGCGTTCAAACAAACAAACTCTTCCGCTTTATTATATTACTAGCGACCCGCCCCGGCTTCGCACGGGTAGTAGAGCATATTATGCGTACCCTAGTAGCAATTTTCGTTGGGGGTTTGTTGCCAACGGTAGCCAACGGTTGGTAACATGTTGGGAGATGGTGGTTGAGATGCCAACTAAGTCCCTCTGTAAGGCCAACTGCATGAAATGTTACGTTACGTCATGCAGTATTGCCAACAATCTTGTAACGTTGGGCCAACGTTCGCTATAGTTGGTTAAACAACAAGGTATAATCATACTGTTGGTCCAACGTTGGCCTAACTACAGACTACAGCGTTGTAATATATGCAAAATATGTAACGTTGGGCCAACGTTCGCTATAGTTGGTTGGACAACAAGGTATAACCATACTGTTGGTCCAACGTTGGCCTAACTACAGACTACAGCGTTGTAATATATGCAAATTATGTAACGTTGGGCCAACGTTCGCTATAGTTGGTTGAACAACAAGGTATAATCATACTGTTGGTGCAACGTTGGCCTAACTACAGACTACAGCGTTGTAATATATGCAAAATATGTAACGTTGGGCCAACGTTCGCTATAGTTGGTTGAACAACAAGGTATAATCATACTGTTGGTGCAACGTTGGCCTAACTACAGACTACAGCGTTGTAATATATGCAAAATATGTAACGTTGGGCCAACGTTCGCTATAGTTGGTTGGACAACAAGGTATAACCATACTGTTGGTCCAAAGTTGGCCTACCTACAGACTACAGCGTTGTAATATATGCAAATTATGTAACGTTGGGCCAACGTTCGCTATAGTTGGTTGAACAACAAGGTATAATCATACTGTTGGTGCAACGTTGGCCTAACTACAGACTACAGCGTTGTAATATATGCAAAATATGTATCGTTGGGCCAACCTTCGCTATAGTTGGTTGAACAACAAGGTATAATCATACTGTTGGTCCAACGTTGGCCTAACTACAGACTACAGCGTTGTAATATATGCAAATTATGTAACGTTGGGCCAACCTTCGCTATAGTTGGTTGAACAACAAGGTATAATCATACTGTTGGTGCAACGTTGGCCTAACTACAGACTACAGCGTTGTAATATATGCAAAATATGTAACGTTGGGCCAACGTTCGCTATAGTTGGTTGAACAACAGGGTATAATCATACTGTTGGTCCAACGTTGGCCTAACTACAGACTACAGCGTTGTAATATATGCAAAATATGTAACGTTGGGCCAACGTTCGCTATAGTTGGTTGATCAACAAGGTATAATCATACTGTTGGTGCAACGTTGGCCTAACTACAGACTACAGCGTTGTAATAATAGCAAAATATGTAACGTTGGGCCAATGTTCGCTATAGTTGGTTGAACAACAAGGTATAATCATACTATTGGTCCAACGTTGGCCTAACTACAGACTACAGCGTTGTAATATATGCAAAATATGTAACGTTGGGGCAACCTTCGCTATAGTTGGTTGAACAACAAGATATAATCATACTGTTGGTCCAACGTTGGCCTAACTTCAGACTACAGCGTTGTAATATATGCAAAATATGGAACGTTGGGCCAACGTTCGCTATAGTTGGTTGAACAACAGGGTATAATCATACTGTTGGTCCAACGTTGGCCTAACTACAGACTACAGCGTTGTAATATATGCAAAATATGTAACGTTGGGCCAACGTTCGCTATAGTTGGTTGAACAACAAGGTATAATCATACTGTTGGTGCAACGTTGGCCTAACTACAGACTACAGCGTTGTAATATATGCAAAATATGTATCGTTGGGCCAATGTTCGCTATAGTTGGTTGAACAACAAGGTATAATCATACTGTTGGTCCAACGTTGGCCTATTTACAGACTACAGCGTTGTAATATATGCAAAATATGTAACGTTGGGCCAACGTTCGCTATAGTTGGTTGAACAACAAGGTATAATCATACTGTTGGTGCAACGTTGGCCTAACTACAGACTACAGCGTTGTAATATATGCAAAATATGTAACGTTGGGCCAATGTTCGCTATAGTTGGTTGAACAACAAGGTATAATAATATTGTTGGTCCAACGGTTGCCTAACTACAGACTACAGCGTTGTAATATATGCAAAATATGTAACGTTGGGGCAACCTTCGCTATAGTTGGTTGAACAACAAGGTATAATCATACTGTTGGTCCAACGTTGGCCTAACTACAGACTACAGCGTTGTAATATATGCAAAATATGTAACGTTGGGCCAACGTTCGATATAGTTGGTTGAACAACAAGGTATAATCATACTGTTGGTGCAACGTTGGCCTAACTACAGACTACAGCGTTGTAATAATAGCAAAATATTTAACGTTGGGCCAACGTTCGCTATAGTTGGTTGAACAACAAGGTATAATTATACTTTTGGTGCAACGTTGGCCTAACTACAGACTACAGCGTTGTAATAATAGCAAAATATGCATCGTTGGAACAATGTTCGCTATAGTTGGTTGAACAACAAGGTATAATCATACTGTTGGTCCAACGTTGGCCTAACTACAGACTACAGCGTTGTAATATATGCAAAATATGTAATGTTGGGCCAACGTTCGCTATAGTTGGTTGAACAACAAGGTATAATCATACTGTTGGTGCAACGTTGGCCTAACTACAGACTACAGCGTTGTAATATATGCAAAATATGTAACGTTGGGCCAATGTTCGCTATAGTTGGTTGAACAACAAGGTATAATCATACTGTTGGTCCAACGTTGGCCTAACTACAGACTACAGCGTTGTAATATATGCAAAATATGTAATGTTGGGCCAACGTTCGCTATAGTTGGTTGAACAACAAGGTATAATCATACTGTTGGTGCAACGTTGGCCTAACTACAGCCTACAGCGTTGTAATATATGCAAAATGTGTAACGTTCGGCCAACCTTCGCTATAGTTGGTTGAACAACAAGGTATAATCCTTCTTTTGGTGCAATGTTGGCCTAACTACAGACTACAGCGTTGTAATATATGCAAAATGTGTAACGTTCGGCCAACCTTCGCTATAGTTGGTTGAACAACAAGGTATAATCCTTTTTTTGGTGCTACGTTGGCCTAACTACAGACTACAGCTTTGTAATATATGCAACATGTGTAAACGTTGGGCCAACCTTCGCTATAGTTGGTTGAATAGCAAGGTATAATAATACTGTGGGTGCTATGTTGGCCTAACTACAGACTACAGCGTTGTAAATATGCAAAATGTGTAACGTGAGCACATAGACATTGTGAAAATAAGAAGTTTGAGTACCAACAACATGGGGCTGCCTTATAGTTTCGGAGATATAAGCTTTTAAAAATCTGACAACGGGAGCACATTGACATCGCAAAAATAAGAAGTTTGAGTACCAACAACATGGGGCTGCACCTTATAGCTTCGGAGATATAAGCTTTTAACAATATGACCACGGAAGCATATAGACATCGCGTAAATAAGAAGTTTGAGTACCAGCAACATGGGGCTGTACCCTATAGTTTCGGAAATATAAGCTTTTAAAAAATCTGACCACGTGAGCACTTAGACATCGCGAAAATAAGAAGTTTGTGTAACAACATCATGGATCTGCACCTTATAGTTTCGATAGATTAGCAAAGTACGGCACCGTAACAACAGGCTTACATGGTCACGTGACGAAATACAACTGTGGACGTCTCGTAGTTACGTAGGTATTAGCGGGCATCCTTTGAAAAAGACCGACTTTGAATGGATCGGCCCGTAACACGTGTCTAAGTTACTCCGAACAGTACAGAAATCACGTCCACACTTGTAACTAGCCGCACCGAACATGTTAGCGAACTATGCCATGTACGGTCGTTTCTTCGAGCGCTTGAGATGGGTTACTGCTTAACAGTTCGGCGTAACAAATGCCGTCCACACTATCGTAACTACTACGCGGTGTTGACACGGTTACGCAGTTCGGTTCGGTGAAATGTTACAAGTTTGGACGGACCTTTAAATGTGAATATCTTGCAGTTCCAATAATATTACATACCTACATAAACAGTCGAATTGATACTTAACCTCTTTTGAAGTCGGTTAAAAACGTATCTGAGTTAATTCCGATCACAATAATGCTGCAGATGTCAGAATCTCTACGGCTTAGGAGCTCAGTATTTTGCAGCATCAACATCATCATCGTTGGCCCAATGTTAAAAGATTGTAAGCAATACTGCATGACGTAACATAACATTTCATGTAATTGGCCTTACAGAGGGACTTAGTTGGCATCTCAACCACCATCTTCCTAAATGCTACCAACCGATGACTACCGTTGGCATAAAACCCCGACAGAAATTGCTAATAAGGGGTGCTACAGTACCCTGCATTACCTGGGATAAGACTTGGAGTCTAATCATAAAGTTGTTGCTTGGTAGTTGGTACCTACAATATTAATTCACTATGAACACTTCCTGAATCTTCATAACTTAGGTGGGCATTAAGTAATTATTCTACAGTGTCAGGACTCAGGATTAAGGATTCGCAATAGGAGCCTACTATAACCTGCCCCCTGATTGTGTAACTTTTGACGATGAAATGGTATTCATTTGATGGCCTAAGGCATCAAAGTAAAATAAACCATAACATCATTGAAATAGAGCTCAATTTCGTCTATCCATTCGTATACGTTTAGGTATGTACGATACGATCCATAACGCTCCATGTTGAAATCAGTTGTACTGAATTTGTGACTTTAAATTAATACATTCAAGGTATATTTTACTTTAATGGTCTTAGGCCATCAAATGAATACCATTTCATCGTCAAAAGTTACACAATCAGGGGGCAGAACCACTATTAGTTTTTTACCTAAAAAATATGTGATGACTTGTCCGTGACTTTCTTTAGGTCTTAATATTGATCTCCAATAAACAAAAATCGATAAATATGGGAAAAAGTGCTTGATTTCGTTTAATAATTTAATCATGAAGGAATAAAACAAACCTAAAACATATTTTTTGAAATGAATAATATGTGATATGATACGATAAAAATTTGCGTGAAATGAAACGTTGTTTGACACGACAAGCGCAGGGTGGCCATTTTGTGGGGAGTTTCCCAACCTGCGGGGAGATTTGAAATAGATTGGGAATTTATTGGATTTATGTCTATAAAAAGGTTTTGTTTTTTTAACCACACTTTTGGTAAATTTAGTACTTTGTTTATCACTAGGGCAGCCGAGTTAACCTAGTGTTTAATTTAATTTTCCTATTTTTCATGAGATTCGGGTCTACATATACCTACTAATAAAATTACACTCCGAATAAAATACTAAATCCATTTAAAAAAAAAGTGTTTCAAATGCAATTAAAAAATAGGTAGGTAAGTATTTTGCATTTGCATTTAAAATAATAAATGTATTTCAAAATAATTCACATCTTTGGTTGGGAAACAAAAAAGCTGAACTGGCAACACTTCCGGCGGGATGAACGCCACCCGACGCCATTTTGCTAAATGCTAATCTGTGATGCTAATTGCTAATTCATCTCAAGTGATTTAGTGAATTTTAAGTACCTGAAAGTGTGATTTTCTCTAAATCACATAGTTTATTAAGTTGGGACCCACCAGATCAGGTAAGTACACAATATTTGTCAAGATTTATGATTTAATATGTTTAATCGTAGTTTTTGTTTTTTGACTGATTCGTGATTTACTGGTGTTTGAGCTGGTAAGATAACACTAATAGCTGACGTTGCCTCCATTATTCTGGAGCAATTTAGGCATTTAGGTAGGTACTACTTACATGCTACCTCAGCTTTTATTTTACACGTTTTGGCAGATCCGCATGGTCGCCTGACCACTCAAGTAGGCGACTATGCGGACTTCTATGCGCTGAATATCGACTGACTAAAAGCTCAAGTTATTTTTTATTCAGAAAATAGTCACGTATAATACCTACATGTTTTAAACTGGGAAAAGTTGTTTGCAGCCTGTGTAAAAGTGAACATATTTGAAGTAGCAAACTTAATTAAGCAAATAAGCAAATTAATCTATACTAATATAATAAAGCGGAAGGGTTTGTTTGTTTGAACGCGCTAATCTCGGAAACTACTGGACCGATTTAAAAAATTCTTTCACCGTTGGATATGTACGTGATCCTTGAGTGCTATAGTATATTTATTATGTACCACGGGCGAAGCCGGGGTGAACCGCTAGTAACCTATATAGCTCTACCAATGGAACACATATGTGGATAATATTCAATATTCCCTGATAAGTACATTGTTTTACATATTAATAAAAGAAAAATGATTGGGAATGTAATTTTACTGACATTATATAAATATAGGTAATTATATAATATTATCTAAGAAAATTTTAGTGCACCATGAAAATATTCAGTGTTTAAGTAGTTTAACATAAATAAGCTGTGATGATAACTTGAATAAACAATTTTTAGTGCTTTGAAAGAATTATAAGATTAAAAGTTATTAGATATGAGGAAGTAAAAACTAATGCAACACATTCCTAATTCATACACAAAACATCATAAAAGTTGAAAAATTAATCAGTACATTTATAGATTATACAATAAATGGTGGATTCCTGTTAAACAGGGACATGAATAGTTAAAACTCTTAAATTCTGCAAAAAAACTGTCTAATAGTTCACTGGTGTACTGTAATTCAGCAAAAACTGAATAAAATTACAGATGTGAACTGTATGCAGCTATAAGCTGTTTTCTTTTCTTTTTAGATACTTATGTGAACCACTATAAAGTAGAAACTATTAATTCGATACGCTAGTGAGTCTCTTAAGCAACTGCGAGGCATCTAGTGAATGTTATTTTGTATGTTATACAGCATTTGGAGTAATATTATCCACTAAACAGCCCTTACTACAGTTAATTGTCCTTGATTAAAATACAGTGCAATTTGGATTAAACGACATTTATCTCCGTTAAAAATACTGCTAATATAATGTAATATATGTACATAGCAAGGTTCGAAGGATATATATCAATGGATATATATCCGATATTTATAATAAATATCGGATATTTTCAAACCCTGATACATAAAAAGGTTGATGATATAAAAAGGTTATGTCTTTTATGTACTTTCATTGAATGGTGGTTCTGTTAACATTAAAACAATACGTAAGCCATATTGATATTTTTTTACAAAAAAATTATCTTTAAATCGTTCTCAAGTTAAAGTTTCCAAAATGTCGCTTGAATCAAGTCGTCTTTTAACCCCCGATATAATACCTTTAGTTTGTACAAAAGCATGCCATACACTGGCAAGTGTAAGCCACTATCATGTGTATCTAATGCCTTTTTGCTAGTAGCTAGTAACATTAACATATGCGTATGTTAATGTAACTAGCTAGTACAAGGCACTGAAATCTATACTAATATAATAAAGCGGAAGAGTTTGTTTGTTTGAACGCGCTAATCTCAGGAACTACTGGACCGATTTCAAAAATTCTTTCACCGTTGGATATGTAAGTGATCCTTGAGTGCTATAGGCTATATTGTATGTACCACGGGCGAAGCCGGGGCGGACCACTAATAAATTAATATTTGTGTACATCATTTTATTACAAAATGCTGTGGGTGCCTAGCATTTCAGTTTCTTGGGACATAATATCAGTTTTGATGTGTGTGTGTGTGTGAGTGGGTGTATGTGTGAGCGTGTGTGTAAGTGTGTGTGTGAGTGGAAGTATGTGTGAGCGTGTAAGTGTGCGTGCGTGTGTGTGTGTGTGTGTGTGTGTGTGTGTGAGTGGAAGTAAGTGTGAGCGTGTAAGTGTGTGTAAGTGTGTGTGTGTGTGTGTGAGTGATGTGTGTCAGTGTGAGTGTTTGAGAGTGTGTGTGTTTGTGTGACTGTGTGTGTGAGTGTGAGTGTTTGAGTGTGTGTGTGTGTGTGTGTGAGAGAGAGAGTGTGTGAATGTTTGTGTGATTATATGTGAGTGTGTGTGTGTGTGAGTGGGTGTATGTGTGAGCGTGTGTGAGCGTGTGAGTGTGTGAGTGGAACAATGTGTGAGCGTGTGTGTGTGTGTGTGTGATGAGTGTGTGTGTGTGTTTGTGTGTGTGAGTGTGTGTATGTCAGTGTGTGTGTGTGTGTGAGAGAGAGTGTGTGACTATGTGTGTGTGTGTGACTGTGTGTGTGAGTGATGTGTGTCAGTGTGAGTGTTTGAGTTTGTGTGTGTTTGTGTGAGTGTGTGTGTAAGGTGTTTGTGTGTTTGTTTGAGTGTGTGTGTGTGATTGTGTGTGTGTGTGTGTGTGTGTGTGTGTCTGTATGTGTGAGTGTGTGGGTGTGTGAGTGGGTGTATGTGTGAGCGTGTGTGTATGTGTGTGTGTGAGAGTGGAAGTATGTGTGAGCGTGTAAGTGTGTGTGTGTGTGTGTGTGTTTGTGTTGCTGTGACTGTGTGTGTGAATATGCGAGTGTGACTGTGTGTGTGCGTGCGTGTGTGTGTGAGTGTGTGTTTGTGTGTGTGTGTGAGTGAGTGAGTATGTTTGTGTGTGTCTGTGTGTGTTTGAGTGTGTGTTTGAGTGTGTGTTTGTAATTGTGTGTGTGTGTGTGTGGGTGTGTGTGTGTGTATGTGTGCGAGTGTGTGTGTGTGAGTGAGTGAGTATGTTTGTGTGTGTCTGTGTGTGTTTGAGTGTGTGTTTGTAATTGTGTGTGTGTGTGTGTGGGTGTGTGTGTGTGTGTATGTGTGCGAGTGTGTGTGTGTGAGTATGTGTGTCTGTTCCCTCGTAGCGCTCAAATGGCTGAACCGATTTGAGTGCGGTTTCTTTTGTTTGAAAGGTGAATTAGTCAGGGGTGTTCTTAGCTATGTTTGATGAAAATCGGTCCAAGATGGCCGCCGCCACATAATGGCAGATTACATATTTTTCACAACTCCCACAATATGGGTATCAAGTGAAAGGGCTTGACTAGTACAATAGCACTATGCAAATCCATGATTACCGCCACAACTAAATCGCGAATGTCGGTGTTTTTTTAAATTTTTAATTTATACTTGTTAATTTATACTTGTAGGTACACTGGATGTAATATTAACACTGTCATTAAAAGATTGGAGCCTATTAATCCTATTAACTTGCGATGTTCATGATAAATTTGAAAATTTGAAAACTTAATACTTTTATTTTATTTCAGATGTTTTTGCGAAACACTTGGCTTATATTGAAAATGCCATTAAAGAGCTGCAGGCATTACCACAAGAAATATTGCTAAAAATCAGATGTTCTTCTACGCCTATGGAAATTTGAATTACCGATGAGATAACACAAAACAATAAAATACCACTAAAGGATTTAAAACTTATTAAAATAATACACGGTAAGTTATTGCCATTATTATTTACAATTTCATGTTTTCGTTTACCTACATTTTCATTTTGTTTTTATTTACTTACATATTATGTTTTTTTAATCAGTTTAGTAAAGTGATTATTAAAATAAAATAAAAATGTACTCCTTAAAGGTACTTACACTGGATTTAAAATTAGCACCGTCATTAAAGGATTGGAGCTTAATGGTATGCTCAAGCTTTAGGTCTGAAAATTATACTTGTTGTTAATACATATTAAAATTGAGTTTTTAAACATTACCACATAAATGATAATTATAGGCTGATAGATAGAAGCTAACAAATTTTGTAGGCCCTTATTTTGTTTTAGATGTTTTTGCGAAACAATAGGGTATTTGACTAATTTTTGGAAATTGTTTTAAATTATTCTTTACTACTTATTAAAACACACTACATTGATATTTTTCGGAATATCTACAGTATTAAGAATTATATCAATGATAAAGTTTAAGTTTTGAAAACCACGCCAAAAACGATATTTCTGATCACATGATACGCGTGACGTCACGAATCAGTATGAAAGTCACTTCTCTCGCTCGCTCCTTATCGGAACTCGGTGCGTGCGACAGAGACGCTACGCAAGGTGAATGCTATTCGTAATGTTGTAAATTGTTATACCTACTCATTTTAATATCAATCATATTCTTTCAATTTTAAAGTTTAGTTTCCGTTGGCTTGATAAACTTCAATTATAACAACCAAGTCAAGTGCAAATCAAGTGACGTCACAATTAATCCCAGAGCGTTCTGGTTACCGATAAAATTTCAAAAATTATTATGTTTTATTTCGTGCAAAATATCGCGTAAAATTACATAATTTAGTTTGATTGAGTGAAATATGTCTTTTTTAGGCTATTATCTGATAAGATGACCACAATCAATAGTAAATTTTCAATGTTGTCAAATACCCTATTGGCTTAGATTGGAGCCTCAACTCGCATGCTCAAGCTTTAGGTATGCAAATTATTCTTAATACGTATTTATTGATTCATTAAACATTAGCATATATGTCGATGTTAACTATAGGTTGAAATATAGATTCTAACAAATTTTCTAAATAAACTTTTTATTAACTAGCGATGTTCATAATATTATGTACTTAAAACTTTTATTTTAACTTTAACTTGTTTTTTTAGTCAGTTTAGTAAAGTGATTATTTAAAAATTAATGATGTACTTCCTTCTAGGTACCTACACTGGATTTAAAATTAGCACCGTCATTGAAGGATTGGAGCCTTAACTCGAATGCTCAAGCTTTAGGTATGAAAATTATTCTTAATACATATTTGTTGATTCATTAAACATTAGCATATAATGTAGATGTTAATTATAGGCTGAAAGATAGATTCTAACAAATTTTTTAAATAAACTTTTTATTAACTTGCGATGTTCATAATATTATGTACTTAAGACTTTTTTTTATTATAGATGTTTTTGCGAAACACTTGGCTTACATTGAAAATGCCATTAAAGAGCTGCAAGTATCACCACAATAAATATTGCTAAAAACCAGATGTTCTTCTACACCTATGGGTATTCATGATGAGATAACACAAAACATTTAAATACCACTAAAGGACTTAAAACATATTTAAATAATACAAGGTGAGTTATCGCCATCATAATATTATTTACAATTTTATGGTTGTGACGTTTACCTCCATTTTCGTTTTGTTTTTATTTACTTACATATTAAGTTTCTTTAAATCAGTCTAGTACATTCACGTCTATTTCGGTGGTTATGTTTTTTTTATAAAACTTGTTTTTTTACATAGATTTATCTTAATTAACTTCCACTTTGATAGGTATCTACTATATACATATTTTCGTGGAAATAAACCTCCTCCTTTTTTTTAGAAGCAGTGCATCCCCCTACTTTGCCAAAACGCACGAACATTATTGGGAACGCCGCAGTATGTTAGCAAAGAAAACAGTGCTGGAGGATCCTATGTTTATTTTGGTCTTGATACCTCGCCTTGAGATGGTGATATAGTTGTGGTCAAATCTGTAGAAAGATGTTCAAAACCTAATACTTAGTTATAATTTGAAATGTAATTTTTTTAAATAAAACGAATTTTTATAAACAATCAATCAAAAGTAGTAGGTAAGTTAGGTATATTGAAAGAAAAGGTAGGTACAAAGAGAATAAAATATTATATTACATTATCTCATTTACACAAAAAATGTTTGCTTTTACCCAACTTTTATAAAGATAATTCTATTGTCTATGTAACGTTTGTCAGTTTAACATTATTACATCATTAATTAACATGTTAGAAAGATAGCTCAGTTATTCGTACTGAACATCTTATATATTTAAATGAACAATTTACGTATTATATACAGGGTGTCCCATAAATCAATGTCAAGCTGGAAACACGTGATAGGCCAAGTCGTGTCAGTTCTCAGAATATTAAAAAATCAAAATATTAAAAAAATTATTGGCCTCGTACTTTCGAATTAGTATCAAAACATAAATCGGAAATACTGACAACCGAAGATCTTTCGACTCTTGTGACTACAAATATTAACTTTTTTCGATTATTTATTTTTCTGTAATGTAACAATGAATAACCCTTCTGTAAATTACAGTTTAAAGTTAAAACATAAACTGCCTCAGTTTTGAATAAAATATTAATTAATGTATGCCCTACTTTGAATTCAAAATAATTAAATTATTTTATTTGTATACCGTTTCTCAGTTTACATTTTTTTTACATGTTAAATTTATGTTTGTAACGTCAGATTCGCTAATTAGATAACATTGTAATAATTTAATGCTATTGCTGACTCGCTTTTGGGTGCAAAGAGTCAGCATGGCTGTTCAACGTGGAAGTGCATTTAGGTATACGTACTAAATAATAATCAAATAAAAAGTATTAGAGTTAAACTTAGGTAATATGATATTTTTGAAATTAAAAGTACTAGTAGTTTTAATACTAATTTTACTACACTTCCGCGATGAACGCAGCCACGCCAATTCGTTGCACATAAAATACGTCAGCCCTAGTCAGTTATTAGAATAAGTATAGTATAAAAATCTTCATTACAAAATTGTATTTTTAATTTTTTATCATTAATAAATTGTTTTATTGAACAATGTTACTTTGTTTTCTTTTTATTAAGTGGAATAATATATTAGAAAATATATCTAAATACAACGGAACTGTTGAAAACTGCCACGTTGGCTCTTAGGTGTCTCTTGTTTATAATAATTGGATTTTATCAGGCAATAGATTTTTAACTTGGTTGGTATCATATTTATTTCAGCTGATTTTTGTTTCAGATGTGGCGATGACTTAATTTTCCTGGACGGAAATTTCAGTGCAAGTACAAATGTTTTTGCTCAGGAAAATAATTATCATCGTCTTTATATCATCGTAAATACTGCACCACCGTTGTTTAAACGCTAGTTTTCTTTGAGAAGGCAGTTTACTGCGAATATATGTTGGCGTACCATACTTACAGTGGTTCCACTAAAGATTCAATACTTTTATCTACACTTAGCTGATTAATTTACGTGTTTCCGAGATCGTGGTGAATAATAAGTTATGACTGATTGGCCATACTTTATAATTCAACCACGATTTCAGCAAGTCAACTCAATTTATTAATAAAAACCAATCAGCCAACGGTAGATAAAATATTTTATCTGTTAATAGGGCCTCTGTGAGGAAAGCCAACATTAATTCGTAGTATATATTCTTTTCTAGGGCCTTCATAAGGAAACTAACGTTTACCCAACGTAGGTATACAGTATGATTTTTTTCATTGGGCCATTGTAAGAAAATAAACTACCAGCCAACGTAGGCATACAGTATGAATTCCTTTGTTGGGCCATTGTAAGCAAATCAACTACTATCCAACGTAGGTGTACAGTATGAATTTTTTCATTGGGCCATTGTAAGCAAAACAACTACTAGCCAACGTAGGCATACAGTATGAATTCCTTTGTTGGGCCATTGTGAGCAAATCAACTACTATCCAACGTAGGTATACAGTATGAATTTTTTCATTGGGCCATTGTAAGAAAATAAACTACCAGCCAACGTAGGTATACAGTATGAATTCCTTTGTTGGGCCATTGTACGCAAATCAACTACTATCCAACGTAGGTACACAGTATGAATTTTTTCATTGGGCCATTGTAAGAAAATAAACTACCAGCCAACGTGGGCATACAGTATGAATTCTTTTGTTGGGCCATTGTAAGCAAATCAACTACTAGCCAATGTAGTTATACAGTATGATTTTTTTCATTGGGCCATTATAAAAAAATCAACAACCAGCCAACGTGGGTATACAGTATGAATGCTTTTGTTGGGCCATTATAAGAAAAGCAACGACTAGCCAACGTAGGTATATAGTATGAATTCTTTTGTTGGGCCATCATGAGAAAAGTAACGACTAGCCTACGTTGTTGGCTAGTCGTTGGTTGAAAGTCGTTGGCTCGGGTCAAGTGGGCCAACCGCTTTTCAACGGTTGGGACCACGTTTTTTAGGGATGACAAGCCTAACTGTTGGCCAACCAAACTAGGGACAGAGGCCCAACCAACAGCCAACGCAAATTGCTACTAGGGTAGGTACTACCCGCTCAGGGATTAGGCAGCGATGAAAGCTCCCAGGCGGCTTGACTTTTTACGATATTTTCCACAATGAACTTACTATATCTCACCTTATACCCGAATTACTAATTCCGTGGAATTCTGACGTTTCATAATGTTACCAGAGATAAAACAATTCCCACAAAAAAGATAAAAAACTCAAAACTTATGCAAATACAAATCAACTGCTGCATGTAGATATGACAAATGCCTGACAGACACTTCATGCTTCTTTTGTTTTCTATTGCTGTTAGTGTGCACTTTCTAGTTTCCATTAGCAATTTCTATTTTAGGGCGAAACAATTAATATTATTAAGCGGCTTAGAGCTTTATATGTTGACAGGGAATTAAAGTAGTTTGGGGTAAAATCGTACTTCGTAGATGTTAACCCTGTTCTCCATATAAATAACTCATCTGTAAATGAAAATGACAGCGGTCAGAATTAAGTCGATATTAAGTCAAAAATAAGGAGAAAAACTAAATATTTCAAATCAAATAAATTAGTGTATTTGGGACATAAAACAGTAAGTTTTCACCAGATTCCGTGAAATAAAATATTTATTTTAAAAGATAAAAATAAAGAACCAAAAACTTGGTTTTTTGAACTTTTCACATAAATTTTGAGGTTATGTGAAAAAAGTGTAAATACAAAAGTTGTAGATCTTTTTATTACCTACAACTTTGCCATTTGATTTTTTTCCATAGGACTTCTAGTTTTGCCGGAAATCGAGATAAACCGTTTTTTACCCTTAAAACTCCCCCCCTTTTTTCCCGAGCTCAGATCGCCCGTAAACTATTTCTCCTTGTATTTTTATAATATTCTCTTCCTTTTCCAATGAGTTTCATCCTACGTACTGTGATTTTTTTTTTTGGTTTCAAAAATTATCGACACTGGGCTATAGGGAGAACCGCGGCCGCCGACGCGCTTATAGGCACGCTCCCGCCGCCTTAATTTTTAAATCTGTAATATCTTCGAAAGTATTCATTTAAATCATATGCTGTAAAGGGCCATATGGATTTATATAAAATCAACAATGCATTTAAGGTATTTAATTAGATAAGGATTAATGCTGTATTGGTTGAAATCGCTTCGAAAATTAGCCATTATTTGTCGTAAAAAGTAAATGACAAAAAAATTTTATTGTGGGATATCCATAAGAGATAGACATATACCATCGCGGACTTTTCTGTAGACCTTTTCAATGTGTACAATACTTAGTACATTATTTTGATAAATCTCGTAGGGTTCAGCCTGCGTTTGCAATGTAAGCGGAAAAAATGTAATTATTTACGACATCACATTAGAAATCTCAAAAATAACAGTATTTCTCCACTATTTAATGGATGTTATTATACATATAAATCTTCCTCTTGAATCACTCTATCTATTAAAAAAAACCGCATCAAAATCCGTTGCGTAGTTTTAAAGATTTAAGCATTCAAAGGGACATAGGGACATAGGGATATAGGGACAGAGAAAGCGACTTTGTTTTATACTATTGTCGGGAAGGCCCTTCCTTTCCCTAATTCTGCTTCGCGTTATTAAGTCGTTGAGAGCCCCTATGGGCCCTTAGAGGGTTTACAATAATGAGTAAGTGATAACGAGTGGAAAGGAATGCCCCCCGAGTTAATTTATATCTGATGGAGTCATACCTTCGTAATATGCTGCGACGCGAGTCTGACTCCAGCCGGTCTCCTCGCGTCTTCCGCTCCCCCTTCTCCATGTTGCTCTAGCTCCTCGGCGACCTGCATGAGTAAGTTAACCATGACATCACTGTATGATGCCCCTAGTTCTAGAGAGAGTGATTATGTTATATTTCTTAAACGTGCGGTAGGCCATCCCACACCATCCCAATGACCCCGAGCCATGTTTCCCTGGGAAACCCGTAGGGGTACCCGGAGGGATTACGATATACGACCCCCGGCGCACCTTCCGGTAACCTCCTTTGCAGCGCTCAAACACTTATGAGCCCTACTAAGGGTAGAAGATCCCTCGTTGCAGCCAGTACTTAGTCCTTGACCACTTCCTAGCTGATCTAATACGCCCGCCAGGTCAAAGGCATGGTGAGGAGGACCTCCGTTTAAACTTTGGTTGGCCAACCACATCGAGAATAAATTCCCTATCACTGATCTAGATACTTAGCGTCCAGGCACTTAACGTCTAGATACTTAGCTTAAGTTATTCGCCATCCGCTCGGTGCTCGAAGAGATGAGTCTGCCAGACTTCGCCTCGGCTTGCATGTTGTTCTCAGGAAGAGATGGTCGTGCGTTGGCAGCGCTATTTAAATACCACTCGTGAATAACGGAAATAAGACTTGATGTGACTTTATAAATTCCATTTAAGCAAACCACGATATACTAACATTTAAATACGCGCGCACGGTACGGGATCCGAGCGGATTACATCGATACACGTTCAAAATGGGAATACCGTTCAGCCACCTTGTCGCGCCCCAATTCAAATGTACTATAGCGAATGAAAAATGACTGATTCGTAATAGCCACAGACTATAGAGCATAGAGCGAACTTCGAGCGAACTCTGCTAAATCACAGATAACATTACATTCATAAACTAAACACTGACCTTAGAGCAGTACGGCTAACTTTGCTCTTGTGCATTTCGCGAACGCATACGCGCTTCGCGACACACCCGGCCGGAACAAAAATTTATGACAGGCATAGTAAGTTACTCGTCCACTCTTTGATCTTCTCAAGAGCCTTCGTGGCAGCAACTCTCCTCGACCTAGTTCGCGGACATTCATCCTCCTTTCCATGGTTCCCTTCTAACTCTGCTCTCTCTGTACCAACAACATTTTCTGCAGACTCTCTGATTCCCTGATCCACTACTTCGACCTCTACGTCGTCTTGAACGGGTTCCTCTGTATGCATGGATGGTAAATTCTCTTCCTGATCCAACTCGTCTAAGACAACCGTGAGCTTATTTCCATTTTCCTTCAAAGATTCGCTTCCAGTTACAGGAGCCCGTTCGCTAGACTTCTTTCCTCCCATGAATCTCTCTTCAACCTCTACCTCTGATTCTTGGGCTTCAAGCGGGTATAAATGAGCTATTGACCTCGTAAATTCCTTGCCTCCAACTTTCACTATGGCCACTCTACATAAGCCATCACCTCCCCTTTTCAATGAAACGATTTTACCGACTCTCCAGGTTTCTCTATTTTTATTTTCCCCTTTTATCTGAACTATTTGTCCTACTGCTGGAGATAGTTTTGAGGTGACGCGTGGTTCTTTATGCGAGTGGTTATACCTTTCTCGAAGACTAAGCAAATATCTGTTTACGAACATTTCTTTGAACTCTTTTAAGATACTAAGACCTCTTTTCCAACTTTTTATAAGATCAACTTTAATCGACGTACCCCTTTCTAGGCAATTTTTCACTGACTCTTCTATAGTAATGCAACTTCCAGGAGTAAGAAAATCAACTGGTTTCAGAATTATGTCCAATTCCGAATCTACACATGTGAGTGGTCGCGAATTCAGCACTGCTTCAATTTCTTTGATGACCGTAGCTAACTGGCTATCGGAGAGCATGTGTTTTGCTAACGTACGCTTCATACAATTTTTAATTATTCCCATAAGTCGTTCGTAGAATCCGCCAAACCATGGCGCCAATTGCGGAATAAATTTCCATTGAATTTTGTTGTCAATACAATATCGTTTTGCGAGAATCTCTGCTATAAGTTTGAAATGTGTCGCATTATCTGATGTAATGAGTTTTGGAATCTTTCTACTTGCTATCATCCTTCTCAATGCTAATAACCCTTCCTCTGCTGTAAGATCTTGCACTAGTTCCAAATGAACAGCTCTCACCGCTAAACAAGTAAATAGACAAATCCATCTTTTTTGGCCATTCTTGACGAGCACTGGACCCATATAGTCTATCCCGATAAAAGTAAACGGTTTGCTGTAGCCTACTCTTTCTGCAGGTAGCGGTGGGGTAATTGGCAACTTAAACGGACCACCTCCGTGTTTAACACACCTTGGACATTTTTTCAATACTTTCTGCACTTGTGATTTGCCTCGCGGTATCCAGTACGACTGTCTGATGAGACTAAGTGTGTGATTTACCCCTACATGGTAATTATCACTGTGGACCTTCTTTATTAAGTTATTTGTAAAATCACATTCCTTAGGAATCAGTATTGGATATCGTTTGTCAAATGACAGATCTGCATTCTGAAGACGTCCTTTGCAACGTAGCAGTCCATCCACGTCTTTAAATAACTTGAGATTGCGACTTAAATCAGTTTCTTTCCCAGCTACTTCATGGGCAAAATGTTCTGCTTGGAGCTTCTTTATTTTTTCCGTAATACAAAGCGGTTCATTGTGACTATTACTGTTAACTTCTGCTAAATTGTCCTCTGCTTCCCGATTACTATCGCTTCTTCTGGAAGTATTCGGTAGAACCTCCCGCGCCGAGAGAAAAAAAGATTGCGTCTTATCTTTCATAGAGAACGTCCGATTGCTGGATTCCGATAAGAACTGAGGACCTTTAAGCCACCTTTCTTTGTCTTCGTTGGAACTCGTTGGTTTGGTCGCAACATCCGCCGGGTTTAATTCTGAGGGAACATACTTAATCACGAGTTCTTTATTACTTTTTATTTCCTCAACTCTTCTAGCCACGAACGGTGGTAGTAGTTTGTTAGATTGACACCACTCTATGACGATTTGGCTGTCGGTCCATAACGTTTGAAATCCTATTTTCATGTAAAATGCTTTTAAAACGGTTTTAATAAGCCTGCAACCGATAAGAACTCCTAATAACTCTAATCGTGGAATTTTTAAGTGTTGTTGATCCTTTATAGGGACTAATCTTGTTTTGCCGATAACAAAACTTCTTTTTGAACCATATGTTACATATACGACAGCAGCATATGCTTTGAGGGATGCGTCTGTAAAACAATGCAAATGATACTCTTCGCTTCTTACATTTTTTAAATAGCATCTTGATATCGATATTTTTCTAATAGTCTCCAATTCTTTCCTTATTTCCAACCATTCAACTTGGTTTTCTTTTGAAAGTGTTGTATCCCATTTGACTTTGGTCTGCCAAAGCTTTTGGAGAAATAGTTTTGCTGACAAAAGTTGCGGTACTGCTAATCCACAAGGATCGTATACCGACGCTATTACTTTTAAAACTTCACGCTTAGAATTCGCTTCTGTATTTATCTTGAATCTTAGGTGCAGAGTATCCTTCTTTAAATCCCATTCTAAACCCAAGATTTTCACTACTTTATCTTTAACACCATCGGGTATCTTTTCTAAGAACTGTCTCGAATTTGAACTCCAATCTCTAATGTTCATCGATATTCGTTGGAAAGTACTTTTCACTTCTTCATATAACTGTATTGCTTCATCTTGCGTTTGAACTCCGGTTACTAAATTATCTACATAGATATCCTTTGCAATTAATTGTAGGTGTTCATTTCCTTTACAAAGATGATGTTTAATTGTCGCATTTAGTAGAAATGGACTAGATATAACTCCAAAGGGTACTCTACAAAATCGTAAACATACTATGTTTTCTTTACTCGGTGGTTTCTGAATATCTTTCAACCAAATAAATCTAGTTACATCACGATCTTGTTCATGTAATCCTATCTGGAGGAATGCTTTCTCTACATCTGCTGACAAAGCAATATTATGTCTTCGAAATCTAATCAATATGCACGTCAAATCTTCTAACATCAACGGACCACAATAGAGACATTCATTTAAACTTTTATTACCTTTAACTTTCGATGAGGCATCATAAACGATTCTAATGGGTTTGCCCCTTTGAGCGACGCAGTGATGTGGCAAATAGTGTACTGGATGATTTACCTGTTCTTTATTTGATACTACTTCGACTATTCCCTTTGATACTTGTTCCTGTATAGCATTATTATAAGATTTGAGAGTTTCCTCATCTAAGCGCTTGATTAAATTTACTAAGCGACCAAATGCCAATCCATAATTAGATGTTAACGTTGGAGGATATTCATTCCATGGCCAGCTAACATAATATCTATCGTTAATTAATTTGGTAGTTTCATTAAATTTCCTAATAGCTTCTTCCTCTCTAGTAATTTTAGGTGAATCAGTTATACCGATCGACTCAAGCTCCCAAAGGAAAGCTATACTTCCTTGATCTAAAGGCATGTCAGGTTTGTTCAGTCCGAAATCTATCTCTGCTTGGAAATATGTAACAACCGACATATGTTCACTCTCTATCTCCTCATACGGAACCTGACCCGACAGTATCCATCCAAACTCGGAATCTACTAGATATAAATCCTCTTTTATTTTAATTCTCCTTGAACGAACAAATAAATAATAATAATCACACCCAATAAGAATATCAACTTGATTTGTTAACGATCCATCATCTGCAAGTTCTAATTTATTTTTCCACTTATTAAGTTCTTCGCTGTAGGGTACTCCCTGTGAAATCACTGGTACGATATTTACATAAATAATTTTCTTATCCTTAGATTTAGTTTCTAACTCTAGTCGAACAACTGGACTATTGAATTCTTGCGGATTCCTGGAACCAAAGGTATAAACTGATAAGCTTTCTTCCTTCTCTATTGATAAATTTAATTCTTTCGCTATCCGTTGGGTGATGTAAGACCTCTGAGATCCTGTATCGAATAGTATACGGCATCGTGTTCGACTAGACTCAACTCCTTCTCTCCTGACGGCTACTACAGCTGTCTGAAGAACCGTATGTCATCTTCTATCCACCGCTGAGACAGCTGCGAGTTCAGTTGTGGATGAGAATTTCTTTGGGCACAGAGCCCTGTGGTGTTGACCCCGTCTTTTACAATGATAACAAGCTCTAATATCTTGACATTTCGAAATAAGATGGCCTCCTCGGAGACACCCGTAGCACTTATCTTTGATTACCTCTTTCCGCTCATTAGCGGTCTTATATTTTTCGCATCGGTCACTGAAGTGATCTCCATTACAGAATGTACAGAATGGTTTTATTCTTTTCCTCGGTACCTCATCTTCCGTCCTATTTCTTCTTTTAAAGGTTGTGTTTCGTGTCTGTCCTTCGGTATCCTTTCTTGGTAGAAAGCATCTCTTCTTCAGATTTTGAGGTTCTACTCTTCTGGGTCGTGTACTCCATTCATTTCTTCTATCATCATTTCTATATGGTGTCCTTTCCGTCCTGTGTGGACTATACTTTCGTTTGTTCTGAGTGATGTGTAACGCTTCCACGGTGTAATTTTCCGTTGCCTGTGTACTACTTATATGGGTAATTCGGTTAGCGTCCTCTCTGGCCGTGATTAGTTTCTCTAATTCTGCTCTTATCTCATTCACAGATTCGTCTTTAATTTTCAGTTTTAGTTCGTAAATGAGGTCTTCCGGAAATTTACTAAAGATGAGATGGCGTAGGTGATTATGGTTTACATCTTCACCTAGTGATTCTAAAACTCTTAGATGTTTTTCTATTTCATTGAGTGCTTTCCTACACGATGTTATTGTTGAATCCGATGTTGCCACTCTTGATAATGCCGAGTAATGCGCATCTATTAAATGGGAGTCTTTCCCGTATCTTTCCTTCAAAGTATTAATAGCGATGCTATAATTTTTATTTGTAGTGTCGAGGCCCTCAATAGCTTTCTTCGCTTCTCCTTTCAACGAAGCCTTAAGATACAACAGCTTATCTACGTCTGCTATATTTCTGTTGTGGATGTTCGATTGGAATTGATCCCAAAATTGGTGCCAGCTCAATATATCCCCATCAAATTCCGGTAAGTTTAATTTAGGTAAGCGGCACGATGTTGTCGTCTCCGCTGCTTTACTTACTGCTGAAGTATTGGTGTTGTTCTGAAATAATCTCAATTTGACTTCTAACTCCGCCAGAATTTCTTCTGCCTTAAGTTGGATCTCGCTAATCTCGCTTATCTCATCAACCGCTGGAACATTGACCATCCGAAAATAATTTGTTAAATCGCTATTGAACCTCGTCAAGAGACTTCGTAATTTAGTCTTAAGTACTTCCGCATTAAAGATCAAGTCAGTATTCAGAGGGCCGAGATCTGAAGTTTGATTTGAGAGAGTTTGTATTTGAGTAGCCAGAAGCTTTAGACGTGTTAGTAATAGTTCATCCATGATGAATCCTCTGTAACAGATGTTTGACTTGCATAGGCATTGCTCTCTTATGAAGAGAGAAAGAGAAAGAGAAAAAAAATTAAAATCAAAATTAAAATTAAAAAAATTCTAAATATAAGTATTTTATAATAATTTATGCGATTATTCACCTTTGATTTTATAGGTAAATACCATATTTTATAGTCGCGTACCTTATTGTCCTTGTCTATGATATGTTTACTTTGAGGTTGAAGCACACTCTATGAATGCCATGAAGTGTACCCGTTCCACTTAGCAACCGCTGTATCTGAATTTCATTAAAAAAAATAAAAATCTTGTTCAATCTCTTATACTATCTTCCAAAGATATAAGTCTGGACTAGCCCTTTGTTAAAATCTCAAAACAAAAAATTATTTCAAATTATTCAATTATTTAATTCACTCGACATGTAAGTAACCTACTCCTGTACTATGAATCCATATATTTAATTAATCATTTATTTTTGTATATATGAGGGGAATAGGCCCCTTAATATACAAGTCAAAACATCAAGACACCTGTTGGGGTATATGAACAAACAAATATGAATGATTCTCTCTTTGGGTTCGTTTGAAAAAGGTTGTTATTCGCTTCGCAAACACTACACTCAATTCTATCGCTCAATTTCTAATTTTAATTCTCTTAAACTTCTGCCATTATGTCTAGGATATCAATCTACTGTCTACGTTTATTGTTTAGATTCAAATCGTATCAAGATACCAATTAAAAGTAAAATCTGGGCGAGTAGTAAAGTAAAATTCTCTTACTAGTCTCTATATACATGCTTATTCAGAATCAAACTCAGTACCGATCCAAAATAACAAAAATAATTCATTTATCCTCATAATTAATTAGAATTCATCATTCACTGCCTTTTCCAAAGGTAGACTTGTATATTCACCACTATATTTCATCAATTTATTCAAGTCAAACAAAATTATCAACTTAGCTAGCTATATTCACTGATAAGGTCACTGACCCTAGGTATAGGTATGTACAAAGATTGGCATATAAAGTATAGGCATAGGGACTTGGAAAGTTCCTTAAGGTTCCCCCTTCACTTCTCTACTAAATAACTAGGTATACCTATATTCCTTTCCAAGGTTTATAATTTCACAAAAATAATAACCTAAGCTTTCATGCTACAGAAAATTGTCCACATTCAGTATACTTGTAAATGAAACGTTAACCCTTTAATTAGGTCTAGTATAGCTGATTAAATCTTAAAATCTTTAAACAATCACTCTCAGAGTTAGATACTATTAATAAGAAGGGTCTAATATTTGAAACTTTGTCTACTTACTACAGAAAACAGTGGAACTTACCCCTTTGGCTCAGAGGTTGTTAACTAAATATTGGGAGAATTATGTCACTCCTATTATCAATGCAGCCTTTGTTTCCCTTCTGAAAGTAATTAGACACTATGTAGAAACTATAAATTCCTCTTTAAGGTCTGAATTTATTCACTACATTTCACTTAAATTTACGAAGCTCACTTAATATTTTCACATATTATAAAGATCGGATAAATACCTATTGTCGAATTGTTTATTGTTAAATTAGCTTTACGAGGTATCGTTTCACTTTGCCTTCACTTTTAGACTTCGAATTATTCCATCTACATTTAATATTTAATTTCGTTGCACAGAGAAAAATTTCACGTTGTATTTTAAAGTTCCGCCATCTTTAAGTGTTACCCTTGAAATTATGGCGCTGCGAACTTTCTCTGTATCCGGTTTTAATTGTACGTCGTAACTATTGGAATATCACCTTTAAATAAATAACAATTAAAATTAATATTATTCACCAAACTTATATCCAAAATTAATAAAATTAGTTCGAAGTTCGCTCATACTTATTGGATATTATCTTTGGCAACTCTGGCCCTTTCGTCTTTATCAAGTTGGTACTAACCCGTTATTCTGTTGAAAAAAAAGACCACGTCCGCTCTTGAAAATTCGTATCATAGTATACACCATAGAGTTGCACGGGCAATTTGACCTCTCTACACTAACTTGTAAAAATCAATGCTGCCAACGTACCTTTTGCCGTTTTCCCTCGCTTTTAAAGTTGAAACTGCGACCATGTGCCGCCTCGCGGCGAACAGCGTAACCTCGTACGGCTAAATGCTACAAAAAGGCGCACACCCTACCCACTATGTTTTTCACATAAAAATTTGTTTAATTTCTCTATAGGTAGGTAGCAACAATCTTTATAGCCTGGCACCTTGTTTCACACATTTAAAATAAAGATACTTCGACGCCATCTTTTACACAATTTGGGGAGCGGAAACGACTTGGTATTTTTAAATCTGGTATGACTCCACGTGCTGAAAGTTCCAGTCTCTTTTACTAATCTCTATACAATCCACCATTATCGGATTCTTTTACAAAATCACAACACGACTCCACCATATCGGGTTTTTTTTTTTTTTTTACAAAATCCCAGCACGACTCCACCATGTCGGGAAGGCCCTTCCTTTCCCTAATTCTGCTTCGCGTTATTAAGTCGTTGAGAGCCCCTATGGGCCCTTAGAGGGTTTACAATAATGAGTAAGTGATAACGAGTGGAAAGGAATGCCCCCCGAGTTAATTTATATCTGATGGAGTCATACCTTCGTAATATGCTGCGACGCGAGTCTGACTCCAGCCGGTCTCCTCGCGTCTTCCGCTCCCCCTTCTCCATCTTGCTCTAGCTCCTCGGCGACCTGCATGAGTAAGTTAACCATGACATCACTGTATGATGCCCCTAGTTCTAGAGAGAGTGATTATGTTATATTTCTTAAACGTGCGGTAGGCCATCCCACACCATCCCAATGACCCCGAGCCATGTTTCCCTGGGAAACCCGTAGGGGTACCCGGAGGGATTACGATATACGACCCCCGGCGCACCTTCCGGTAACCTCCTTTGCAGCGCTCAAACACTTATGAGCCCTACTAAGGGTAGAAGATCCCTCGTTGCAGCCAGTACTTAGTCCTTGACCACTTCCTAGCTGATCTAATACGCCCGCCAGGTCAAAGGCATGGTGAGGAGGACCTCCGTTTAAACTTTGGTTGGCCAACCACATCGAGAATAAATTCCCTATCACTGATCTAGATACTTAGCGTCCAGGCACTTAACGTCTAGATACTTAGCTTAAGTTATTCGCCATCCGCTCGGTGCTCGAAGAGATGAGTCTGCCAGACTTCGCCTCGGCTTGCATGTTGTTCTCAGGAAGAGATGGTCGTGCGTTGGCAGCGCTATTTAAATACCACTCGTGAATAACGGAAATAAGACTTGATGTGACTTTATAAATTCCATTTAAGCAAACCACGATATACTAACATTTAAATACGCGCGCACGGTACGGGATCCGAGCGGATTACATCGATACACGTTCAAAATGGGAATACCGTTCAGCCACCTTGTCGCGCCCCAATTCAAATGTACTATAGCGAATGAAAAATGACTGATTCGTAATAGCCACAGACTATAGAGCATAGAGCGAACTTCGAGCGAACTCTGCTAAATCACAGATAACATTACATTCATAAACTAAACACTGACCTTAGAGCAGTACGGCTAACTTTGCTCTTGTGCATTTCGCGAACGCATACGCGCTTCGCGACAACTATGTAGTGATACTATAGACTAGATCATCACTATAGACACAGAGACATCATTATAGACTAGATGATGCCCACGGCTTCGCCCGTGTGGATTTAGGTTTTTAAAAATCCCGTGTGAACTTTTGATTTTCCAGAACAAAAAGTAGCTTATTTGTTAAGTAATCCGTCCCCAAAACGGAAAAATCCCGTGGGATCCCCACGATTTCGGGATGCAATTCCTTACAGTATCAGGGTTGAGGAGTTGGATATGTACCTACTTGAGTTCATTCAACGATAAAGTCTTTAATTGGTACCGCAATATCAATTTAAATAACCGAAAGTTTCTAAATCCCATTAGTTTTGGGGATCAGGTCCTCTACAGCATCAGGATTGAGGAGTTGGAATCCAATTTTTTTATAGAACAGGGTCGCAAAGTTTTCTATCGATTAAAAAAAGAATTACTGAAATCGGTTCAGAAATCTCGGAGATATCGGTTTACATAGGTACAAAAACACAACTCCTCCTTTTTTTGAAAGTCGGTTAAAAAAGTAGCCTATGTTACTCCCTGGTTAATTTTCTACTTGTATGTGAAAGTCCCGTCAAAATCGGTTCAGCCGTTCCGAAGATTAGCCCGTTCAAACAGACAGACAGACAGACAGACAGACAGACAGACAGACAAAAATTTTAAAAACGTGTGATTCGGTTATGGTACAGTTCAAATAACCGTATGAGCTTAATATGAGGTAGTTATTTCGAAATTACAGACAGACACTTCAATTTTATTTATTAGTATAGATATAGATTATATACAACATACAATACGTAGATATGCCGTACCAGTAGATTCTATTATGGGTATTGATTTAATTTTTGCAAATCACCAAAGAAGTTAAAACTTGTTTAAAATAAATAATAAGTATAGGTTTGTTTTAAATATTATATAGGTACTTAATTTGAAAAAATTGTGTAGGTTGAGTCATGAAGGTCTGTTATGGAGAATTTATTTCCTACGAGCTTTTGAACAGTACTGAAACAAGTAGATTCCTGATAAGAATAATACAAGTATAAATTAAAAATTTAAAAACCCCCGACATTCGCCATTTCGTGGCGGCGGCCATCTTGGATTTGCATATTGCTATTTTACTAGTCAAGCCCTTTCATTTGATACCCATATTAAGGGAGTTGTGATATAATATGTAATCCGCCATTTTGTAGCGGCGGCAATCTTGGTCCGATTTTCATCAAACATAGCTAACAACACTCTCGACTAATTCACCTTTCAAACAAAAAAAATCGCATTCAAATCAGTCCACCCGTTTGAGCGCCACAGGGGAACAGACAGACACACACACACAGACACGTCAAACTTATAACACCCCATCGTTTTTGCGTCGGGGGTTAAAAATAATTAGGAACGCCAGTGATAGTCACACCGCAACGGGAGAAAGGAGGTTTTGTCCTTGTTGTTACAGATTGCATATCTCTCGTAATTCAATTCCATCTGGTGGCTGACTTTTATTCAAAACTAGCTGTGGACAGCGGCTTCGTCCGCGTGGATTCATATAAAAATATCATACAAACTTTCAACACCTCATTAATCCCCTTATAGCCCAGTCAATTTACGAAAAATAAAAATAAAAACTCTTTGTATGTTTGTGCGCGCATCACGCAAAAACTACTGCATGGATTGAAATGAAACTTTGTACGATTTAAGTTCATACTACGGAATAACATATAGGATAATTTTTATCCCGAAATTCATCACGGTTCCCTAGGGAGAGAGGATGAAAGTCAAAATGTGTATTTAGCTGTAATTCAATAAGGCGTGGTCCGATTTCATTCATTCTTTTTTTGTTAGAAAGTAAATACTTTAAAGATTACCGACTAATCTCTAAAAGGCTGGATTGATTTTGATTGGACTTTCACTAACGGATGTTTACATTTTGATGTACCTAAACATCCGCCAGTAAACATTTAACAGTTTTTAGCATGATATGAGCTCAAAAGAGCTTAGGAAAAACATAATGATTCCTATGGGATTTTTAAAAACCAATATATATCCACGCGAACGAAGTCGCCGGTGTCCGCTTGTGGAACATAAAAAAGCTATTTTTGAAATTTTTGTCTGTTTATCTGTTTGTCTGTATGTTTGTGCGCGCATCATGCAAAAACTACTGACTGGATTGAAGTGAAACTTGGCACGATTTAAGTTCATGCTATGGAGTAACACATAGGATACTTTTTATCCCGAAATTTAGCACGGTTCCCTTGGGAGAGGGGATGAAAGTTAAAATGTGTACTTAGCTGTAATTCATTAACGCGTGGTCCGATTTCATTCATTCTTTTTTGTTAGAAAGGAGATACTTTAAAGATTACCCGGGTAATCCCTAAAAGGCTGGATCTATTTTGATACGACTTTAGTGAAAGCGGATGTTTACATGTTTACATTTTGATCTACCTAAACATCCGCCAGTGAACTTTTAACAGTTTTTAGCAAGGTATGAGCTCACAGGAGCTTAGGAAAAACAAAATGATTCCCACGGGATTTTTAAAAACCAATACCCACGCGAACGAATTCGCGGGTGTCCGCTTGTAAGTACTATTATTACTTAAATCAATAAAATAATGCACAACTTACTAATAGTACTATAATTATTATTTATTTAACATATATACCTAATTAACTATATTTATTTAACACTTACTTACTAATCAACATAATCGATCGAAAATCAATACTGTTTAATAGATTAAACCCATTGCATCGAAATAAATAGGTATAAGTAAACCTGCTAATATAAGACATTCATTAAAAATAATCATTAAAACAATAACAACTGATATTAGAACCCGTAAGCCGGAAATGTTTATTCCTCAAGAACCATTCCACATTTCGACTACTTTTCTCCTTTTTTTATTTTATAACGTCCCCCTTAAATTACCTTTTTGGTCTCAGAGGCCCTCCTTGGTGTAATTTTTAAGTTAACGTGAGTTTAGCCATGAGTGTTAACGTAAACCTGCCATTTAGCATGGAAAACTTACACTTAAGGCACTGATTCATACTTAGAGTCTATTGATAAAAGTAGCGCAGATTTACCACCAGTTGTTGTTACCGCTGTTCACCATCAAATCACGAATCATAGTGTTGCAATAAAATAGTTTTGCAATAAGGACCAAAAGCAGCCATCACAGATAACAATTACAGCTATTTGTAGTGAACAAAATTACGGTTGCAATCAGCTGTCTATCGCAGGGCGATTCTTCCGGCTATTAATTGCTGACTATTAAAAATAGGAACTTCTAAACCCGTATCACCTTAATTAAACAAAAACACAACAAAAAATTCTACAGCTACAATCAGATAAATTATAAAACAATACTCAGAAACGCTTCGCTACGAAGGGTGTTTTTTTCCAACGTGGTGTCGAACACCCCACTTGTAATTTGCATTTTTGTCAGTTTTGACAAATGTATGAACAGGTCCAATAACGCCGGTGCTTCCTTTGTGATCATTATTGTGATTATGATCATCGGTGTGATCGTGATCGTCTTCTTCGTAATCATCTTCCTCGTAATCATCATAATCATGTTTGGGTCGCTCCGGTTTCGGTTTTTCGGGATACCTTACTGGGTAGGGCTGTGGTCGAACTGGGAATAAATATTGTTTTTATTAATTAGCATTAAGTATAAAGTTGTTACAATCAGTAAAATGTTAGTGAACAGCTATTTGCTAATGATTTTATATTTTTAATCGGGATATCTTAACTAGCTCATTGCTTAGTAAGTGCATGATTATTGCAAATTTTTTGCCATTAAAGATGAATTTCATGTGTGAAGATCATTAAGAGTGTCAGGGCCAAATTCCATCGCAGAGCTATGAAATTTCTCAAGTTCAGAGTAGGTAAAAAAAATCTTACATTATCTAATCTTAGGTACATAATATTTTTAAGTACTTATAATAAGTATAACTAGGATGCCCGGGACTTCGTCCGTGTGGATTTAGGTTTTTAAAATCCTTTGGGAACTATTTTCTTTTCCAAGATAAATGTTGCATCCAGGAAATTGTCATACAATTTCCAGGATGTTAGCTACCTTTGTACCAAATTTCGTATAAATCGGTTAAATGGATGGACTTTTAGAATCTCGTGGGAACTCTTTAATTTTCCGGGATATAAGCTAACTCTGTACCACATCAAAATCGGATAAACTGTTGGGCCGTAAAAAGCTAACAGACAGATAGACAGACATACAGACAGACACTTTCGCATTTATAATATTAGTTAGATAAAAGTTACCGAACCCTTGGGCCTTGAATAAAGAAGAGTAGTAATAGAGTAATAGATAAAAATTTGGGATTTTTTTTTAATTTAGCAAATAATTTCCATATTCCAACTTCCATTTGGCTTTGCCGTAGTCGGGTAAAAAACAAGATGATAATGTAGACTTACTTGGGAGCCTGTGAGGACGAGGTATTGGGGCAAACCTGGTAACTCGTATTTGTGGAAGTCTGTGTACCGGGTAGAAGGGAAACGGCCACCCTGACGCGACCATAGCCAGGCTTGCAAGGATTATCTGAAAAATAAGGTGCATTTAGCATTAACTAATTTGATAAGCGAAGCAGGACTTAAAAGAATTAGGACACTAAAATGGCAGTGGGCAGGACATCTGTGTAGACTAGATAACATAAGATGGACCAAAAAAGTTACCGAATGGATTCCAAGAGACAGAAAGAGAAAAAGAGGCCGACAAAGAAAGAGATGGCGAGACATTTTTTCAGAGGTATGTGGACCTGACTGGATGCGGCAAGCTAGGGACAGAAAGCGCTGGAAAGATTTGGGGGAGGCCTACGCCGTAGCGGCGACTAATACGTAAATTGAAAATTATCCGGGGTTTAAATTCTATTATCGTTGACTGACATAAAAAAAATTATTACTTGCAAATGTACATTTAATTGACCTTTATTATATTGACATGATTTAGAATTGTAGTAATTTGTTAATATTAATGTAATAAAAATAACCCACACAATTAATTTAAATAATAATAATCATTATATCTGACTCGTATTTTGCGTAATTAACTAACACTAATTTACATTTTATAATTTAATGACAACTTATGAAGAAAAAAGAACAAAATTATACTTAAAATATGAATGATTATTATTATTATTATTTGATTGCTAATGAAATGTAAGATTATTTAAATTATTTAACGTATTAGAATAAAGGCTTTTTTATTTTATTTATTATTATAATTTGATAAGCTATTTACTCTTTGTGGATACGGTTCTAACAGTAGCATTAGAATTTTATGTGGCCCTTTTCTGGTGAAGTAAAATCTGGTGAAAAAACTAAAATCTCTAAGTAATGTTGGCGCTACCTAAAAGTAGTCTACCTACTATATGTCCAACATACGGTGCATTTTGAATGTTGATTAAGTAAATCTAAATGTAATATTTAAAGCGAATTATTGTGATAGATTTGATGTACGTATTCATATTCGTACTTATATACCCTTTCTCATAAACAATGAATGAGAGAAATCGTAGAAGCTTCAGCAGATTTACCTGTTTGGAAGTTTAATGTATCTATGTCAGTAATAATATTGTATCAGTGTCAGTACCTATGATACCTTACACAATTATTTACACTCTTTTATTAAAAGAAATAATTGACTTAAAAATTATTCATTAAGTGTACCTAATATCCGTGTAGTGTTTAGATTAGTCAATCAGTCAGGAACCTTTTTCTTTAATATAATGATGTATACATATTTAGATTTCGCTTTCATTTCATATCACGTTTATATATTATCAGGTTTATATTTGTATATTTGCATCACGTTTGTCACGCTGATGCACCGCGCCTTGCAACTTGATTGTAACATTAAAATGCATCAGGGGATCGGTGTTTCCTGACATTGCGTAAGAAATAACACGAAACAAGAGATAAGCTCCACAAGAGGTTGGCAAAATGGCTCTTCCTAAACTTTGAAGTGGCATTAAAATATTTGTATGTAAGTATAAAAATATCGATGCCACCATCATCGGCATCATTGGCGCTACAATATTTGGTCGATTGTAATCTTTATTTGGTCTACTAACAATCTTTGTCTTCTATGTTATTACTTAATTCATTATTTAATTAATTATGTGTACTCATAGAAACTGGTACCTTAACATCTTTGTATTCAGGGCCGGATTAAACCCTATCAGGGCCCTTAGGCAATGCAATTCTCGAGGCCCCTTTCCTTTACCCTTTTTTTACTTTTTAAAATATATTTTTTCTATCACAAAAGTCGAGTCGATCAGATCGACTCCTTTGGTATACTGTTATTTCAATCTCTTCTACATTTACACTACGGCACCCCCGTGGGCCCCTGTTCGGCGTGGGGCCCCTAGGCAGTTGCCTAATTCGCCTTATGGATAATCCGGCCCTGGTTGTATTGTATTATCAATAGCTTTATATCAAACATTTTATTAGCAACAGCAATAATAAAACTGCTGTAAGTATAATTTTCCGCCAATAACGTTTTACGGAAACTATTTAGACTTCATAACTTACAACTTGTCGGTACAGTCAGCAAATTCAATAATTATATGCTATTGTAAATTCGGTTAGAGACTGTGATAAGCAAAATTGAAAACTCTGAAATAATTCTCCTTTTAATAATAATAAAAAATCTATCATACTTATTACTGATCTACTGCATTTTACGGTGCTATACATTTATATTGCAGCCAAACACAGGTTCTGTTGGAAGGACATCGTGTACTATAAAGATGTTAGCTATGATTACTCGGTGATCATGATCACCCTCATAGCTAATGAGGGTGATCATGATCACCGAGGAGTAATCAATCTTATCATGAGTGACCGACTGGAATCTTTCTTATTTACACTGACCGTACATAATATAACCGCATATTCCCATTCGTAACTCCATTCCCAGCCACAGTTCGAGAACCGGATCAGAATTTGCGAAACATCACAGGTCACAATTCACATTGCATAAAAAAAGCACTTACCAAAGTGTAGCAATCCATATTATCTGTCCTATTCGAGCCAGCAATGGCGGGCATGAGGTCGAACCGCCTCTTTTAAAGTAGAAAGAAAACTGATCACTTTCTATGCCGATTTTACGCTTTGACGCGTCGCGCTCCGGTTCAAGTGATCCGCCTCGACAAATGATTTGTTCGAGATGACAATGAGATCTACTATTTGTGAGTCAGTATTATGAAATCTTAGTTCTGCGCGAATTGTGGTACCAACTCCCTTCAAATGTATTCCAACTGGGTTACACAAAAGGGATGAATCAATTAATTCCTTAAAAGCAGACGATTCTTCTGATGTTGCAGAGGTTATAACTTAAATGAGGATAAGAAGTAGCAGTAGTAGAAAGCTTTATTGCAACAAAAACACATAAACATATTTTACATAAATACAAGAGTTCAGGGGCGCAAAGACAGCCTTGTCCGTACTTACCAATAAAATTGATCATGAAAAAAACAAAATTGATCGTGCGTGAAGCTCATAAAAAAACTCTCGATAACTGAAGTGAGTTATGTACTTAGAGACGTTCTTATCATCATCTTAATTAATGGGAATCCACTGCTGGACATGGGTCTCTTGCAGGAATTTCCATAAATCACAGAAATTCCATTTCCAGAAACAGTGGTCCAACAGTCAAACACTGTGCTCACAGCGTTTGAAACAGATATGGGATCACCATTCCAGCATCTTTGATTTCTCCGTCCATCAGTTCTCCGGAATTCGAGAAGGTATGTGCCTCGCCCATTGTCACTTAGTTTCGTGACTTCTGTTGAACTGTGTTGGTTTGACTGGTATCTAGGTATAGCTACGGTTCCCATGATACCTTATGTAATAGAAATGTTGATCTGGCTGTATCTATCGTCCGTGGAGAGATCTGAATTTTCTTATTATTCTTATCTCTCGTATTCTTTTAGTATATTTTATACATAATATAATTTATTGCATTGAAAAGTTGAAAAAAAAAATCAAAATCTTTAATAGGTTTACTTATAGGTTAGTTATTCGTTGGCTTGACTACAACCAGAAGTTCTACTTATAGCATTCTAATGTAGTTGTAGGTAGTTACCAAGTTAATTACGAAATATTAAGATGTTTTAACCCCCGACGCAAAAACGACGGGGTGTTCTAAGTTTGACGTGTCTGTGTGTGTGTGTGTGTGTGTGTGTGTGTGTGTGTGTGTGTGTGTGTGTGTGTGTGTGTGTGTGTGTGTGTGTGTGTGTGTGTGTGTGTGTGTGTGTGTGTGTGTGTGTGTGTGTGTGTGTGTGTGTGTGTGTGTGTGTGTGTGTGTGTGTGTGTGTGTGTGTGTGTGTGTGTGTGTGTCTGTCTGTCTGTCTGTCTGTTCCCCTGTGGCGCTCAAACGGGTGGACCAATTTGAATGCGTTTTTTTTTTGTTTGAAAGGTGAATTAATCGAGAGTGTTGTTAGCTATGTTTGAAAAAAATCTGTCTAAGATGGCTGCCGCTACAAAATGACGGATTACATATTTTTTCACAACTCCCTTAATATGGGTATCAAATGAAAGGGCTTGACTAGTAGAATAGCACTATTGCAAATCCAAGATGGCCGCTCCCACAAAATGGCGAAAGTCGGGGGTTTTTTAAATTTTTAATTTATACTTGTTATACAACAGATCTTATAACAATAGATATAACTTATAAGTAATTATTGTAATTTGTCATAAAGTAAGGCAAGCATAAAATAAGAAAAATGGAGTAAGTAATCATTGGCGACTCGCAATAAAAATTAATAATTATAAAAAAAGCAATCATTCGGTTGCATCATAAGATTATGAGTAGACTTTAAATACGAGTTTACAGTTGCAAATAAAATTGTTGCATCAATAAGATTTTAATATTTCTACCCACACGTCATTATAGATGTATGTAGGTAAGTAGAGTTTGTATTGATTTCGTCGTCGTCGTTGTCAACCGATTGACGTCCACTGCTGGACATAGGTCTCTTGAAGGGACTTCCACATGCCACGGTCTTGTGCCGCCTGTATCCAGCGGCTCCCTGCGACTCGTTTGATGTCGTCGGTCCACCCAGTGGGGGGATCTACCAACACTGCGCTTCCCAGTGCGAGGTCGCCACTCCAGCACCTTGGGACCCCAACGTCCATCGGTTCTCCGAACTATGTGTTGGTTTACTCTACACTAAGTATTATACTAAGTGTATTGATTTACTCTACACTAATTACATGACCTTAGTGTAGTGAAATTTTAAGTATATAGGCAACAACCCTACGTTAAAAAGTTTAAGCACCATATTCAATTCCCAAATATTGAAAAAAAAATTACCAGTAGGTAGTATTTAGTAAAGTTTTCGAGCTGTGCAAAGTGAGACTAAGCATATTGTATAGAACAAGCTTCAAGTTTTCGTAGCGAAAAAAGACTGACTTCTTTAATAAAGATTTGAACTTTTTGAACATCGGCGTAGGTAGTTCTCTCTAGTTAGTTGGTAAGTAGGTACTAAGTACCTACCTAGTCTAACTGCTGAGTGAAAATTTACTAATTTATGTAGGTAGGCAGGTAGGTGGATATTTTAATAAAAACATTGGATTGTGACAACCGCAGAGATGTAATTGAATACAAAATGAAGTACAAGATCTCTTTTCATCGGTGACTTTGACCTGCATTGGTATTTATACAGGTGCAAACCAACCTCGAAAAACATCATCTCGATCTCAGTTATCTAGTGGACCGGGCGTCTGGTGGTAGGTACTAGTAACCTATTGGTCAATGATTGTAAGCTAAAACGAGAGAAAAAACTTTTAGATGTACCCTTAAGATGTCTTGACGAAATAATACTTATTACTACGTAAAGAAGTAACGTAGTCAAGTCGCTCGAAAGTCGGAGCGAGAGGTAGGTAGGTCTTAGGTACATAGGTATGCCTAGCAGTCTCTAGCAATTTTTTCGTCCTGCTCGTTGTTTTTAAATTTTTAACCCCCGACGCAAAAACGACGGGGTGTTATAAGTTTGACGTGTCTGTGTGTGTGTGTGTGTCTGTCTGTTCCCCTGTAGCGGTTCGATTCTATTGTTGTTTAAGCTATCTCTGACTCTGATGACGGACACAGAGATAGCTTGCATCCTGGACAAAGCCTACTTTTATCCCGGGAAATCAAAGAGTTCCCACGGGATAGGTACTTAAAAACACCTGAATCCACGCGGACTAAATTCAGTTGCAACTCGCGGACATCAAAGTAACAAGCTTTGGTAACAAGTACTTATAAATTAAAAAATTAAAAACCCCCGACATTCGCCATTTTGTGGTGGTGGCATCTTGGATTTTTGGATTTGCATAATAGGTAAGTAGGTACTTATCTACTAGTAAAGCTCTTCCATTTGATACCCATATTAAGGGAGCTGTGAAAAAATATGTAATCCGCCATTTTGTAGCGGCGGCCACCTTGGATCGATTTTCAACAAACATAGCTAACAACACTCTCGACTAGTTCACCTCTCAAACAAAAAAAAAAAACCGCATTCAAATCGGTTCACACGCACGCACGCACGCACGCACGCTTGCACGCACGCACGCTTGCACGCACGCACGCACGCACGCACGTACGCACGCACGCACGCACGCACGCATGCACTCACGCACGCACGCACGCACACACAGACACGTCAAACTTATAACACCCCGTCGTTTTTGCGTCGGGGGTTAAAAATAAAGTGCAATTGAAATCGTGCACAAACAATTTAGCTGATATGAATTGAACGCATTCAGTTGAGCGTTAACAATACGCCGGCAAAGGTCACGTGAATTATATTAAACCTCTTGTGATAGTTGTTTTACGTAAGAAAGAAATAATTTAAGTGGTCCAATAACTCGCAGAGTAAGTTTGCAATATTCAAGTAAGTAAAAGTATTGCAAGATAGAGGTAGATTATGTTGCAGCTTTTGATATTTCTCATGTCCGCGGCCTTTATAATAAGTTGAGGACTATAAAGACCTTTTATATTTAAATACTTATACCTAATTGTGATATGCGGCAAGATAGAAGTGTGGGAGACGACTGCCTCGTTGGTCTAGTGGTCAGCATATTCGACTGCAGATCACGAGGCCCCGGGTTCGATTCCCGGGTTTGGGCAAATAATTGTTAAGGTACGTATTGGGTTTTTCTGTCAAGAAATTCTCAGTGCCAGCCCAGCCGGTAGTTGGCGGTGTCTCAGTCCCGTACCTCGGAGAGCACGTTAAGCAGTCGGTCCCGGTTATTATCACTATATCATGTGACAATAGTCGTTAAAGCCCGCCAACCCGCATTGGAGCAGCGACTCATTTCACTGCTGCGTTTTCCGAGCTTCTGATTTTGCGAAAGCCATGAAAAACAATGGAACTAATTATAGGCTGGTCGAGCGATGGTGGTCATGTTAGCGTAATATTGGATAATTGCTGCTATCTGGCAATTATACTGTGAACACAGAAATATTTTTTTCAGTTTGCTATAGCCGGCCTCTTAATGCAATTTCGTGCGCTAAGTTGTTTTTGTTGATGAACAGTTTTTCGCTTGATTATACTTATTATCTGGTCTGGGACTTGATTTTTTAATAAATGCGAAATACTTACCTACTTAGTCTATGCTCTAACTATACAAATACATAAAATTGAAGTGTTTGTCTGTGATTTCGAAATAACTGCCTTCAATTCAAACACACACACTTAAACACATATTTTTTAAATTATTGTCTATCTGGAGGTTTGTCTGTCTGTTTGTCCGGACTATTTTCTGGAACGACTGTTCCGATTTTAATTAAACCACAGTGAGCTACAAAAGGTGATCTAGACTACTTTTTATCCCATCAGAGTTCTTGCGTCAAACAAGTATAAATTAAAAATTAAAAAAACCCCCGACATTCGCCATTTTGTGGCGGCAGCCATCTTGGATTTGCAATAATGCTATTCTACTAGTCAAGCCCTTTCATTTGATACTCATATTAAGGGAGTTGTGAAAAAATATGTAATCCGCCATTTTGTAGCGGCGGCCATCTTGGACCGATTTTCATCAAACATACTTAGCTAACAACACTCTCCACTATTCACCTTTCAAACAAAAAAAACCGCATCCAAATCGGTCCACCCGTTTGAACACCACAGGGGAACAGACAGACAGATACACACACACACACACACACACACACACACAGACACGTCAAACTTATAACACCCCGTCGTTTTTGCGTTGGGGGTTAAAAAATACGAACTCTTTATACCTATTAGGAACAAAATATACAGTTTCTAGCAATCTTGAGTCTCGACGAAATATAGCACAGGATAGCTTGCATCCCGGAGGCGAACATAGACTTTCTTTTTATCCCGGCAAATAATAAAGTTACCACGGGATTTTAAAAAACTAAAATCCACGCGGACGAAGTTGCGGGTATGAGCTACATTATTTTCTATTATAATACCTAGTCGTATTCTTGGAATCCATCATCACAAAAGTACCTAGAGTTTCTTTGATATTGGTAAGTTGTTAAGAAAAGTAACAGCATTATAGAAAGTATGTCAGTACCCAGTCAGTACGATCAAGGTTAGAGTATTCTATTTAAATTCCAATATACAAATTAGGCAACATTCAAAACTACAAAGGGTTATGTAAAATAACTTTTTAATAAGCTTCGTACCCAGATCAAAATAAAGTAATTTTTTTTTTAAAGTTTCCATTTGAGTCTTCGATAAGGTAGGTACCTTCGTACCCAGATCACAATATAATTATCTACTTTTTAGGAAGTTTTTCACCTTTTGAGCCTCGTTTTAAGATTATTTCAGGCTGCTTCAATCCTCAGCTCACCATGGCACCTAAACGCGTGGCAGCTACTTTGTGACAAAAACCTACAGTATTATGGCTCGAGGGTTACATGCGTAGAATGCCTCAGGATGAGGCAAGCTGAGGCAGCGTCTTCACTCAAGCTATTACGCGTTGAGGCAACGCGTGACTATCACCACTAGTGGATACAAAGCCTTATTTACGTCTCTGATATGATTAATAAGTTTCAATATTTCTAAAGATATCAATTGCATTCATTTTTATTCTGTTTCGACATCCAATATGCAATATTTATTTAAATAGGTATTTGCATTTAGAAAGTTGACTAATCAGTAATCATATTTTATAACTAGCCATAACTTCTACGCCGGCTCCGTCCGTATTCCCTTATTTATAATTCTAGATTATTCTATATTTCATGGCATTGTGATCGTAAATAGAAACCAATATTATCAGGAAAAATGTCTGAGTCTGAACAAAATCGTGGCAAGCCCAACAGATCCTGAGCCCTTTGTTATATCGTACTCTAATGGTAGGTATTCAGTGCTTTTTGTGTGTAGTTAATCCACACACCTCACGTATAGAAGATACGCATGTACACTGGTACAGACTACAGTATGCTTTGAACAGCGTTATTTTAGGTCCCTTGCTACATAGAGTGAACCAGCGTGGCAAGGAAGGAATGGGAAGTAGCGAGGAAAGGAAGGAAGAAGCGTAGGTAGGTCGAGTATGACTTTTGGTTGACGAGCATTGTTGCCAAACTACGTGTCTGCCTCCTTATACCTCGCTACTTCCCAATCCCATGCCTCTCGACGTGTGTGTGGCAAGGGATTTACAGCCTACAGCCAAGACACTTCGCTCTCGCTCTATATCACCTGATGTTTAAATTCCTCCAAGCTCAATAACTGTCCCCTGATCTTTAAGGTCCTCCGTAACATGGTGATCTAGATATTTGACGTGCATCACTCGTTCGAGTGAGGTCCCATCGAGTGTCATACAAAGGTTCGTATTGCACTTGCTTAAAGGGGGCCTTAAAGATCAGGTATTTAAGTACTTTTGGCCTTAAATGTATTCAAGTCTGGTAGCTTACTCCTCATACAACTATTGAAGTAACTCTCTGAACCAGCCGTAGGATCCAGCAACAGCATGACATCGGCATAGCTTAGGTTATTTACGCTAATGCTGTCTAAAAACCGAATGGCTTTTTACTGAGTTTCACGATCAGCTTATTAAAAAAAATACAGTTGGAAAATTTAAAATTCCCTGTCGATTTCCTCTTTATGGGTAGAGAAACTTACCGTTGCCCGCTCCAGCCTCCACATCGCTCTGATCGACTTTGTTTTTGTGAACGAGGCCTGAAACTCTTGTTGTTTATGGTTGGTAAATGTTTTTAAAATTGTGTTTCATCAGCAAATTTTCTACACCCAGCGGGTGAGAGATTACTTGACAAAAGAAATCTCCAAGCATTACACAGTCACCTATTAGTGACAATGGCGATGTTAAATTTGATGTTTTGGCAATTGGGATCTTTCGTAAGTATTCATAGATATCTACTAAGGTACTTTGTTGTAAAGTAGTATAAATATTCTACAGAAATAAGTCGCCATTAGAGATGGAACTTGTGATTCGTGATTAATAAATTGTTGTAGAATTGACTGAGCTACCTATAATGATTACTATCTCACAAGGTGTGAGAGGTAGCCACCTACAATAATTGCGCTTGATGAAAATCACAAACAAGACTGGTTCTTCTACGGATCTCGTCATTTCTGCTTTGATTACATAGAGAAACTCAGAGCGTAGCTCTCTCCATCGCGGGCTGAGTGAATCTAGGCCATGAAGCTGTATGCCATCACTGGGCAACACGCACCGTTTGAAGACTTTGGTCCTCAGGCACTAAGATATTTTGAATGAGAAGACATCTCCAAGCTTCCCGATTGCTTGCCCTATGGCATGCACGTATAAAAGATGAACAAATATAGCAAGATTCAAAAACTATGAAAGAACTTTCAAATGTGAGATTGATAAACTATTGGCCTGACCCCAAAGGAAACAACTTACCACGGCCCATCTGGCAGATCTAGTTGGGCATAATCTGGTACTGCAGAAGATCTATCGTAGTACCTACCAATTTTATCAGATTTTATCAAAGACCTCCTTAAAATATTTCACGGGCTCTTAGACCAATAATAAATACTTAATAAAAACGCTTCGTAGGTAGGTACCTACATACGTATTTAACCAAATATGCAATTAAGTAGGCCTATTCTGTAAAAATAAAAGAACTATCACGGTTATTTTCATGAAAGAGTTACCTACCAATCACTGGCATCAATGACGTTCAGCGCTCTCTATAAAACGAGCCAGCGTTGATCATTCCAGCTCACCCACTGTCAAAACCTCAAGATGCCACCACGTCGACCGGACCCAACGGTATACCTAAACTGTTTATTTACAAATACAAACATACAATAGTTTCAAACAAGTGCAAGAAATCTCATCCAAAAGTGATTGCAGTGAAAGTGAAATAATAGTTATACAATTATTTTTAGTTATTCCTACGAGGACTTTAACCTTTTTTCGTTCACTGTACCTAAAGGCAAAGGCAGAGAAGATCGGGAGATCTTTTGAATTTAATTAGGAAAGTGGATTGCGACAAAACTCAATCAACTGAGAAATTCAGTGTTTAGTAATTAATATACCTATGATAAAATACTCGTAAATTCTTCGCAAGCAGTCGCAACGTCGACCGGACCCAACGGTGCATCGAAACTGATGACAATAGTTTCAGAAATAGTGCATTAAGTAATTTCAGAAGTGATTAAAGTGAAAGTGAATGTAAAGTGCGAACAATTGTGCCGTTATCGATCTAAGCCTGTTTGTGTTCTGACCGCGTTTTACCCATTATATATTTTGCTATCATTTTACTAACTATTTAAGTGTATTTTAATCTTCACGGAAAACGCTTCGGTGTTTTCTAATTATGGAGTCAATGTTACCTATACTTTTCTTATTAGAAAGATCGATTTTTTGATAGTTAATATTAACAGGAATTTATGCTGTGTATAAAACGTGCTCACACCCTAGTAAGAGTCAAAAAGCTTGACAAGATTACTGATGTGTAGAATATTGATCGAAAAGAAGCTTAGAAAATTAAAAATTAAAAACACCACTAGGTACTTGCTCTGATAAAAAACGAACTAAAAAGCAAAAAAAAAAACAACAGCCAGTATCATTCGGGATGATGTAAAGATTCTAAGCCCTCATACGCATTAGCGGTCAGCCGCGTACGCGGTTCCGCTTTTATATTTTTATATGCAACCGCTCATTTTGTACGCACTAAACCGCGACGAAATTCTATAGAAGCAGCTAGCCGCGCGGGCCGCACACGCGGTTGACCGCTAATGCGTATGAGGGCTTACGCTACCGGGATACATCAAAATCTGTTTTTCTGACATTTATAAGTTATGCTGAAACACTCCTTTTTTGAAATCAAAAGAATTTACTAAAAAAATCAGCCAAGTGCGAGTCGGGCCTCGCTCTTTCAGGGTTCCGTACATAATTATGAACAATATAATATTTTGGGTCTAAGAAATATTTAATTTCCGAGCTAGACATCGCAACAAACCGTGAAAGAAAAACCCAAAAAAATTTTCGTTTATTTTGGTCACAGCTTATAAACTATTTAATAAATCGTTGTTTTCAGTATTTGTTGTTTAAATAGAGCATATAGTACATAATATACTGAAATATCATATTCCCAACTAGTTTAGTTTTTGAGATAGCCCCCGTCACAAAAATGGTCTAAAACTGACAACTTTGATGGCCTCCCATTCCCTTATTTTTTGAGATAAAAATAAAAAAATATATATTTGTACTCTACTTAATGAGCTCTAAACAATGATACCCCACAAGCTAGGGTAAAAAAAATTTTTTTTTCCGCCTCCTTTTTCATGTATGGGAGCCCCCCTGAAAAATAATTTAATTCAATTTCTAATTCAATATTTGATTTTGGGTTTACGTTTTACACTAAATACCAAAATTTCAGGTTTGTAACTCATTTCGTCTGCGAGCTAGAGACCTGTGACCGGCGGACAGACGGACAGACAGACAGACAGACAGACAGACAGCCGAGTGACATTAATAGGGCTCCGTTTTTACCCTTCGGGTACGGAACCCTAAAAAGTTAACGTGTTTATCGAATAAGGTCAAATCTAATCGAATCGAATCGAATGTAATACCGCAAAAGGTGTTAATGATGCCATGGAAAATCCTATTCTTCCGAAATAAATAAACATAAACGCATGACTTTACAAGATTTTTCCCAAAAAAAAAAAACTAGGGAATTTACTTATTTCAAATAGGTACCTACTAAACAGTAAGTAGTGTGCTCAAAGTTGGAACTACATATTGTACTATATAATATTATTGATCTAGTAAAAAAAAAAATGATACATAGGTACTATCACATGACTTAGTGAATGGTCTAGTAAAAAAAATAAAATTATATTAATACGTGATTTAGTGACTGGTCTAGTAAGAAAAATAAAATGATACATACTTACACCTGACTTACCTAGTGATTGTTCTAGTAAGAAAAATAAAATGATACTAACACCAGATAATTGTAACAAGAAATGTTCTGATTTCTTATATATAAATGTGACATCTTTCCATTTGTTTCTAGAAATGGGTCTGGTGCATCATGGTGCTGAGTTCCGGGTCAGTTTGGAGCCTCGTGAGTGGAGTCACTGTTCGCCCCTCGGAGAAGATCCCGTCTACTATCGTAGCCCAGGCGAAGTTTTTTCAGTAAGGTCCATTTTTCTCTCTTTTAATCTCCGACGCAGAAAGAGGGGTGTTAAGTATAAGCTTAACCGCTATGTGTGTGTCTGTCTGTCCCGCCGTAGCTCATAAACGGGTGAACCGATTTGAATGTGTTTTTTTTTGTCAACAGGTTTTTAGAGATGGTTCTTAGACATGTTTTATCAAAATTGGTACAGCTTTTTTAAAGTTATGTAGGGATATATGGTAGGGATCATAATGGGTATACAGCGATTTGAATGCGGTTTTTAGGGTTCCGTTTTACGGGACCCTATTACTAAAACCTTGCTGTCCGTCCGTCTGTCTGTCTGTCTGTCCGGCCGTCTGTCATCAGGCTGTATCTCACGAACCGTGATAGTTAGACAGTTGAAATTTTCAGTTGAAGTTTTAGCGAGACTAACGAACAGCAATTAAGTAATTTTTATAATATGTGAAAGCTAAGATACACTCATCGAGAAATGAAGAGAGCTATGTTATGAGACTGTAGAAGAACCAGAATTACCGACATAGCTCAACGTGTACCAAATCTAAAGTGTCAATGGCCAGGGCGGATAGTTCGATGAATCATCAACTTTGGGGTCCCAACCTGTGTGGGGGGGGGGGGGGGGGGTTAGTGGGGTACTTGAGGAGCGACCTCTCACCCAGAAAGCGCAATTCTTGCAGCTCCAAAATGTCTTAAATAAAAAGTCATAACAGCTGGTATTTCAAAAATATATTAAGAGCATCTTGTTTGTATTAAAAATCTATACATATAATAAAATCGTAGAATTGCCGTATCTGTACATTGAAGATTTTTGCAAAATAATAACTGGGGGATGTTAGGGATAAGTAATAGAACGTAAAAAAGCTATTTTTGAAATTTTTGTCTGTTTGTCTGTTTGTCTGTTTGTCTGTTTGTCTGTTTATCTGTTTGTCTGTTTATCTGTTTGTCTGTTTGTCTGTATGTTTGTGCGCGCATCACGTAAAAACTACTGAATGGATTGAAATGAAACTCGGCATGATTTAAGTTAATACTATGGAGTAACATATAGGATACTTTTTATCCCGAAATTCAGCACGGTTCCCTTGGGAGAGGGAATGAAAGGCAAAATGTGTACTTAGCTGTAATTCGTTAACGGGTGGTCCGATTTCATTCATTCTTTTTTTGTTAGAAAGTAGATACTTTAAAAACTACAGGCTAATCTCCGAAAGGCTGGACCGATTTTGATGGGACTTTCACTGGCGGATGTTTACATTTTGATGTACCTAAACATCCGCCAATGAACTTTTAACAGTTTTTAGCAAGGTTTAAGCTCAAAGGAGCATAGGAAAAACAAAATGATTCCCACGTGATTATTAAAATCAATATCCACGCGAACGAAGTCGCGGGTATCCGCTCGTTACTAAATAAAATACCGCAAATTAAACTAATTTCATGTACCAACATAATTACTATGTCAATTAGGTACTTATTATTTACCGATCAATGATGTTATCTCAATTTCAAGGTCACCAGATATTTTTCGACGATCTCTCTGACACAGAAGCTTTTTTCCAAGTTAGCAGTTCTAGTATGGGTTCTTATAACTTGAATCCGTTCGTTAGGAAACATCAGTTAAGAAAAACAGGAGTCAATTAAAAATTCTAATTATTCAACTTTTAAATTGAATTATGATTGGTGTAGGTACTTAATAGGTATGATAGCCAACCTCCGGTAGGAGATGGCACCATAAGAAGAAGGTACTTAGTGCATGAGGCCTCCCAATGTACCTGCTGCAAGGATAAGGTAAAACCATGCCACTATAGCGATGAGCTTAATTTCTAGATTCCAGAAGGTATTAGTTGCCAATAGTTATATTAATAGTTATATTAACCAAGCAGTGATATGGGTGTATAGATCTGCCATAACTATAGATACCCATAGGAACCATATTACTATGTGGAAGAATGTAAGATTGATATTTATCCATGTGGGGATAAAAGTAGACCAAAGAAAAAATGGATGGAGTGTGGGAAAGAGGCGTGTAAAAGGGGAGAATGATGCGTTGAAGTGTAAGTAATAGAAGTGAGTGGAACAAGAAGACATAGTGTGTAGATCTCACATAGTGTGGGATAACGACCGCAAGAAAAGACCTTCCATAGGTACCTAGTACTTACTCCATTCCAGGAAAGCGCGCGAAAAATTTAACCGACTATCAGTAGAAATCGGTGTACCAATCAAATTGGATAGATACATTTATTAGTGTAACTTCGTACATAAGACTGCTAAGTAGGTGTACTAAACCTTCCTGAAAGTATGTACTTAGATTACGATAGTGATAAAAATCATCAAAATTGGTTCATTGCTTTTGAAATTATCGCGAAAATACATACATACAATATCCATACGTACGGGTCGGTTAAAAAATCATGAGTCAGCCTCGAAGTGAAGAAGATAAAATTTGCTTTATAGGGATTTTTTCTCAGTACAGTTGAGTCCGTACAAGATAGAGTTCGGCCACGTGTGCGAAGACCCCGACACCTGGGAGCAGCGGTACGAGAAGAAGGACTTCAAGAACCACAGAGACATGGGAAAAGTAAAAGAAATTCCTTTTTGCCGCCATCTTGCTTTTGTCTTCTAACTAGGGATGCAAACGCTTGGTCAGAAAAATATCGATAAAATAGCCAACACATCATGTTGTGCTTACTACCCGTTTACTATAAGAATGGACTTGGCGTCGATGACATCACTGCGACGTACTGCGAACCGTACTGAGGCAACAGGACGAATGCGGGTGGTGAGCGGGGAACTGGGAGAGGTCGTCACATTCCAGCGAGGTCCATTCATAAAGTAAACGGGCTATAATTATGTCTCCTAACTAGAAATGCAAACGCTGGTCAGAAAGCCGTCGATATAATGTCTAAAACATCATGTGCTTATGTCTTCTAAATAGAAATGCAAACGCTGGTCAGAAAACATATCGATATAAATCTAAAACATCATGTTTGAATTCAACGTGTTTTTATGTTTTTTTTTTATTTAGTTACTTATTAATGTTACGAATTACATTACATTATAGTTCTCTCATAATTTAACTTTACAATAACTACATTTCTTTCAAACAATACGTAAGTATAATTAATCTTTATAATTAATTAAGATTACTCGTACCTAATTACTTACGAGAATTTTAACATCGACTTTAATATTTTCTGACCAAAATATCGTTGTTTTAAAAACACCGTTTGCATCCCTACTCCTAACCCGTCTATGTTTCTTTCTCTGTCGCGCTTCGCTTGGCTTGGCCGAAGGTACAGGCATATGCCCACGTCAGAGGACTTCGACCAAGGTCACCGGCTGGGCAGCGATCGCCACTTCATAGAGAGGCATGAGAGGTCCAGACCGGCCGCAGGACTGTTCGCCGCTAAAGTACGCTGCTTCTGCTTTTTATGTTTTAGACTAGGGGCCATCCATAAATTGTCACACGTTAAGGGGGGGGGGGGGGAGGGGGGTAAACAAATTGTGACATTGTGTGACAAGGGGGTGGGAGGGACCTTAAATTATGTGACGTCACATTTCGAAATGTAATATATATTTAAAGTAGGTTATAGGTACTATTAAATTACGAAATTAAAAAAAAATAAAAATATTCAGAACTGTTGTTTTTATTTAATGTCTACATAAATTGCAAAATATGTGACATTACACTACGGAAGAGGGGAGGGGGGTGTGGGAGTCTCACAAATGTGACCAGCTGTGAGAAGGACGGGGGAGGGGGTAAAAATCATAAAATTTGTGTGACGTTATTTAAAGATGGTCCCTTATGTGCTTATATGTATAATTGTTTGAGTATAATGGGTATAAGATTTTAAGTAAACAATCTCATATCTGATGTTGGTCGAATTTTTCAAATAATAAATAATTATCAAATTGAAAATTGTTTACTCAAAAACTTAGAACTGAACGACGTTTAACTAATAATATAACATTAGTAGATGACTATTATGCATGACGTATCTTATTTATATTTAACTATTAACGACGTCCTAATTAACATTAACACTAATCAAATATACTTTGTAGATATTGTAGGAGGTTTATTTTATTTATGCCAATAATTCAAGTTGGTACTTAACTAAAAATAATTTCATATTTTTTTTTATCAGATACGATGGGGTGACAAGAAAGGTGGATACGGGGAACATTATTGGGATTTGAATCACGCTGGTCACGCCGGAAACCAAGAGGACGATGAATATTATGATGATAGTGATTATAACGAAGAACTACAAGATTATCCGGAAACAGAAGAAATATCTAACAATGAACGGGAAGAGTATTATCCCGACGCATCTGAATACGAAAGAAGTGCAAGACCTAAAAGAGAGAACCCTAAAGTTGAACTAAATTCTCACAAAGGTGAAAAGAACTATGAAAAAGAAAGGAGATCTACAGAAAAACGATCAAATACTGAACCAATTAAAATCCAGAGATCTACAGTCAGGGGAGAAAATCATGATAGATATTTGAAAAAAATACCTTTAAAAGATAACAGGCAAAGGTATTTACGTCAATATGTTCAAGAAACTCACAGGCCAAGTGACAAAAATCACAAAATAGCTGTTGATCACAGAGTAAAAGACAATTATGAAGATCCAGTAATAGCTGAACTAAGTAATTTTGTGCCTTACAAAGTTAGTGCAGATGAGAGACGTACTTATCGACAAGTTGCTCCCGGATCTGTTCCCAGACTATTTTTGGAGTCTTCCACAGGACATGTCATTGATAGAGCCAAGGGGCGAGTGTATGTTTTGCAACGTGTAGGTGCATCTTAACAGCAAAATTAATTTATTTTCTAGTTAAGTTTATAAAAATAAGCATACGTAAGGAATTATTTATTAAACACATTTGTAGATACAAGAGTTTTATTTCAAGCACAATATACAAGAATAAAATCAGCCAAGTGCGAGTCGGGCCTCGCTCTTTCAGGGTTCCGTACATAATAGGCTATTTGACTAATTTTTGGAATTAGTTTTAAATTATTCTTTATTACTTATTAAAACACACTACATTGATATTTTTCGGAATATCTACAGTATTAAGAATTAAATCAATGATAAAGTTTAAGTTTTGAAAACCGCGCCAAAAACGACATTTCTGTAATAGCGCTGATCACATGATACGCGTGACGTCACAAACCAATGAGCAAGTTTATAGGTTCACACACAGAGGTCAGAGTATGTATGGGCACAGTATGGGTTACATAATCAGAAACCACAACAAAACAGCGTAGCTATCCAGTAACAATAATTAAATAGTTAAATACAAATTAAAAGTAATTAAATAGGTTAAATACAATAAATACAAAGTTAAATGCAATAAATGGAATGCGGGAGAGGAAACAAGAAAAATAACAATCTTTAATTATGTAATAAATACATAGCAAAAATATTAGCATCATCACTTTTCTCGCTCGCTCTCGGTGCGTGCGACAGAGCACGCTGCGTGATTAGTTACGACGGATGGCGCGAAAAACAAGTTTGTGTATTTAGGTACAAATCTTTTGTTTTTGTGAGGAAATAAAGAAAAGTTATGAGTTTATCTAGTGATAATTTATTAGTGGAAGAGTTTATCTAATTATTGGTATGAAAACAATTGTGTATTGTAGAGTATACTTAATGCGCTAGAAAGTCACACCAAATAAGTGAAATTAAGAGGTTAATAATGCTATTTTAATATCAATCTTATTGTTTCAAATTTAAAGTTTACTTTCGATTGGTTGATAAACTTCAATTATATCGACCAAGTAAAGTGTACTCTCAAGTATAATAATTTCAAGTGACGTCACCAGAGTAGCAACCAATCACAGCGCGTTCACGTGTCTGATAAAATTTCAAAAATTATAATGTTTTATTTCGTGCAAAATATCGCGTAAAATTACATAATTTAGTGTGATTGAGTGAAATATGTCTTTTTTAGGCTATTATCTGATAAGATGACCACAATCAATAGTATATTTTCAATGTTGTCAAATACCCTATTATGAACAATATAATATTTTGGGTCTAAGAAATATTTAATTTCCGAGTTAGACATCGCAAGAAACCGTGAAAGAAAAACGCAAAATAAGCTCGTTTGTTTTGGTCACAGCTTATAAACTATTTTATGAATCGTTGTTTTCAGTATTTGTTGTACAAATAGAGCATATAGTACATAATATACCGAAATATCATATTCCTAACTAGTTTAGTTTTTTAGATAGCCCCCGTCACAAAAATGGTCTAAAACTGACAATTTTGATGACCCCCCATTTCCTTACTGTTTAAGCAAAAGTTTTTCCTTACTTGTGTAAGCAAAAAATTAAAAAAATATATATTCGTACTCTACTCAATGAGCTCTAAACAATGATATCCCACAAGCTAGGGTAAGAAAAAAAAATTTTTTTTCGGCTCCTTTCTCATGTATGGGAGCCCCCCTGAAAAATAATTTAATTCAATTTTTAATTCAATATTTGATTTTGGGTCAACATTTTACACCAAATACCAAAATTTCAGGTTTGTAACTCATTTCGTCTGCGAGCTAGAGACCTGTGACCGGCGGACAGACGGACAGACAGACAGACAGACAGACAGACAGACAGACAGCCGAGTGACATTAATAGGGCTCCGTCTTTACCCTTTGGGTACGGAACCCTAAAAACCTCAATCGCATCAGTTCATAATGATAAAAATCAAGACTTGTTATTTAATAATCCTTCGGTTTATAATATTATATTTTTTTACTAGATGATGCCCACGGCTTCGCCCGTGTGGATATAGGTTTTTAAAAAACGTGGGAACTTTTGATTTTCCAGAACAATAAGTGCCTGTTTCACCACCTTCCGATATGTATTAGATAACTATCTACAACTTTTGTCTTTGTCACTTGACATAAAGTAAGAAAGTGACAAAACTTACGTTTAAGCTATCCAACACTTATCAGAAAGTGGTGAAACAGGCCGTAAGTAGTTTTATCTGTAGTAACCCGTCCCCAAAACGGAAAAATCCCAGGGGATCCCACGATTTCGGAATGCAATTCCTTACATCATCAGGGTTGAGGAGTTGGATATGTACCTACTCGAGTTCATTCGACGATAAAGTCTTTAATTGGTACTCCCAATATCAATTTAAATAACCGATAGTTTCTAAATCCCATTAGTTTTGGGGATCAGGTCCTCTACAGCATCAGGATTGAGGAGTTGGAATCCAAACGTTTTATAGGACAGTGTCGCAATGTTTCTCTATCGATTAAAAAAAATTATGCAAATCGGTTCAGAAATCTCGGAGATATCGGTGTACATAGGTAGAAAAACACAACTCCTCCTTTTTTGAAAGTCGGTTAAAAAAGTAGCCTATGTTACTCCCTGGTTAATTCTCTATTTGTAAGTGAAAGTCCCGTCAAAATCGGTTCAGCCGTTCCGAAGATTACCCCGTTCAAACAGACAGACAGACAAAAATTTAAAAAATGTGTGATTGGGTTATGGTACAGTTCAAATAACCATATGAACTTAATATGAGGTAGTTATTTCGATATTACAGACAGACACTTCAATTTTATTTATTAGTATAGATAGTATAGATTTATATTTGTTCTGAATCAATAATTGTGGTCAAGCACCCTAAGAAATTGATAGAGCTTCTGAAAGTAATAAATTTTTTTTTTAATAAAAAGTTATGAAACAAGTTTTGAAGAAGTAGACGGCAATTTCAAAATTATGAATTTTATGCATTTACTAAAATATAAGTAAAAAAGCGTAACAATTTTTAACAAAATCGCAGACACTAAACTTATCCAATGTTGTAGTTTTCCTATTTTTTCAATATCGGTAAATAGGTACTTTCTTGTATTACAAAATTCAAATTGTTAATTAGCGTAACTGACCAAAGCGTTTGTTACCCGAAGTGACCTTTGTCATAATAAGTCAAGGCCGTATAAATAATGCAACAGATACAATTGAAGCATAGTGCCTATATATAAGAGAAACAATTGACAAAAGACTGTTATAGTTAGTTAACGGTTAAGGTTTTTGAACATTAGGTATACATATATGAAAAGCAAAGTGGGCTGGCACACATCACCTCGTCTGGTGACATCAACGAATGCTGCTTTGAGCAATCCAAAATGACTTTGTTTCGGTGGTCTAATTTAACTTTAACCGTAATCATAATATGTACTTTAATCGCCTAATGTGCAACCGAACCGTCGTCAATTTTTAGGTCGCATAAAAAAAGCTCACCACTTGTTTTTAGTGCAGCAACAAGTTCTAAGTAGGCTAAATTTTTCTGTTTCTAAAGATAAAACTATTACTAAATAACTTTACGTAATATTATTGAGTAGGTAGTGACGTACGTTAGTACATAATAATTCAATGGTAGTGACAAAGTAAAAGACTACCTACCTACCTAATATATTTTTGGTACGATTTTTGCTCGTTTGTTTGTCTGTTAGTGCTTGCGTTCGCGTATCGGTCATCCAATTAAGATTAAACTTGACACACGTGGGCAACGGTTTAGTAGTAGGTACCTACCTACTTTGTGTTTTGAAAATGGAAAAAATTGTAGTTGAAGTTTATAAAAAATTAAGGCGCTTTCGTATCCAGATTTCTACCTCTTCACATTACTACTAGGAAGATCTTGAGAGCTAGTGTTAACTTCACTTATTCATGAGACTCATTTATGAAAAAAATTATTTTGATAACAATATGTATTCCAAGAGCAGAGCAAGCAGGAGCTGATAATGAAGTCTTATTAACATTTGGATAGGGTAAAGTCTTCTCCAAAACGAGGCTACGAGACCGCAGGTCTAATTGCGACCGCACGCAGTCGCGGTCGCGATCGTGGTCGCTGTCGCGGTCGCGGTCTGATGTTATTGGAGCCGCAACTTCGCAAGCTATCGCCCGTGTTTGATATCATATTATACTCTGTATACTACCGTATACCTACCCCATCTGACTGCGATCGCGACCGCAAACTGCCTCTGTTTAACGAAGGCTTAATACCTCTGACTGGTAGCGTCGTATAATTGGGTCTTTTAGTGAGTACGCCAACACATACAGTGTGGCGTTTCTCAGACAGACATTTTTCGCAACTTTCTTGATATCGTCGCTTCATCTTCGGAGATCTTCTCACTGTGCGCTCTACCGGTACAATTTCTCCACAGTAGAAGGTTCGTAAAATTGAGTAAATTGAGTCTATTCCCCGGCACGTAAGTCGACCGGTGACCTTCAAGTGCGCGCAGCGTCGTACGAGTGAGCGGGACACAATACGATTGGAGAGCCAATCAGCGCTTACGACTTACGAGGGAACATAGAATAGAATAGAATAGAATAGAATAGAAAAGTTTTTTATTCAAATAAACTTTTACAAGTGCTTTTGAATCGTCGATTGAGTCTACCACAGGTTCGGAATGCAGTTCCAGCCGAGAAGAACCTGTAAGAAACTCGGCGGTTGCTCTTTTTAAAAATAACATTATAACAATTATTATTATTAATGTACATGATTGAAATGCCGTCTCGCGCATTGCTGGAACGAGTTAAATCCAAGCTTTTTTATCGTTTATATAATCTTCAGTTGTATAATAAGCTTTTTTTATGAGCATACTTTTAAGAAAGTTCTTAAACTTGTGTAAAGGCAAGTCTAAGACATATTTTTTATTCGGATAAACTTTTACAAGTGCTTTTGAATCGACAAATGAATCTACCACTGGTTCAGAATGGTGCTTACAATTCCACACGTTAAGAAGGGCAGACAAAAGTAGCCCCATTTCCGACGCCCTCTCCGAACGATCCCCACGCCCTCTCCGTGACCCCCTCACACCCCGAGATACCTCATTTTCGACTTCTGCGCATTGAAGGTCACCGGTCGACTTATTTGCCGTGACTTGTAAAAGTTCGTGGTTCCTGTTAGCTTAGATAAATGAAGCTCCGGAATTTAGATTGGTTAGAATTACTTTATTTTAGTGAAAATACCTACCTACACACTCCATCTATCGCTAACAGCTGATGATTGATGTTGACACTGGTGTTTCGATAAAATCTTTCCCACACTTGAAACATCATTATCCGTTAGAACAATAGATGTGACAGTAACAAAACAACGGTCACCCATCATCGTACCCACAGATATACTTCCGTTACATGCGGGCCCAGCTTCAAGCCTATCTTTAGATTGATCTGTGTTCATCTTAATTTCTTTTTTGCATGACGCCGATGGTAAAACAATAGTTGCTGCACAAGGGGAAAATCATGTTACATTTCAACTTAGTAATATAAATATTGAGTATAATTTACCAAGGGCCTGTTTCACCACCTTCTGATAAGTATCGGATAGCAGCTATCTACAACTTTTGTCTTTGTCATTTGACTTATAGTAAGAAAGTGACAATACTTACGTTTAGGCTATCCGAAACTTATCAGAAGGTGGTGAAACAGGCCGTAAGTTTATTAAAATATAACATTTATACATTATAAATCAAATTTTACACGAACATACATGATACAACAACAAACAAAAATAATAATTTTTCAATCAAAATTCTAAAATTATTTCCTTCATGTAGGCCTGTGGAAGTATTCTGTGATTATGGCTCCTATAATAAGAAACTCAGCTATGCTCAGTTGCTCAGTACAAAATTCCAAGTCGTTTAACTTTATCAAACTCTATTAAAACATTTATAATCTCCTTGAAAACATTGGTTACTAGAAAGCATATTAAGTATATTAAGTATTTTTTTTATCAAATTTTATTCAATAAAAAACATCAGTTTTTATAACACTTGTTTTTGTTGTCCCCATGGACCACATTATAAAGTTAGGGTACGAAATGATCTCCCTGTAAAGCGCCACAATGAGTTTTTAAAATGGAGCACGCGCTCAAGATAAAAAAAAAATATTCAAAGAAATGTCAGCGGGCTGCTGGCTTTATTCATTGCAATGTTACTTTTGCTATAATGCAGGTAATATTTCTTCACCTCTGAAGAAAAAAGATAAATGATTCAAGTGTGAAAGAAATTGCTGCGGGCTGCTGGCGTACTTATTCATTGTAACTAATATTACTTTTGCTATAATACTAGTAGGTACCTATCAGTGGCGTAGCGTACTTTGGCGAGGCCCCGTATAAAAATTTGTTTGGAGGCTCCTTGCAATTTTTACAAACAATTCAAATTAAATATAATTATACTCTCCTTGCCTATTTTTCGCCAAACTGATTTATTAAATCATTTATAGCTGATGATGACTTTAGTTTTTCTAAAGATTCTGCTTTTTGGACAACATTTTTTGACTTTTGTCATTTCTGAAATAAACAATAATTTGGAAAGTTTTTGTTAACTTTTGCTTACGCACGTCGGGGGCCCCCGTGGCTTGGGGGCCCCGTATAATTGATACGGCAGATACGGCTGTAGCTACGCCCCTGGTACCTATATATTGCTTCACCTCTGAAGGAAAAAGATAAATGATTCAAGTGTGAAAGAAAGTGACCTACCTAAATAAGTAACTACAATATTTTGATCTAAGAAACCTTAATAATACTGCCCGTTCACTTGGCCCTGTTTTACACGAAGAAAATTACGAGTAGATACATAATTATACACTTGGATCGGAGATCGGGAAAATGTTGTTTTCATTAAACTTTCTCTGCAAGTATTTAGTCTTGAGTTTTTTAAGTGTTTATCTATTTATTCTACATACTTACGGCCTGTTTCACCACCTTCTGATAAGTGTTGGATAGCCTAAACGTAAGTTTTGTCACTTTCTTACTTTATCTCAAGTGACAAAGACAAAAGTTGTAGATAGCTATCTAATACATATCAGAAGGTGGTGAAACAGGCACTAAGTATTACAATTATTGTAAGGTCTGCTTATCATTATAAGGTTATACTTACCTATTAGATGAGATGCTAGAACAGCTGCTATAATATTCTTTTCATACTATATGTTTGTCTGTTTTCTTTTCAACCTTATTTTTGCGCAAAGCGATTGCTATTTTATTTCCTACCGTAAATTATTATATTTGCCTTCGGTTCCCACATTGCGCTACCTAATCTTTTTATAACGGCCGCTATCACGTACTTTTCCAAAAGATAATGATTAGGGGTCAAAGGATACCCCTGTCCACCCTTGCCATTTTTAAGAAACCTGTTTGACCAGTTAAAGACGTGGGAATCTTGTCCATGAACACTTCCCCTTACTTTATTTCGATAATCAACTCTACAACTATATAAATAAGGTTCTACAGTAATTTTATCGGCGAGAATAAACTGTCCCTTTGCAATACCAGTGCGTTTTCATTGTATTGAATGGGCAAAGGTGTCCCTTTTTGCACTTGTTCGTTGCTTAGGGTGTTTTGTTTGATAGCGTTGTATTCTACATACGGAAGTTTAGTTATACTTACGTTTATTTCCTTACCGTCCATTTATTTTAACTTAGAATAGGTAAATTTAAATAGTTTAATGAGAAATTACCTACTTAGCTTTACTTTAGCTAAGCTTAGCGGCCCGCTAAGCTTAACCTATACCTAATTAAGCTTAGCGGGCCGGAGTATAAAATAGGTAGGTAGGTACTAGGTACTTATTTATATACCTACCCATATTTTTTTCAATAATTTTACTATTTTCTGATCATCATTATCTGTTCAATTTTATTTTAATCAAAATTCCTTCTGCTATAAACTAGATATTTTTTTAATTACCTAATTAGGTGAATCATTTTTTTAGTAAATAAGCAGGTAGATAGGTTACTTTTCTTTTCTATCATTGTAGACTCTAGATATGGTTATATAGGTAATGTTATATGTATATGTAACAAAATATCTCGCAATTTCAATTGAAATCTAAATCCTATTCAAAGGCGATTTAGATAGTCGTTCTACAGAACTGTGTGTCCCAAGAGAACTATTACACTTTCACATGCAAATAAAGGGTCATTTGTCGAATGTCCTTTCCCATACCGGGAAGTGGTCAGACAGGTTTTTGGACGGGGTCCTTTCGCGATCAAAATAAAAGGACTCGGCTCTTCCTCGACCGTTCCTTTTGTCCATAACCTGTCTGACCAGTTCGCCCATGAGAAAGTGACTTACTACAGGAATTGTTTAAAGCAGTTTTATCATTGTCCATTGATAATGTTTAAAGATGACAACGGTTCCTTAGTTTCATATTGTTTCTCGTCTTTTCTATCGCGATAGTTTTTATATTCCTACTAGCTTCTGCCCGCGGCTTCACCCACGTGAATTTCGATTTTCACAAATCCCGAGGGAATCGTGGACTTCTGGTTCCGTTCCCGCTCCCTTTTCCAACCTTTATACCTACCTACTTTCAAAAAAGTTTGCTATAGTAATCTATCTATAAATGTAGCTATAGATTTCGGCATTTTCACATTCACACACACACACACACAAACTTTAAATGACATTTTTATTTATATCTAATCAACAGCCTAAAAATTAATTTCCAGCTTTTAGCTTTATAAATGACGATAGTTTCATACAACATTTCAGACCCATAAAACCCTTTTTTCTCATTAAAAAGTAGCCTATGTCCTTTCTTAGGCTCTAGTGTATCTGTGTACCAAATTTCATTTAAATCGGTTCAGTAGTTTTGGCGTGAAAGCGTGACATACAGACAGACAGAGTTACTTTCGCATTTATAATATTTGTAAGGATTACTAAGGATTGTTTTTAGGGTTCCGTACCCGAAGGGTAAAAACGGAGCCCTATTAATGTCACTCGGCTGTCTGTCTGTCGGTCTGTCTGTCTGTCTGTCTGTCTGTCCGTCTGTCCGCCGGTCACAGGTCTCTAGCTCGCAGACGAAATGAGTTACAAACCTGAAATTTTGGTATTTAGTGTAAAACGTTAACCCAAAATCAAATATTGAATTAGAAATTGAATTAAATTATTTTTCAGTGGGGCTCCCATACATGAAAAAGGAGCCGGAAAAAAAAATTTTTTCTTTACCCTAGCTTGTGGGGTATCATTGTTTAGAGCTCATTAAGTAGAGTACAAATACATATTTTTTTAATTTTTATCTCAAAAAATAAGGGAATGGGAGGCCATCAAAGTTGTCAGTTTTAGACCATTTTTGTGACGGAGGCTATCTCAAAAACTAAACTAATTGGGAATATGATATTTCAGTATATTATGTACTATATGCTCTATTTAAACAACAAATACTGAAAACAACGATTTATTAAATAGTTTATAAGCTGTGACCAAAATAAACGAACATTTTTTTGGGTTTTTCTTTCACGGTTTGTTGCGATGTCTAGCTCGGAAATTAAATATTTCTTAGACCCAAAATATTATATTGTTCATAATTATGTACGGAACCCTGAAAGAGCGAGGCCCGACTCGCACTTGGCTGATTATTTAGTATCACGATAGTTATAATGTGCTTACGAGGTAGGTACCTAGGTATTTAACTAGTTACCTACCTAGGTAGTTTTTTTTTTTTTTTTTGGGGTAATAATAGGTTTCAAGATGTTGATGATGATGATAGCGCAGTGTTTGCAGACCCTCCCGCCATTAGGTGGACAGATAACATGAGTCGGGTCACAGGGATGCTGGATTCAAGTGGCGCAAGACCGAGGAGTGTGGAAGTCTCTACAATAGACCTATGTCCAGCAGTGAACATCTATCGGTTGAAGAAGAAAAGAAGATCCTTCCGCATATGCATGAATACGACTTAACTATAGTAAGTAGTTAGGTACTTATTATAATTAAGTTATCTATACTAGGTAATATTATAAAGCTGAAGAGTTTGTTTGTTTGAACGCGCTAATCTCAGGAACTACTGGACCGATTTCAAAAATTCTTTCACCGTTGGATATGTAGGTACGTGATCCCTGAGTGCTATAGGCTATATATTAATTATGTACCATGGGCGAAACCGGGGCGGACCGCTAGTTCGAGATAAGTAATTAATTCCGACCTCCAAAGTCGGTCACCCATCCGATTATCTTTTTCGGTCAGCGTTGCATCTACTGATACGACCTGTCACGGCTAGCCCACAATAATACCTTTTTTTTTTGACGTGGTGGAAAAGCTTTATAGCTACCCCCGTTCCTTGGGCAGAACGGGGGTTCTGTGGGACTCCCCCCCCCGAGTGGGGGTATACCCTAACTAAAAACCACCACATCTGTTTCCTCTTACCGCTGTAGGTATACGTCCCAGGCGTCTGTCAGCCGCCCCAGCCACCTGCCGGGGCTCCCGGGCTAAAGAGGAGGGGCCACAGCATCCCAGGACCCCTCGCATGGCGCGTACGACGCCGGGCAACGAGAGGTCGCCACCAATTGTCGCCACCAGAGTGCGACGCTGGCGGTCCCACTACACTCCTCCGGAGTGTGTTGAGCCGTGTCGTCCCCAGCACTGCACTCGTGGCACGACGGGGTCGGTTCTCTCCTGGCGACTTTGTGCAGGTAGTGGCCGAAACAATTGTGTCCGGTCATCACCTGCACCAGCCGGAAGGAGAGCGTCCCGTGCCTTCGCTGGCACCACTGCTCCGGAACCGGGCGGATGGCGTCTATGGTGCGCTTGCCATAGACGGCATCCGCCAGGTCGGCCTTCCACCTGTCCCGCATCCTGCGGGCAGCCATGCGCTGCGCTCGGTCGATCACTTCGGGAGCCGAGCCCACAATAATACCTATGTCTTTTATAACCAAAACACAAGTGAAGATCAAAGTTTTTTCTAGACAACTCCAACTTACCCAGATTTCTAATTATTGACTTTGACCTATAAGTAGAAGGTAAATCAGCATGAGATTGATGCAAAGGTCATAATGTATTACTACACAAAAACAACATTACCTACTCAAATGGAATCAAGAACGCCTTTGATAAATGACAGGTCACGGTGGGGATGTAACAACCCCTTGAATTTAAATTCAAATAATAATACAATAGACACGCAATGAAGACCACGCAAGACCAGCAATGCCAGTAACTCGCAAGTAGTAAGAGTGTTTGCATCTAAAGAATAAAATTTAGTATACATTAAAGATATTGACCCATATCAATATGAAATGAAATCTTCCTAGAAAAGCTTTAGTGATCTAGTGAAAGCGCTGAGTTTTCCAGAAAGGTGTTAAAAGAGAATTCTGCCAGAACAGTGAGGTAATCTTTATCACTTATTCCGACAGGTAAGTCATCATTTTGCAATTAAATAATGAATTTAAAATCTACAACGTTATTTTTTGTTAATGATAAACCATAACAGTTTGTACTCGGACTATATGGGGCGTAGACCACACAGTGGACTTTGGTACCTACCTTGTCCTAGACCTAGTCATATTTTTTCAAGCGGTAGGTATTTTATAAGAGCTTGTTTTTAAAAAGTCCATGTTCCAACATCCGCGTCAGAACAATGGAAGAAATATTATTTAACAATTTAAATTTAAAAACCTCATTGTGATTTTTATACATATAAAACTGTTATTTAGGTACTTAATGTAACCTTGTGTCGGTAGCGTTACTTTTAGATACTGCTAGAGTCTAGACTATATAATAATTTAAAAAGGGGCTTCAAGATCGCACCCTGCGAGATGCCCCGTTGGATTTAAATAAATACTGGCACGCGCGGAAGAAAAAAGTACTTCCGAGCAGGCTGCTGATCTATTGTTATATTTATACAATGTACATTAATATTATTATGATCGAAGCTTGTATCGGTCATCTCTCATCACCTTTATAAAGTTTTCAGTTCAAGGACAGTTAATTTTTGTGATGTTAATGATAGAAAGATTTTTAAAATATGTTTTTTCCCGCGATGCATTGATTCATAAATGAATGACCACAGATTAAAATGTTTCAAATTATTAAAGAGTAGTGCGTGATAGTAATAGGTTCTTACTTGATTCTATCGATATAATCGTCACGTTTAGTTAGAATCTTTATAAATATTATTAATATTTATTACTATGAATATTGAACTATGACTACAAAATTTATCTTTTAAAATAAATTAATCACAAACTTTTATAAATTGATTATTTTGTAATGTATTTTGAAGAAAATTTTGATATTCCTTAAAACTAATAATATTAGAACAGCAATACAAACAAGTTATTCAATATCTGAAGAGGTCATTGTGTACCTACAATAAACTAGCACTTTAGACCTAGGAAAGGCATATGATACATTTTGTTATAATCACTAATCTCTATAATGTTACGTTCTTTTCAACTCATTTGTCTAAGTCCCTCTAAATTAAAATAATGTATAACCTACCTACTATGAATAGTTTGTAAAAGCTCATCAGTTAGATTTCAAAACATTCTCTCTAAGTCGTAATTTTACTGATGGATTTGCTTTTACAGTACAGTGAAATAGTTCGAGAAAGTTACATTCACGACATAGCAAAATTTTACGTATAGATCGATGAAATAAAAAAGTAAAATTATTTCTGGTGATAGCTCTTTATTAAATTTCTTAAAAGCTTACGCGGATAAGGTAAGTTGGATTAGAATATTACAGCATTTAGCAACATTTTAAAGAATTGGTCAAGAATTAATTTATTTATCTCAATTAAAGTATAACCATGAAAACTCACACTATCCATCTAACTGACTGAGTTTAGATTAATATTTAGATTTTACTATTTAATTTACAAATAATTATTTAAATGAACCAATTTTAACCAATGAATTAATGAATGATAATGATACAATTCCAACAAATCCAAAAATGGGTAAGCATAGGTTCGTGGTAGGTTTAATATTGCTTGATTACTTTTTTTGTACTTTTGTATTTTTTTCAATTTTTTTTGGTATATCTGCGGTGCCTGAATGGTTTATTCTGGTTCGTTCATCCTGAGGCGAGCAAAGTCCTCGAAAACAATGTTGTCTTCCTCATCGTTGGTATAGAGAGAGTTCTCGTAGCGGTGGCGCTCAATGGATTGCATCTTCTTCATTGCGTTGAATCGTTGTTTTTCAACGGAGCCTGCATAGACAAAACCTCAAAGTCAGTAGGTAGGTCATAAGAATATACATCAAAATATTGAACTATAAACTATCAAAACATACCTTCAGCTGGGTGTAGAAGCTTGAATGGCACATCAGTCACGAGTTCGCCACCAAGGGTGCCGCAGTTCAGCTTCACGCGTACAGAGTATGATACCACAATACCAATGGCCTCAGCTGGGCATTTGCCCTCAGATACCATGGTAGAGCTAGCGAGGTTAACGTCATCTTCCTTAAGGTGTCCATCCAAAGCGACACCTGTGCAAAAATGAAATGTTAAATGTTTGTTTCATAGAGTTTTTCATACCGAGAGCACAGATATTTACCACGAACGTCCTTGTTGCTGCGAGCCAAAGGCACAAGATAGAAGGTCTTGGACAGGCTAGCCCCAGGAGTGATTGGGCATCCTTCACGGCTCTCCAGAGAAGCAACATGGCGGCTAAATTGAGAGTTGATCATCGTGATTTCGACATGCTGAACGACCATGCAGCGAATGTTTCGTACAGACTTCCTGGAGTTGTTCGATACGATGATATTGGCAGCGACTTTTTCACCGTGGTAGTAAATCTCCTTGTCCAGAGTCACTTCCAGGCTTATCTTGCCGTTACTAAAAGTAAAGCCCTTGCTCACCAGAGAGCTAGGAAGTCGTCGTCCTCGAGATGCTGGAGCATGTTGCAGCTAAATAAGACAGAAGAAAATTAGTATCTAATTGGGTACCGTAATTTTAAGATTCGGTATTAAATTCTTCGTTATTTCTAACCTTCTTGATGGCAAGAGTTACGGAACTCCTCTTGTGGTTCTTGTCATCTTCACTATCGGCCACATAAGTTCTTACGCAATAATCGACTCCCATGGGCTTGCCCTGGTCTTCGTCAGATGGTTGAAGAGTCACCTAGAAAAGTATAAATTTGTATAAATTTCATATTCATTATCAATTTAATAAAAAAGCTTCATCATCGTATCGTATTGAATTACCGAGCTGGGCGACATCTCAGGGAAAGAGAAAGTGAATGGGAAGGCATTAGGTCCGAGCTTCTTCAGCAATTTCTCTTGGACAGGTGTCAGTTCCATTTTCGCGTTGACCATTGGTACAACTTGTTCCGTGCCAAGGACCATTTCCTTCGAGAATTTAACTCCCATGACCTCATCTTCCTCCCTACCGAACCGGTACGTGGTCACCAGCTGAATAAAGATAAATTAGTTAGAATTAATATCACTTCACATACACTTATTTCACTGGACGCTAAAGTATTTCATATATCACTTTTATACCTGGCTGTAAACTTTTCGCCCTTTCAGGTATTCGGTGTCAACCACCACGACTCCATCTACGGGATCGCAATAATCTATATGATCAATGAAGTCCCGCTTGCCCAGGTAAACAGTAACTTTTCCATTTGGTGTAGTTTTCTTAAAAACTTTCACCGCGACCACAAAAGCCAAGGATAGGTAGTCAAGCATTTTTACGGATTTAAGAGAAACTGGAGAGAAAGAGAATACACTCTTTTATCTAAGGATTTGAAACAATTGTTTGGAGTATAATAAGGAATGTGTGAGTTTGAAGCGCTCACCAGAAATGTCGACGGTAAGTATGTTGCCTTTATATATATCAGCAACCTGTGAGGTTTCTTACATGGTATTCTAATAGGATTAATGTACGTAGGAGTACAAATAGGATTAAAATAGTGTGACGGTAACTTGTTGTAAAATCGATAATATAAAGCTACAACACTATTCGATATTTTATAATCTTTTAGGGAAATGTCAAAAATTGTTTTGACAGTTCGAAAAAAAGGGTTATTTTGTAACTCTTTTCAAGTTTGTTTTTGTTGTGATTCGATTTTTTATTCCAGTTAGATTAGTTCAGTAATTGAATTTGAATATATCTTGACAATTTATTGAAATGAGAATTCGTGTGCAAGACAAAAATGTACTTGGATGCAAACTGATTTAACAAAACAAGGTTATTAGTTTTTAGGTTGTGCGTGATATTTTCAGATTATAAATTGAATTAATTCCCAAATATGAGTAATAATTTAGAAAAATTATTAATGCTAGCTAAAACCCTTCCTTCTACCCGTACACACATTATGTACATAATATATTCGACGACATTTCTGAACCTGAAATAATTATTGTTTGTGGTTTAGCTGAAAGACTTCAAGATTCTCCTAGCAATTCCTCCTTCCTTCTAGAATTCTAACAGGAATTTTTTCTAATGGAATTTGCTTTGTTCATTTCATAATAATGTAAAAATAATGCTATGAAATTAATATAATTAATTATTTGGCTATTTGTTCTATTACTTATGCTATACAAATATTCATATCCACACTGTTATTATGAATAAGAAAGTGTTACTTCCTGGGTCTGTTATTTTTTCACAGCCTAACTGCATAATTTGATCTTGACAAAATTTGGCACATTTGAAGAAGGCTTAAGCTTATTACAACAAATTCTGGTTTAAAATTTGAGACAACATTTATTACCATGTGTTTACATTGTGTTTAAAACTTTAAAATAAGATTAAAAAGTATTATTTAACCTTGAGTCGCTAGGTATATGATGAATCTCAAACTATAACAATTGCATATTGTAGTTAGAAAACTTCTACGTTGTTTTTTCAGCATTCAATACTGTAAATGTGAAAAATTTTGCAAGAAAATACGTATTTGTTGATTAATTTATAGTATTAATTAAAACACATGATGGTGTATTTAAAAATAATATGAGAAACTGCAACATAAAGAAAATTGTTACTACCAAGGAGCAATTTTCTTTATTTTTCTGTTAGACATTTCTTAAACATTTCAGCATTATTATAAATTCAGGAGTGCCTGAATAATTAGCTAATTCACATTCATAATTTTGAATGTCAAATGACAATACTGCTGTGGTATAACTATAACACAGTTACCTAGTTCCTTAGGAGGAACTGCGTTTTAGTTATACCACGGCAGAATATAAATTAAATTGTGTTCTGTATATATTTCTATTATTTACATTTACAAATGAGCGCATAAACTCCCTTAATTTATAGCACATAATAAGTTCTTATTTGTTATTATTTCTAGTTATACCATCAGCATGCCAACATTCCTGACACAAGGCCGGCACGGCTACAGCGTCCGGTTCTCCCGCACAAGACCTGATGCGTTGGCAGTGGCTACCAGCCAGTACTATGGTCTCGCAGGCGGCGGGACCCTGTTCTTCTTGGAGTTGTCACCGGACGGTGCTACAATGGTGGAAATGCAGAAGCTGGAATGGACCGATGGATTGTTTGACGTGGTAAGATCAGGTTATTTCTTGGTTTAGTCATGTTAAAAGATTTCTACTCAATTCTTGATTGATAGAAGTAGGTGTTATTTTGCTGAAATCAATGATAGAGTCTGTTCAAAAAGAGAATCGGCGTGGCCAAACAGTGAACTAACACGCTATAGTATTGTTCTTATATTGTCCGCTAAACAAAAGCACAGCAGCACCCTCAAATTCCATGCTGATTCTCTTTTTAAACAAACTACACAAGGAACAACAAGCTTCCGCCACCACCAACACTACAGCCTTTTAATGTTCCTCTGCTGGGCACGGGCGTCCTTTTTCATAGGAGAGAGGAGTTTTAGAGCTTAAACCTGCCACGATGCTCCAGTGCGGGTTGGCAGGCTTTAATGACTATTGTCACAGTAGTGATAATAACCGGGACTGACTGTTTAACATACATATATTCCTAGGCACGGGGGTAAAACGCCACCAGCTTCCAACTCTGGGCTGGCACTGAGATTTTCTTGACAGATAAACCCAATGCCTAACAAATATTTGCCTGACCCGAGAATCGAACCCGTCCCGGGTTCGATTCTCGCTCGCTCGCTCTTGATGTGCGTTTGGATATTCTAACCACTAGATTAACAAGGCAGTTGAACATCAAGCCTATTGTGCTATAATACTTCAATACTGAAAAATCTGTATAGTACAATGTTCAGCATGTGCTACGCACACTCTTGCAATAAAAGAGAGTATTTTAGGTTTGTGTGGTGTTGCTGGGTGGTTGTGCATATTGCTTGCTTAGTTGCTGGCACAATGCATCAAACCTATTAAAGCAAAATACCTTGTGGATACAAAAAAAGATTATGTTCCTTTGTACCTGCTTTGTAGTAAAATTCCAAAATGACTCAAGTTCACAAAGTGTAAATAAATTATTGTCTGTCATAATAATAACTAGACAGATTAAAAAAAAAGAATTTTTCCCACAGTTAACATGACTTCTATTCCTGCCAGTAAAATTACAGTCATGTAAACCTTGTGTTAGTAGGAGTGAATTGGTGCGGTTTGAAGTTTGAACCATCAACTATTCGGAACTCAGGCTGCTTATGGTGGTAGTTATTGGCTTAAAGAAAATACAATGAGTATGCTTTATCTTTATTCTATACAGTAAAAATATAGCCCATGATAAAAAGTTCCCACTTTTAATCTATACTCTATACTAATAAATAAAATTGAAGTGTCTGTCTGTAATATCGAAATAACTACCTCATATTAAGCTCATATGGTTATTTGAACGTTACCATGACAGAATCACACGTTTTTAAAATTTTTGTCTGTCTGTCTGTCTGTCTGTCTGTCTGTTTGAACGGGCTAATCTTCGGAACGGCTGAACCGATTTTGACGGGACCTTCACATACAAGTAGAGAATTAACCAGGGAGTAACATAGGCTACTTATTTAACCGACTTTCAAAAAAGGAGGAGTTGTGTTTTTCTACCTATGTACACCGATATCTCCGAGATTTCTGAACCGATTTGCGTAATTTTTTTTTAATCGATAGAGAAACATTGCGACCCTGTTCTATAAAAAATTTGGATTCCAACTCCTCAATCCTGATGCTGTAGGGGACCTGATCCCCAAAACTAATGGGTTTTAGAAACTTTCGGTTATTTAAATTGATATTGTGGGTACCAATTAAAGACTTTATCGTTGAATGAACTCGAGTAGGTACATATCCAACTCCTCAACCCTGATGCTGTAAGGAATTGTTTTCCGAAATCGTGGGGATCCCACGGGATTTTTCCGTTTTGGAGACGGGTTTCTACAGATAAGCTACTTTTTGTTCTGGAAAATCAAAAGTTCCCACAGGATTTTTAAAAACCTAAATCCACACGGGCGAAGCCGTGGGCATCATCTAGTAAAACAATAAAATTAAAAATATGGGTGTGTCATAATGTAGTATACAAAAAGGCTTAAGAATCTAGTCCACATTTTGATCTTCTTGTAAATCTCCAGTATAATCCTATTATAATGTTATGCGTAAGAAAATACGTAGAGCATACTGAAGCCATAGTAATGGCGTTATGCGAGCACGCATACTGACGAAGGCACTGTAGGTACAGGCTTATGTTTTTATGCGTCTAAAAATATTTTTAGTTCATTTGAGTCATAAATACGAAAAGAACTGTAACATTTTGGTTACCAATTCAAAGCTCAATAGCTATATTAAAGACAAGAATCGGCCATGGAAATTTCATTGCAGTGTTGACGAAAATTCAGAGTTATACCAAGACCATCAAAAATTCACACAATTATAACTCATCTTGGAGGGACATTCCTCTAGATTGTGAGTTCAGTCTCTAATTTGTACAATTGCATAATATGGTTGATGTCATATAATCGGTATGGTAAATTTGAGTAGTAAAGTCGAGGAATGCTGTATTGGTATTCACAGACATTGACAGGTGTCTCAAGAATATTTTTATCCAGGCAGTACAAAATTATACTTTGCAGTCACTTATTGGTCAATATTCCTGGATTTTAAATCAATTAATTAATAGATTTAATATAACTAACTGGTTACGATTTAAAGATCCACAAAGGCCACTACAAAATTCAGCAAATATAATATGGACTACCCCCGGATTAGTATAACTATTCCTCTAATCTGGTGGTTCATAATTTGACAAGTATGTATCATAATTGACATAAATATATACTGTCTATTTGACACATTCTTGATCTTGGTAAAATGTTATTAATGTGTGTACAGACCATAGAGATAATAGTAATAATATAGAGGTGCCCTAATGTCCTATAGAAAATAGTGGATCGGAAAATAGCTCAAGCATATCAAAATTTTCATAAGTGTGTAAGAGACAACATTACATTTTTGACAGAATAATAAAACAGTTTACGGCAGACTCAAGACAAAAGATGGCCTCCCTAAAATGTATACATGAACACACACACGCACAACTTGAGACATCACAATGAACACGCGCCATTTTATGTTATGGGATTGTGCGTGTATGATACCTAATCTAAGCGTGTGTGAGTGTATTTTTGACACGTTTTTAAAGTAGGTATGGCTCCTCCACTACTAATAATTTCTCAATGGTACAGACATGGTCAGGCACAGCGGATGGCGTGGCGGCGTGCGGCGCGGGCGACGGCGCCGTGGTGGTGTGGCGAGGAGGCTGCGCCGCTCCGCTCAGGGTGCTGAGGGCTCATCATAGCGAGGTGTGCTCGGTTGATTGGCCGAGAGCGCATTTGTTGAGCGCCAGTTGGGATACCACTGTTAAATTGGTAAGATCTACTAGTACACTGCTGTTAATTTTGTTGTAGGTACACAATCTCAAAACTAAAATGATAGGTCGAAAAAACATTGCTATCTCTTTCACAATGCTCCCTGCGGAAAAGGATAGCATTTTCGAACTGTGAATTTAGATTGGTTAAAAAATTGTGTACCTACAACAGTAGTAGCTACCAAGGGCGTCGCCAGCTGCTGGCCAAGGGGGGGGCAAGTTGATGATATTATAGCACACGAGATTATAGTATGCGAAAAGTGTAAATAGGCCAGTCATATTTTACACAAAAAATCGCTAAAATCGCAATCAAACGGCTAGTTCTGATTTTTTAGTATGTTGTTAGGACCACTACCAGTAGTCTAAATCCAATTTTGCAACTTCGAAAGACCTGTGCTGACTTTGCAGAACTCGAAAAACCACGTAATTTTTTTCACTTTTTTGTTTTTTTCTATATAAGTCACAAAGTATGCGTTTTTAAAAAAAAAAATATTTTTGTATCCGAAACTGCAAAATTGGAGACTACTAATATTAAAAAAAATCTGAATTTTCTTTTCAAACTATAGCATATTTATATTTTCTGAAATCTCTAGGGGGGGGCAGCTGCCCCCCCCTGCCCCTACCTGGCGACGCCCTTGGTAGCTACACTATGTTATTTTTTAGTTACATTTTACTTTGTGCTTGCCACATGTCGGTGTGCCTGATGTCTATTAATAATTATCCAGGATTGTAGAGCCTCAGTGTTAATGGAATTCAGTCTGCATCTGAATTTAAGGTGTGTGAAGTCTACCAATTCGTACTCAGCCAGCGTGGTGGACTACAGCCTAAACCCTTCTAATTCTGAGAGGAGACCCATGCTCTGTAGTAGGCAGGTAATGGGTTGATCATGATGATGCTGATTATGTCCATTCCAGTGGGACCCCGAATCGGAAGTGTGCCTCAGTACGTTCACGGGTCACTCTCAGCTGGTCTACACGGCTACGTTCTCGCCTCATTCGCCGGCCACCTTCGCCTCAGTGTCCGGCGATGGTCACCTCAAACTTTGGACGTGCACGGAACCGGCGAGGCCGGCCGCGGTGGTCAAGGCCCATGAAGCGGAGGTATGTAAACTGTATTTTAGTTGAAGCAGAGCAGACCACGTCCATTCCATTGAGACCCCGAGTCGGAAGTGTGCCTCAGTACATTCGCTGGTCACTCTCAGCTGGTCTACACGGCTACGTTCTCGCCTCATTCGCCGGCCACCTTCGCCTCGGTGTCCGGCGATGGTCACCTCAAACTTTGGACGTGCACGGAACCGGCGAGGCCGGCCGCGGTGGTCAAGGCTCATGAAGCGGAGGTGAGTATACTGTATTTCATTTGAAGCAGAGCTGAGTACGTCCATTCCAGTGGGACCCCGAGTCGGAAGTGTGCCTCAGTATGTTCGCGGGTCACTCACAGCTGGTCTACACGGCTACGTTCTCGCCTCATTTACCGGCCACCGTTGCCTCTGTGTCAGGCGATGGTCACCTCAAACTTTGGACGTGCACGGAACCGGTGAGGCCGGCCGCGGTGGTCAAGGCCCATGAAGCGGAGGTGAGTATACTGTGTATTTCATTTGAAGCAGAGCTGAGTACGTCCATTCCAGTGGGACCCCGAGTCGGAAGTGTGCCTCAGTATGTTCGCGGGTCACTCACAGCTGGTCTACACGGCTACGTTCTCGTCTCATTTACCGGCCACCGTTGCCTCTGTGTCAGGCGATGGTTACCTCAAACTTTGGACGTGCACGGAACCGGCGAGGCCGGCCGCGGTGGTCAAGGCCCATGAAGCGGAGGTGAGTATACTGTCTATTTCATTTGGGGCTGAGCTTAGCTGAACTTGACATTGTTTCTATATGGGTGCCCCATTGAAGCTCTGTGTAAAAGTGGTCTAACCCACTTTTTTACAAAACTGACTTTAAAGAAGTTTGAGAGCGTGAAATCGATTTTATTGAAAAAAAAGGTGTTTATTTAAATATTAATGGCTTAAATATCTGTTTGTGACAATAGCTGTTAAGTCATATTATCTTAACCTCTCCAATATTGACGAACTTACTGCAAAAGCCAGGTGTTAAATTTTTTTATTAAATTGATAATTTTTTACATATTAAAAAAAGCTGGTATTAGTATAGTTAGTTTTCACTAATCATAAATAATAGACAATATTTTATTTTTTATTTTTAAAGCGTAATACGCTTTTTCGTTGACGTCCTTACAAAGCCGATTACTAGCGGATTAAAGAATACTTACATGATGTATTGAACTTGAACAATGCAAAATAGACTTTATGTCCCCACACATAAGAGTGGTATTCCATCGTAGGTGCTATCCTGCGACTGGAGTAGAATGGAGACGCATGCGCTGGCGACGTCCGGCTCGGACGGGCTCATTCGAGGCTGGGACTTGAGACGACTCACGTCTCCTATGTTCACGTTAAAAGGTGAGTTTTTTTATTGTATTACTATTTATGTGGTATGTGGTAATAATATTACCACATTCGCAAGAGAGACGAGACATCTATTTACACATTAGTCTCGCATCTGGTCTGGCATCTGGTCTCGCAACTCGTCTCGCATCTCGTCTCGCATCTGGTCTCGCAACTCGTCTCGCACTCGTGACGGTGGCGAGAGCGGGCGCGAGATGGTGGCATGTGAGGAGCTTTCACTCGATCACAGACGATCGAATTACATGTACTCAATAGGCTTACGCTTGACTAATGGAACGCTATGCCTAATAGACAGAAAACAATTTCAAGTTGGCCAACTAAATCGCAGAGTATACTGACTACTGACTTATGACACCCCGCACATCATAACCAAATAAATCGTTCATCTAAATAATTGGACGACGATTGTATCAGAATCGAAATTCCCTTCCGATTACGTACAATTTAAAAGTTGGCCGATTAAATTGTGAAAGTTTGCGATTTAGTTGTTCGATAGTCGGCCAACTTGAAATTGTATGTCTAATGATGAGGGCTAAGTTGGAACGCGCTTGCCCAGGAAATGCCTATTCACTCTTGCCTTGAAAGTACTCAAGTCATACGAGGCGAGAAACGACAGTCGTGCGAATGTGTGCGAATGCATCTTATCCATACTAGTATTATAAATGCGAAAGTGTGACTGTTTGTTTGTCTATTTGTCTGTCTGTTAGCTTTTCACGGCTCAACAGTGTAACCGATTTAGATGAAATTTGATACAGAGTTAGTTTACACCTTAGGGACGGACATAAGTTACTTTTTATCCCGGAAAAGCAAAAAGTTCCCGTGGGGTTTTTAAAAAACCAAAATCCACGCGGACGAAGTCACGGGCATCATTTAGTGAGGAAATATTTTAAACCTGTTAGGTAAAGATTTGTGTATGTTGTTTTTAACCCCCGACGCAAAAACGACGGGGTGTTATAAGTTTGACGTGTCTGTGTGTGAGTGTGTCTGTTCCTCCGTAGCGCTCAAACGGGTGAACCGATTTGAATGTGTTTTTTTTGTTTGAAAGGTGAATTTGTCGGGAGTGTTCTTAGCTATGTTTTATGAAAATCGGTCCAACATGGCCGCCACCACAACATGGCGGATAACACAATATTTTTTCACAACCCCCTCAATATGGGTATCAAATGAAAGGGCTTGACTAGTAGAATAACATTATGCAAATTCAAGATGGCCGCCACAACGAAATGGCGAATGTCGGGAGTTTTTTTTTTAAATTTTTTATTTATACTTAAGCTGTGATAGTCTAGTGGTTAGGACGACCGACTTCTAATCGGAGGTCATGGGTTCGATCCCGGGCACGCACCTCTTAAGTTTTCGGAGTTATGTGCGTTTTAAGTATTTAAATATCACTTGCTTTAACGGTGAAGGAAAACATCGTGAGGAAACCTGCATGCTTGAGAGTTCTCCATAACGTTCTCAAAGGTGTGTGAAGTCTGCCAATCCGCTTGGCCAGCGTGGTAGACTATGGCCAAAACCCTTCTCACTCTGAGAGGAGACCTGCTCTGTAGTGAGCCGGTAATGGGTTGATCATGATGATGATTTATACTTTTTTCGCAGGTTGTGAGTGTGCGGTGCGCAGGGTGCAGTTCTCGCCGCACGCGCCGTCCGTTATTGCGGCGGTGTCTTATGACTTCACCACTAGGTAAATTAGGGGTTTTACGGAAAGCTAGAAAAGCCAAAAATTCCTTACTTCGTTTTTATTGTATTTTGTTTTTTTTTTTTTTTTTTGTATGTTATTGCATTTTATTTTTTTAGAATAAGTGTTTCGTTTTAGTTTGCTCTAATATGTATATTTTTCTTTTATAAATTTGTTAGGAAACTAATTTTTATTAATTGACATAACAAAAGAACAGAAGACTCCACTGACAAGTAACAACTAAAATCAATATAAAACCTACATACATTACACCTCCCTTCTTAACTAACAATATTATTCAATACAACATCAAATCCTTAATTACTTAAATCTACTATTAATTAAAATAACTCATCAATGCCAAAACGTTTGGGTGGCAATCGTTTACGCACGGGCTGGCGGCTCTCAACGGGCAGCGTCGTCCGCACCGCCCCGGGTAGCGTCGCCGCCTCGGGCTGTGCGCTCGGAGCCGGCGTCGCGGCCGCGCGAGGCGGCGTCGCGGCCGCGCGAGGCGGCGACGCGCCCGCTTCTCGCTGTCCCTCCCCGGACACCGAACTCAACGCCACCGCTACCATCGCGCCCCTGGACCGCCCCGCTGATGTCGTTCTATCGTGACCAGCTTCAAAATTATCCGAGCTGCTCGCATTGCTCTCCGACCGTTTCTTAATCTGATCGATATGCCTATGAATCTCGGTTCCCTCAGGTGTAAGAATTTTATAATTTGTGCTCCCACATTTCCCTATTACCTCCCCTCGTAACCATTTATCGCCCGGTCTGTAGTTCCGATACCAAACCTTGCTTCCGACTTCGACCGACCTCTCTATCCCCCCCGCGGCAAACTGTTGCCGCGCCTGAGCAGATCGAACCGAATCGTCTCGGTCCGGTTTTAATTTGTCCAGGCGCGTACGTAACGACCTGCCTTGTAATAATTTGGCCGGGCTCTCTCCTGTCGTACTATGCTCGGTGTTCCGATATAGCAATAGAAAACGACATAGAGCCGTGTCCACTTCGACCCCTTGTATGAGAGCTTTCTTTATGACCCGTTTACATATTTTAACTGCATTTTCCGCAGCGCCGTTAGAGGATGGATGATACGGTGCGGAAAATATTTGTTCGATACCGTTCTTACTCAAAAAATTTCCAAACTCTGCACTCTGGAACGATGCAAAATTATCACTAACTATTTGCTTCGGAAGACCAAATCTAGCAAAAATTTCTCTCAATTCATTAATTACAGTCTTCGCTGTGATCGACCTCATTTTTATGACCTCTATCCATTTCGAACATGAGTCGACCACCACCATGTACGTAACCCCAGCGATGGGACCCAAGCAATCTATATGGAGTCTCGTCCACGGCCGGCCCGGCCACGGCCACATGTGCGGCGCGTGCGCCGGCGGCGCGTCCGCCACCGCGGCGCACACCTCGCACGCGCGGCACATCGCCTCCAATGCTTCATCGATTCCCGGAAACCATACATAGCTCCTCGCTAGTGCCTTCGTTTTCACTATACCCATGTGGGTGTCGTGAAGCTCTTTCAACACTCTGTCGCGACACTCGACCGGCACCACGACTCGATGGCCCCACATGAGACAACCTAATTCGCTATACAATTCCTTCCGACGGTTAAAATATGGCCGTAATTCCCTTATATCTACCTCGGCTGGCCAACCGTCCCGAACGTAACTCAGCACTCGTCCCATGATGGGATCTCGACAAGTATATTTTTTTAATTTCTCGTAATCGAGTAATAAAGCTTCCGAAGCAAAATGTAAATATGTCTGCTCGGGACATTCGATCGTTTGAGACTCACGATTTTCCCTATGCGCTGCAATCATTCTAGACAAACAATCGGCCGTATTCTTATCTGTACTCACATATTCAATTGAAAAGTCATACGCTGACAAAATTAAAGCCCACCTCTGAAGCCTGCTAGCCGTCATATTCGGAATGCCCGATTCAGCTCCAAAAATACTCACTAGAGGCTTGTGATCCGTACGCAGTGTAAAACGACGCCCGTATAAGTATTGATGAAACTTCTTAACGGCAAAAATAATCGCAAGAGCTTCTTTTTGAATCTGACTATAATTCCTTTCTGCAGCCGTAAGCGATCTGGACACGAACGCGACCGGGCGCTCGCAGCCGCCGGCGGCGCGCTGTGCCAGCACCGCGCCCAACCCGTGCGCGCTCGCATCGCACGTTACTATAGCCGGCTGATTGACGTCATAATGCGCTAAAACCGCAGAACCCGACACCAACTTTTTAATTTTAATGAATGAACTCTTTTCCTTTTCTCCCCAATACCAAGCGTGACCTTTCTTTAATAAATTATGAAACGGTGATAGATGACTACTTAAATTTCTAATAAACCGACCATAAAAGTTTACCATGCCTAAAAATGATCTCAATTCCGTAATATTTTTTGGCTCAGCCAAATTCAAAATAGGTTCGATTTTATCTGGATCGACTCGAATACCGTTATCCTCTATTATGTACCCCAAATACTTTACTCGTTTCTCGAAAAATACACATTTCTCTTTTTTAATTTTAAAACCGGAATCCTTAAGCCTGGTCAGCACCCTATTCAATGTCTCCTTATGTTCATCGACCGATGAGTTTGCGATTAAGATGTCATCCAAAAAAGTTACAACATTCGGAATATCCTTAAAGAGATTTATCATTATTCTCTGAAAAATGCCTGGGCTCGAAGCTAAACCGAATACGAGTCTATTGTATCGAAACAAACCTATATGAGTATTTATAACCGTATATTCTTTCGAATTACTATCCAACTCGATTTGGTTATAAGCTTGAGATAGATCGATCTTACTAAAATACTTACACCCGTTTAAATTAGCCAACAAATCCTCTATTTTCGGAACCGGATATTTATCGACAGACAAAAAACGATTTAAAGTAGTCTTATAATCGGCGCATATCCGTATGGAACCGTCCGGTTTGTTCACGATAACCAGCGGGGTGGCCCAGTCCGACGTATCGACGGGCTCGATGATGCCCGCGCGCAGCATGGCATTCAGCTCGGCGTCCACGCGCTCCCGCAACGCGTAGGCGAGCGGCCGCGCGCGGCAGAACACGGGCACGGCGCCCTCCCGCACGCGCAGCGTCGCGCGCCCGCCCGTGAAGCACCCCAGCCCGCCGTCCACTAATTCACCAAACCTGGAAAATATTTCCTCCGCGTAACTACTCTTAACGGAGCCCTGCAATTGTAAGTTATTTATTTTGCACTTAGGTACTTCGATATTTAATTCGGCTAACCATTGCCGCCCCAACAATGACGTCGTTCCATTATCGATAACGTACAAATCTAACATTTTCATGCGATCTTTATACTTCACTCTCATCGAAATATACCCTAGAGGTTTTATTTTTGTTCCATCATAAAATGACAAAGTTAACCGACACGATTTTAATGGTAGGTATTTATACAATTTGTCATATGTCTGCTTGCTTATACATGACAATGCAGAACCAGTGTCGACTTCCATACTCAAAGGCTTATCGTCTAACGATAACACTAAGCTAACCGGTTTATAGTTCCTCAGAGACATCTGATAAACAGGTTCGTCGTCCTCGATGTCATTCGATGCAACCGGCTCCATCCGAGCCGAGTCTTCATCTTGGAGATGGTTCGTGCCTGCCGCGTAACCGGCCGGGCCTCGCGACGACCTCCTGCCCGAGCCGCGCCCTCCGCGCGCTGCTGCGTCTCCCCAACGCGCTCCGGTGCTGCGCCCGCCGCGCCGCGACTTGTTATAACCGCTTGCCGCAATTTGCCCGGCCGTCTGTGTCCCAGGATCCTCTGGACACCGACGCCGTAGATGCCCAATCCGTCGGCACCGGCTGCACTCAAAAAATTTATAAGGGCAACCGTCTTTACCGTGCCGCCGATCCCCGCACCGTACACACTCACTGACTTGAAAACGATGTACCGCTTTCGCCGACGCTTCGCCGTCACCCTTTTCTCCTATCGTTCCCGGTTCCGATGTTATCCCGCTACCCGCCACTCCGGTCTCCACGGCATGGGCGTTGCGCTCCGCTGCTTCAAATGTCGTTGCCAACTTGACTGCACGAGCGAAATCCAGCGTTTCCTCGGCAAAGAGTCTTTGACGAATGACGTCACTCTGTAACCCGCATACAAACTGGTCTCTCATGTTTTCGTTTAGGTTGTTACCGAAATCACAAAACCGCGATAATTGTTTAAGTTCAGCTACATATTGTGATACCGAGGTGGATTCCCGCTGTCGACTTTGTCTAAATCGAAAACGTTCGGCTAATATCGATGGCTTAGGTTGCAAATGATCCCCAACTATTTTCACCAACTCCGTGAAAATTTTATTTTGTGGTTTAATCGGGCTGCAGAGGTTCACCATCAATTCGTATGCCCTGTCCCCGACGACTGATATTAACGTCGGCACTTTCAATTCTTCTTTGACGGCGTGAACCACAAAATACATTTCCAAACGCTCACAGTATGAGTTCCAATTCCCGTTTACCATATCAAATTCCGATATCTTACCGGGAGAAGCCATCATATTTTTTTTACAAAATCCCTATCTCGTCGCCACTATAAATTTGTTAGGAAACTAATTTTTATTAATTGACATAACAAAAGAACAGAAGACTCCACTGACAAGTAACAACTAAAATCAATATAAAACCTACATACATTACATCTTTAAATGTGCATGACGCTAGATTCAGTCAGTTGACTGTGTTAGCTTGCTGGATCTTATTTATATCAATATCTTTTTAACCGACTTCAAAAAAGGAGGTTCTGTATTCGACCCGTATGTATGTATGTAAGTATGTACATAATATGTATGTATGTATGTTCGCGATTATTTCAAAAACTATTGAACCCATTTTGATTATTTTTTCACACATACCTACTTTCAGGAAGGTTTTAATACTTATATAAAACACTTAGTTATCATTCTTATGTATAAAGTTACACGCGTAAAATAATATTCCCGTTTACGTCACTAATATTTTGATAGGTGCACCGATTTTTTTAAGATTGTTGGATCAGAAGCGGATTAATTTTTTCTTAAAATATAGCTGGTTTTTAGGGTTCCGTACCCGAAGGGTAAAAAACGGAGCCCTATTAATGTCACTCGGCTGTCTGTCTGTCTGTCTGTCTGTCTGTCTGTCTGTCTGTCTGTCCGTCTGTCCGCCGGTCACAGGTCTCTAGCTCGCAGACGAAATGAGTTACAAACCTGAAATTTTGGTATTTAGTGTAAAACGTTAACCCAAAATCAAATATTGAACAAGAAATTGAATTAAATTATTTTTCAGGGGGGCTCCCATACATGAAAAAGGAGCCGGAAAAAAAATTTTTCTTTACTCTAGCTTGTGGGGTATCATTGTTTAGAGCTCATTAAGTAGAGTACAAATATATATTTTTTTAATTTTTATCTCAAAAAATAAGGGAATGGGAGGCCATCAAAGTTGTCAGTTTTAGACCATTTTTGTGACGGGCCGGGCTATCTCAAAAACTAAACTAGTTGGGAATATGATATTTCAGTATATTATGTACTATATGCTCTATTTAAACAACAAATACTGAAAACAACGATTTATTAAATAGTTTATAAGCTGTGACCAAAATAAACGAACATTTTTTTGGGTTTTTCTTTCACGGTTTGTTGCGATGTCTAGCTCGGAAATTAAATATTTCTTAGACCCAAAATATTATATTGTTCATAATTATGTACGGAACCCTGAAAGAGCGAGGCCCGACTCGCACTTGGCTGATTTTTTGTGGTATCTTGTCAGTAATCATCACTACTATTACCTGTCTTCGTTTCCGAGAGCAATTTCCCTTACACTTAGCCTTATGTGTGTGTAATAAAGATCCTACTTAATATTATAAATGTGAAAGTGTGGATGTTTGTTACTCTATAACGTCGCAACTACTAAACCGATTTGGCTGAAATTTTGAATGAAGATAGATTATGCCTTAACTTTAACTGACTTTATTGTGGAAAAATTCACAGTTCCCGCGGGATTTTGAAAAACCCGAAATCTATATCTACAGCTATAGGTAGATTACTATAGCAAACTTCCTTGAAAATAGGTATAAAGGTTGGAAAAGAGAGCGGAAACGGAAACCAGATATCTACGATTCCCTCAGGATTTGTGAAAAATCGAAATTCACGCGGGCGAAGTCGCGAGCAAAAGCTAGTAAATAAATATCAAGCAAAACGCGCATATCATGTTCTCTTCCTAATATGAAATCAATACAGCTTGTATGTATAGTCCGTTCGGTAACTTAGTGTCGGTACAGGCGCAGGTGCTCTTAGTATTCTGCTTTTATTTTTATTACTTTTTTTTGTTTGTAATTTTTTTCTATTCTAACAGAATCTCCGAATAGTCTGCCAATCCGCACTTGGCCAGCGTGGTAGACTATGGTTAAAATCCTTCTCATTTTGAGAGAAGACCCGTGTTCATGAGAATATTATATTTTATGTTTATGGTTATATTGTAATAAAATACGAATATAAAAAGGAAAGAGAATTTTAATGAAAAAATATGAGTAGGTATAAAACGCCAAAACCCCTTGTGCCTGTACACCCCGCGCGGCATGCTTTGAAGTCACGGCGGTGTCTTTGGCAAAACACCGCGCGGCGGAGGCGGCGAGACACAAAAAGCGACCGTAAGAAAACGAACAGACTATATACTCGAGCTTATTATATAAGCGTGCGTGGTACATAAGCCGCGTACCACGCTAACAAGATTTGTACGATCTGCGAGGCCGGCCGCGGCAGGTCTTTAAATAAACAGAGTGCTTAGTCTAAGTTTGAAGCGCTGCAAAACTAATAGTATACTAGAAGTATACTATTGATCGAATCACAAATGACTTCAGAGCAAAATGAACCCAAAGACTCTTATTTTAGGTCCATTTTACTCTGAAGTCATGGTGATTCGATCAATAGTATACTTATAGTATACTATTAGTTTTGGAGCGCTCCATACTGAGACTAAGCACTCAGTTAATCGCTGACTTGACCTTTGTAGGGTGTATTTTGTAGAGAAAACTTATTATTAGTTTATTTTTTAACCCCCGACGCAAAAACGAAGGGGTGTTATAAGTTTGACGTGTCTGAATCGGTGATGAAAATCCGTCCAAAATGGCCGCCACCACAGAATGGCGAATGTCGGGGGTTTTTTAAATGTTTAATTCATACTTGTTACAAACTGATGTGCCCGCATTCGTTCGCGTGGATTTAGGGTTTTAAAAATGGGAACAGGATAACAATAAATAATAAAAAATTTCGGAGATTAAAATAAGAAATATGTCCTCCAAGGTCTCAAGGTCTATCTCTGTACCAAACTCCGTCATTTCAAAAGCAGTACAGAATAAATAATAATTAATCCTGATTAAATTATAACGAGAACATGCCATGACGAATCGAGGGTCATTTAATAAATAGTAATTTTTCTATGCCTATTGGTAATATTTAATGTACATATTATTTCTTACAGGATATGGGACTTAAAGCGTGGCTGTGATCCGTTAGAAACAATACGTCACCATTCCGAGTTCACATATGGCCTCGACTGGAACGCGTTGAGGCCTCACCAGATAGCGGACTGTGGGTGGGACTCACTCGTGCATGTCTTTACGCCGAGGTCGCTGGTGTGAGATATGGGTGAGTTCATAATCTGAAGCAATCCCTCATCACTCGGGAGTTCACATGGGGCCTCGACTGGAACACGTTGAGTGCTCACCAGATAGCGAACTGTGGGTGGGACTCACTCGTGCATGTCTTCACATTGAGGTCGCTGGTGTGAGATATGGGTAAGTTCATAATCTGAAGCAATCCCTCATCACACGGGAGTTCACATACGGCCTCGACTGGAACGCGTTGAGTGCTCACCAGATAGCGGACTGTGGGTAGGGACTCACTCATGTCTTCACACCGAGATCGCTGGTCATACATTATAATTTACACTAGATTTAGTTACTTTTAGAAAAGTAAAACTTAATGTACTTTCTAATTTATTACATTTTTTCTATTGTAGGTACTATAAACAGGGTCTAAAGGTAAGTGCAAGTGAAGAATTGTGGAGTTTTTGTAAAGTATTAAAAGTTGTGCCAACACAATGCTGAACGGACTAATAATAATTAAGTAATAAACAACACACAACACAATATGGATTAAGAACACTAATGCTAGACGCATACGCTTTGCGTGCTCTCCGAGGCACGGGGGTGTATCTAACATCGCCATCTTCCCAACCCTGGGCTGCCATGTGCTGAAATTTTGTCAAAACCCAATATTTTCTTTACCCGACCCGGGTCTTGAGTCCTGAATCCGGTAAGTCCCACTATCCCCATTGCGAATCTCCGTGGATATAATGGAAATGTTAGTTTTATACAGGAAATTCCCATTATTCCCTTCGAATATCAATATCAAGGCTAAGCAATGTTTGGACTAAGCAATAAGCAATAAAAGCAAAAAGTAACTCTATCAAAAACTATTATGCAAAGATGCAAAGTTAAAAGATACGACAAATATCATTAAACACAGTGTTAATTATTATTATTATCTATGTACTATTTTAAATTCATAAATCGAACAGTTTTATCGCTCAGAATATAATGAGATATTATGTTGCCATAAAGAAGAATTCGTTACTGAAGCATTGGTATGTAATGGGGATAGTGGGACTTACCGCTGAAAAGTCATGAAAAAGCTACAAACACTGCTGAATAGAAGTAAGCCTTCCCGGATGTCGAGAACTTTAGAGGTACTCCTTGCCTATAGTGTGATTTTTAAATCGGTGGAATTCTGACAGTTGTCATCTAAAAATAGAATGAGTTATTTGTATTAAAACCAGGGTTACCATCTGAAGTTCGATTTTACCCCAAACTAAAATACCTGAAATACATATGTCAGGTATTTATCATGTAGGTAGGTATGAGGCACTTGATTTTTATTTATATGTAAGTTTTGAATTTATTATCTTTTTTGTGGGAACTGTTTTATCTCTGGTAACAATAAGAAACGTTAGAATTCCACGGAATTAAAAATCAGAGTATATAATGCGTGCTCATAACGTCGTCTGCATTAGTTCGACAAATCGATATTGAAAATACAATCAATTCTTATGAAACGTTATTATTGTATGGAAAACAGGCAGTTTAGTATTTCAAACGTTTTTCAAATGATTAAATTCATATTTAACATTATTTAAGCGAGCTTGTAAATAAACTCGGATGAAAATCCTATTGTAAAACCAAGAAGGTTGAATTTCCAGTAATTTTAATTATATTTCTATGTTTATATTTTAACCGTTCGTTGTATAGAAAGCTTATATTGTTGTTATTGTATTTGTTAAAAAATGTAAATAATATTTCGTAAGGCTACTTTGTTCTCATACATACTATTCATTTGGGTGTGCCCGAGCTAAAAAATAGACCTTTAACTTTATAGTTTTTTTTCTTTTGGTATAATTTATGTAAATAAGGTTTGATTAAAGCAAGTTAAACTTATAATAAATGAGCGAATTTATACATAATGTAAAAAAAAACATTTAGGTAGGTACTTGCTTTGGAAATTATTAAGTATTATGTAATTATTGTTTAATTTTAATGATTACCGTGAACATGGTGGAAAATTATAAGCATTTTTTTGTAAATGGTGATTTTAGTTTTTAAGTAATACATTTTAAAGTTTGTTAATTACAAAATTTTGTAATATTTCTATCACTGATGCTATAGGTATCTTTGACAGCATTTATCATAAAATGCATAAGTATATAAATCTTATGAAATCAAATAAAACAAATATTACGTACATAGAACAGTTACGATTGTTTTATTTTGTCACATTTTCAAATTTTTCAATACACAAGTTTTTGAATTAATTCACGATTCAAAGTCACGTATATTAAAAAAAAAAAACATTTTTCTCAGCCATCATGTCTTATAAAAGAAAAATCGTAGACATATAGTCCGGTCAAATTAGACTAAAAAATAGGGGTGAGGTTACAATAATTCCCACCTGGCTGAAAATTGGTAGGATTGTTCAAAACACTATTATAAATGAAATGTGAAAAGTCCTCTTCGATCGGACACCTGGAAAAAAATTTACTCCTGGACACGCACAGTTGACTCACACTTGGCTGAAAATTGGTAGGATTATTCAAAACACTATTATAAATGAAATGTGAAAAGTGCTCATCGATCCGACACCTGGAAAAAAATTTACTCCTGGACACGCACAGTTTATTCACACTTGGCTGAAAATTGGTAGGATTGTTCGAAACACTATTATAAATGAAATGTGAAAAGTGCTCATCGATCCGACACCTGGAAAAAAAATTACTCGGGGTCACAAAAACGGGTTTTTCATGATTTTCAGCAAAACAGTAAGTTTTATCATAAAATTAGCTTAGACAAAATTGTAGATCAAATAATTATCTATAAAAAATGTCTGAATACTTTTTTTCTTAAGAGCCACCGTTTTTGAGATATAACGATTTAAAGTTAAGTGTTGAAATAAAAATGAGGGACTGGATTTCTTTTTACCTGAAATTCTGATATTTCCAATATTTTATGTGTGTAAGTATGTAACTTATATGTGTAAGTTATGTGTAAGTTACACACTTACACATATAAAATATTATAAATATCAGAATCTTGGGTAAAAAGAAACCCAGTCCTTCATTTTTATTTCGAAACTTATCTTTTTGAATCATTATATCTCAAAAACGGTGGCTCTTAGGAAAAAAGTATTGAGACATTTTTTATAGATAATTACATGGTCTACAATTTCGTCTGAAATAGTTTTATGATAAGACTTACCGTTTTGCTGAAAACTTCCCGTGAAAACTTTGACCCCGAGTAATTTTTTTTACAGATGTCGGATCGATGAGGACTTTGTACATTTTATTTATAATAGTGTTTCGAATAATCCTACAAATTTTCAGCCAAGTGTGAATAAACTGTGCGTGTCCAGGAGTAAATTTTTTTCCAGGTGTCGGATCGATGAGGACTTTTCACATTTCATTTATAATAGTGTTTTGAACAATCCTACCAATTTTCAGCCAGGTGGGAGTTATTGTAGCCTTGAAAGTCTAAATTGACTGGGCTAATAGGAGGCTTTCTTTCATAGTGCTAATATATTAATATTTTAGATAACAGCGCCATCTGTTATAAATATCCCGAACTAGTCAGTCAAGTTGCTCTTCAATCTTCGAACCCTTCCTTCAATGGCGGTTAGAATACAATAAACGTTTTTCAGATCATTCTTCTCGTCACCCCTCACATCCGTGAGACTCGTAGCTTGATACAATATGGCACGATTGTTTAATTCTGTTGTATAAAATTTTGCTTCGCAGTTTTCGTCTTTCCTGCCGCTCGGTTTCATAGTGCACGCTTCGGTGTAAATGATATTGTTGTTTGAGGGAGTATGGTGGAAGTTGTTTGGTATGGTGGCTACGTGGTACAAGACTTCTTCGATAGATGGCGCTATGTGTTTCTGAACTGGAAGCAATAAAAATAAATAAAGTTGTTTGATTTATTAATTTAGCATCATCTATAGGTACTAGCGGTCCGCCCCGTCTTCGTCCGTGGTACATAATATATAGCCTATAGCACTCAGGGATCACGTACATATCCAACAATGAAAGAATTTTTGAAATCGGTCCTGTAGTTCCTGAGATTAGCGCGTTCAAACAAACAAACTCTTCCGCTTTATTATATGAGAATAGATAAGTTTTAAAATTGTCTGTCTGTTTGTGTTGAACCTATTTCAACGGGACTGGCAGGAGGGTAGAAGAAGATTATGCAATGAGTGATCACGTGTACAAGCTTCTTTTTAACCCCCGACGCAAAAACGACGGGATGTTATAAGTTTGACGTGTCTGTGTGTGTGTCTTTCTGTTCCCCTGTAGCGCTCAAACGGGTGAACCGATTTTAATGCGGTTTTTTTGTTTGAAAGGTGAATTAGTCGAGAGTGTTGTTAGCTATGTTTGATGAAAATCGATCCAACATGGCCGCCGCTACAAAATGGCGGATTATATATTTTTTCACAACTCCCTTCATATGGGTATCAAATGAAAGGACTTGATTAGTAGAATAGCATTATGCAAATCCAAGATGGCCGCCGCCACAAAATGGCGAATGTCGGGGGTTTTTTAAATTTTTAATTTATACTCGTTAAGTAAGTATACCTATTTCAAAAATCAAAGAATTCCCACGGGATATTAATAAAACAATATAATCGGACGAATCCGCGTGCTCAAATTTTACTAAGTTAATTGGACTCTTAATAAGTGTCCTTGGAATATTAAGAAGGAATTTCAAAGATGTATTTAGTAAGTACGTAGTTTAACTCACAGTTCTCTTTGACTTGTGCAAGTTTTATTGTCAGTAAGTTGCTGTAGTATCTACATGAAGCCATCAAGTAGGACTGCATGCATTCTTCTACGGATTCTGGAACAGTGAGAGCAATGATTGCGAAGTACGCGGGCTCCTAGGCTTTTATACAGCTACAGTAAATACAGTAGGTATCTATATTCAGCTCATAAATAGTTTTAAATTGATGTTAGAGGATAAGTAATTCTGTATTATTTTTGATTAAGTATTTATATTTTTATATTTTATTATGTACCTATTGTATTTTTGTGTTGTATTATATTTTTGTAGCCCGTGGAGACGAATTGGGCAACTGTAATGTCTCCACGGGTATATCTCATCAATAAACAATAAACAATAAACAATAAACAATATTATATCTAACGGATCCGGTAGAGACGTCCTGCCACATTGGTCCAAAAAAAAATTGGATGTCGACAACAGCGCCACTTACTGGCTCCAATTGTAGCTAAGAACCGTCCAGGCGACCTCATAAGTACAAAAAAAATCATCAGTATCGGTCTAGCCGTTTAAGGGGAGAAGAATTACGAACGCACGCACCTATTCTAAGTATATACACTTACCGTGGCGGCTATCGTTAGAAAGTACAGCCACTTTAGCTCTGCACTGCGGGCATTTCAGGAACGATCCTCCAACTGCTTGAATCGATTGATTTTTCGTACTCTCTGCCAAACATAAGTAGATCTTCTATGGGTTTCATAAAATAAAGTTAATATAAATTAAAAATTTAAAAATCCCCGACATTAGCCATTTTGTGGTGGTGGCCATCTTGGATTTACATAGTGCTATTCTACTAGTCAAGCCCTTTCATTTGATATCCATATTGAGGAAGTTTTGATAAAATATGTGATCCGCCATTTTGTAGCGGCGGCCATCTTGGATCGATTTGCATCAAACATAGCTAACAACACTCGACTAATTCACCTTTCATACAAAAAAAAAAAAACGCATTCAAATCGGTTCGCCCGTTTGAGCGCTACAGGGGAACGGACAGACACACACACACAAATACACACACAAACACGTCAAACTTATAACACCCCGTCGTTTTTGCGTCGGGGTTTAAAAAGTTCGGAGTTAGGTATCAGAGGGCGATGGAGAGAGCTATGCTCGGAGTTTCTCTACGTGAGCAGATCAAAAATGAGGAGATCCGTAGAAGGACCAGAGTAACCGACATAGCTCAACGGGTTGCGACTTACGATTCTGAAGTTTTAATGGACGTGGCACATACTATCGGCACCTAGTTCAAAGAACTGATAGACATTGGAGTGCGTGGCATGGCATGGCATGGCGATGGGTGACATTTCACCGAAAAGCAAGTGTTGCCAGAACCTCCAATATATGGACCGATGACTAAGTAGATACAGAGTTGCAGGGAGCCGCTGGATACATGCGGCGCTAGACCGTGGCGTGTGGAACACCTTATATTATGCAAGAGACCTAGATATGTCCAGCAGTGGACGTAGATGACGAGGAATACGCACCTCGATCGAGATCATGTGTTTGTGATAATCGTGCGTTGCAATGAGGACAAAACAAAAGCGGCTCTGCCACTGTTTGAATCGACCTGTTGTTCAGTTTTCCTGCGAAACAAAAAACAAACAAAAATAATTATCAATAGGTACAATAAATAAAAAATTAACATTAATTTTAGCTAAAGAATATCTTGGTTCAATATCGATTAGGTATCGTTTAGAAATCAATCATAGAGTTGACCCATGTAAGCATTGCGAAAACAAAGATCCCGAAAACAAAGATGGCCTTTACGGAAAAAAACAGTTGCTCAACTGCTAAAGAGAAGCAATCGCTCAGGCAATATAAGCCAAAAGGCATCCGGCCTGAAGAAAAAAATCAAAAGTCAAATGAGAATAACCTGTTGTTTTGCTAATTTTTTGTGTTGTGTTTTTGTAACCTTTTCCGGTTTTACTACTTATTGGTGATGTGATTTCGTATTCTTCTTTTCCAGTTTTACTGCTTTTAGGTGTTGTAGTTTCGTATCCTTCTTTTCCAGTTTTACTATTTTTTGCTGATGTAGTTTCGTATCCTTGTTTTTCAGTTTTACTACTTTTCGGTGTAATAATTTCGTATCCTTCTTTTCCAGTTTTACTACTTATTGCTGATGTAGTTTCGTATCCTTGTTTTTCAGTTTTACTACTTTTCGGTGTAATAATTTCGTATCCTTCTTTTCCAGTTTTACTACTTATTGCTGATGTAGTTTCGTATCCTTGTTTTTCAGTTTTACTACTTTTCGGTGTAATAATTTCGTATCCTTCTTTTCCAGTTTTACTACTTTTTGCTGTTGTAGTTTCGTATCCTTGTTTTCCAGTTTTACTACTTGTTGGCGTTGTTGACTCGGACCCTTCTTTCGTTAGTAGCTTTGTTGTTTCATACAACGCTTTATAAACTGAAACAGAAATTAGAGAAACATGAGGACTTAGCGATATTAAGGGCCTGTTTCACCACTTTCTGATAAGTATCAGATAGCTATCTACAATTTTTGTCTTTGTCACTTGACATAAAGTAAGAAAGTGACAAAACTTACGTTTAGGCTAGATACTTTTTTTTTATTGCGAGATAGGCTTACGCTTGACGACAATCATGTCCGAACAGCAATGATGAGGTCCAAGTCGGAACGCGCTTGCCTAGAAAATGCCTATTCACACAATACGACATTTATCGGCAGTGGGTCTACCATCAACTATAATCGCGACTCAATTAAAGACCTAAACTGAACTGAATCGTTATTTCGTACCATGAACTCTTTTAACCGACCAATAATAGACGTCTATAATAGACGTCATGACGTCTATAGACGATATTATAGACGAAACAAAAACCTAGTATGAAAATATAGAAACAAATAGATACTTCATGGTACGAATTCAATGCGATTTATTTTAAGCGCCGATATTGAATAGCATCGGAATTGGATCGTTAGATTAAAGATTGTAGTAGGCCTTCAGGTGGTGAAACAGGCCGTAAGTATCATAAAGAAAGGTAAGTTTACACATGAAACAATACAGATACCCTTCGATGATAAGACCTCCCCAACATTAATATTCTTCTGGTGGGAATAGGATGTACGTCTTCCGAAAGATGTCGCCAGGCCGACGGAGCGGCTCGACATGCTTCCATGCTTTTTAATCGGGATTTCTGGAATCATTAAAATTATCAGTAAGTATAATTATGTATTGATAGCCGATAGGATCAGCCCTCAGCGAGGCCTGCGGAATCAAATCAAAAATTAGGAAATCCATGACCTCGCACAGCGAAACGCAGTGTTGGGACTTGGGAGACTCTAGTGGACGGGCAATATCAAGAGTGTCGCTGGCAGCCACCACCTAGATACAGCGTTTAGAGTCCTAAAGATAGGTAGTGGTTCAACATCGTTATAGTTTATTAAGGTGTTACGTTTTCCATACTAACTTCATGTTACCATTCAAGAGCGAATGGATTATATATTTACACTGAAATTACATAGCACAGCCTTAATATAATTTTTAATTTGCGCGAAATTATATTTACATAAAGAAAACATTGCATAGACAGCTTAATTATTATAATAGCCATCTATTAAACGCTGTTTTGCCTAGCTGACCGAGATGGCTTTACTTCACCTTTAGCTGTTTATGTAATGTTTTCTTTATGTAAATAAAATTTTCCGCAAATTAAACATTAAATTAAGGCTGTGCGATGTAATTTCAGTGTAAATATATAATCCATTCGGTCTTAAATGGTAATAATAAATTAGTATGGAAAACGTACCACCTTAATAGTTAATTACATAATTATAAAGAATCTATCAAATGATTCAATAAGTAGTTAAGTACCTACCTGAGTTTCGCTGTTGTAATTCCGTCTGCACAACGGCATCAGCGAGGAAGCTGTGGACAACGCACCGGGGACGGTCGTACACAAATATGCAATCTGGAAAAACAAAGTTTCTAAAGCCGTTGGATTAAAAAAAAACTCTAGAGAAAATTGGTTGCTTAATATGTGCTTAACAGTGAACCGAAGATGAGAGGAGCGGAGGAGTAGGTAGGTACCTAACTATCTAATTAATCCGCGTGAGTTCAGAATGCGATGGAACCTTCTGGAAGTTGACCAAAGATTAGTAAATAAGTCCTAAATATTTATTTGTACAATCACTCATTTTACTCAGGTTACGAAAATACATCGTTTCCAAATACATAAAATCAATTTTTATTATCCACTAGGTAGAAAGTTACGTTAATTTTGTGTTTTATACCCACTGAAATAGTACATTGTTCCTCGACGGGAGAAAGTGACCGATTACTACGAGGGTGTAGTTTGAGGCCCGAGGCCGTAGGCCGTAGGGCCGCAATACGCCCGAGAGGAATCGCACTTTCTCCCGAAGGGATACATAGTGCTTTATACTACACCTGCGAGGAAAATAATAAAATAATCAAAAATATTAAAATTATTACCGTAAATCAATCAGAAGAAGAGGTTGGGTTTCCATTGTCTTCTTCTTCATATGCTTTGTTGTAACTATTTCTATCTATCTTTAGATATCTTGGGTAAAAGATTTTCAATATAAAAATAACTACTTAGCCACATATTTTTAATTCTGGCGGCGTTGGGCGGCGTCATCAAATCTTCACTATCACTACTAAACACTTTGACTTCCATAATAGCTACTTGTAATTTTATAAATTGAAAATTTGGATAGGTAAAACAAAAGAAAGCGACTCGCAAAATGAAAAGAAAATAGCGCGAAAAAAAATCTATTTTGTATTTTTTACTTTTATTTTATGTTCATATGTAAATAATTATAATTAAAATTAAATATATTTAAACTAGCAGACCCCGGTCCTGCCCGGTGACATAGCGACATCAGCGCCGCCTACCGTGACGGTTGTTATTTATTGGGTGCTTTTTACGTCGTGTTTGTCGACATAGGTTTTTTTTCATGCACTGATCGGATTTAATCAAAAATTAAAAAGAAAAAAGCACGTTAGTAATAGAATTTCATAAATGGAACTTCCGCTCTAGCGCGTTAACAATGAAATTCCATATATTTTTTCGTCCCGCCTATTTGTTTGACAGTAATGACGTACTTTGACTTTCGATATGAGAAAAACCAGAAGGTACTTTCAGAGCAGGTGTAGTATAATAGTACATTATGGTATAAGTGTGTAATGTTGGTGATTACCGCTGAGGCGATATTGAGACCCGAGCCGTTAGGTGAGGGTCTTAAGATAGCCGAGGACGGTAATCATCAATACACACGTGTATCATACGACGTTTTTCAACACACTTGCGAAGAAAATAACACTAAAATAGATATTTTTCCTTGGATACTTCAGGTAGGTAGTAAACTTTCCATAACTTTAAGGGCTTCACATATATCGGGCGGTGTACAACATAAATCATTTTCTTCATAATTAGTACTTGTAGATATTTTAATTTTAATTAATAAATAACTGTAATTTCAACAGTGAAAACGAGTTATGAAAATTTTCTCACAATGGCGGGAAAAATTAATCAGTTTTCCTATGCGCGCACACATATAAGTGCGATCGGCCATAGACTATATAGAATGAGGTCTGTTTTCTATGGCATTTTGCAATGGCGGGAAAAATTAATCAGTTTTCCTATGCGCGCGCTTCTTAAAATGGCAATCGGCCATAGACTATAGAATGAGGTTTGTTTTATTTGGCTTTTCGCGGATAGCGTTTTAGCCACGTACAAAATGGGGAATTTCAAGTTTTCTTTATTACAGAAAAAACAAAAGTTATATTTGAGTGAAAGTTTTATTTATTAAACACGTACAAGTTGAAATTATCTATTTAAATACGAAGTTGCATGAAATGAGCAAGCAAAAGGTTTATAAATTTATTTGTACTATTGAATACGACCTTTTTTGTATCGAAACTTTTTTAAGAACAAAGGAACCAACTCAACCAATAAATTAAAAATAAAACTCCATAATTCACTTGTGAATAATAGTAAAACAAAAGTCACAGTTTGAATAATAGGTGTAATTATCTGCCTAATTGCGGTGAACGTAGAGCTACTTTATGAGCAAGTGTGTTGAAAAGTATATTTTTACCTAAGTACTAGTAGGTATCTACACTCAACTCCATGAAAAGTGCTTTTTATACTTACTTCCATGATATTCCAATAAAATCTAAATAAAAACCTGTAAAAAGTAGAGGGAATCATAAAATGTTAGAATCTGCAGTTTCTGTTCAAGTTTTTGCTGACTCAGTAAGATGGATGGCTCATATTTTTACTACTCGACTCGTTTTCGTATAAAACACACATTATATTGTCGTAAACTTGGATGGAACTTTGCAACGATTGAAAAATCTGTAGACTAGAATCAAGATTGATGTGTCTATGCGTCTTTCTAGGTAGATAACAATGTTTCAAACAGCTATTTTTCTTTGAATATTTGACTTATTTAATTTTATTGCCGTGCATAAGTTAAGTATTTGCACGTCTGCATTTTGCATGTATTTTGATAGTGCGTTTTTTTAATGTCAATATCTTGACCTAACCATTATTACCTACTATTATCTACACATTTACTATTTAGTACTAATAATAATCTACTAAAAAACTACTAGGTAGGTACATATAAAAACTAAATAAACATCCTGTATCATAATTGTTCACTTTAAGTCGAATCAGTGTCAATAAATCATTTTTACGCCGCGCTGTTCGTTTCCATTTCTTTTTCAATCTACCCACATATAGCTGAATTAAAAAAAAAATTAAAATTATTATTCTAACCTCTACTAATATCTTCACACGTGTGAAAACACCTAGGGGGATTTGGCAGGATGTGTCTGGACGTAAAAACGGAGGCCGATTGCTGTTTAGACGTCACATTTACACCGGTTCCTGAAAAGATTTTTCATCTTTGAAAAATGTACTTACCTGCTATACTTACTAGATAGAAATATATCTAAACTCCTCAATGGTTTTTCTCCCATCAAATCTATAAGCATCTTGTTTTCCACTGTATAAAACTATTTATTTTAGTTTGTGGAATATACGAGTAGACGAAGGTAATTTATCAATACTTCGTTATATTACCAGTGGCAAGATACGTCGAAGAAGAATTAATTTATAAACTGCAACAGCGAAGAATAAAGCACGTAGGAAACCCGGGACGGTATAACTAATTTTTTTCATTCTTTTTACAAAAACGATCCTTATACCTACTAAGTATTATAAATTTCAATATTCTTGGGGCGCTTCCAACACTAAACCGGTTCTTGCTTAGAAAACATATTTCGGCCTTAATTAACATTTGACTTTAGATGGTTTCTCAAGGTTTGAAGGCATCCTTAGACACCTCCTTGTCTCATAGTCTGCCGCTTAATGCAGCTATAACTTGAGAGGATGATAATTAAATACTATTCATCCTTCTGTTGAATATTTGAGGAAATCCGTAATCATTGAGAGAAAAATATACCTAGATATGAAAACTGCAAACATTTTCGTACCTGAAGTCATTTTATTGACAGTCTTAACGTCATTTTCACTTTGTATGTTGCTGGGTGGTTTTTCCTCTTGCACAATGTTTTCGTCCTTAGTAGGCAGCAATCTTGTGACACTGAAGGATGAACTTGGGTGGTAACCTGTCGCCATCACTGTAGATTTAACAAAATCATGCATTATAATAATAATATGAAAGTATATTTTGATAGCTATGGCCATGACTTTATTTGCGTGGTTCCAGGCTTTTATAAATCCCGTGGGAACTTTGATTTCCTGGGATAAAAAGTAGCCAAAGTCCGTCTCCAGGATGCAAGCTATCTCTGTGCCGAGTTTCGTCAAAATCGGGTCACCTGCGATTATGTTGTGTTAATCAAAATGGAACATAGACAACTACCCTCATTGGTTTCAACGCGGCATCGTTTCGAAACGCTAAATCGCTTGACGGTTCACGTCTTTGTTGGTATTATCCACTCGATCAGACTGATATAAACTAAAAATTCCTAAATTGGGGTGTAAGTGGCTCAAATTCCACTTATGTGGCCCAAGTCAACCTCACCTGCGCGCGGTGCACCCTGCCAATACGCTAACGAGGCCCTAACGCTCTCAGTCCCCTCTACGGGTCATTGTGCCTGATACCACACAACTTAATCTAGATGGTATCACCACTATGTGGTAGGATTCTACCCCGAATCCGCCTGGCTTGCGACCATACTTCAGCCGAAATCTTTCGCAAAGCATCCGATGCGTTCCGTCAGCGAGCTGAATAGCCAGTCCCCTTTCCTCAAAAGCCGGCAACGCATTAATGCAGGTTCCTCAGGTGCTGCTAATGTTCATGGGCGGCGGTAATCACGTAACAGGTGACCCGGTTGCTCGGTTGCCCGTTACTAAGTATAAAAAAAAATTGCTGCCCTATCAGGAATCAAAGGCACTAAGTATAAGACGACGGGGTTTAGCAGTTTATCAGGTTCGCCTTTACTCACCGCAACTAACGTCAGGCTGGTTATTTATTAGAACTTCTGCCAGGTCTTTCACGCTAATACTCTGCCTGCCCTTTGAACTCGCGATGAGCAAAAACGCGCGTTCCAGAGACTCTGCAATCATCGTCTCGCTGATACTGATTATTGATTGGACATCTGGAAAAGATTTAGGTATGGGCATATTTGTACTAAGGAAGTTAAACTTCAGATTTAATTTAGTTAGGTACCTATTTAGGTCAGTTGTAGAAGGAATCAGTTGCAGTTGACGACCTCCGTGGCGCAGTGGTGAGCGCTGTGGTCTTATAAGTTGGAGGTCTTGGGTTCGATTCCCGGCAGGGGCAATTTGGGATTTTATAATTTCTGAATTGTCTCTGGTCAGGGTGGTTATTCTGTAATTTAGTTACCAACGAATATATGAAAATAGTTGCCAACGAATTAGTTCGATATATATTGCTGCTTTACTGTGTGAAATTATGAAAACACTTTATATTTCCCACAGTACCTAAAGCAGCAATGTATATCAAACTAATTCGTTGGCAACTATTTTCAGTTGGTAACTACCTAAGTTACAGAATAACCCTGCTGGTCTGGTGGGAGGCTTCAGCCGAGGCTGGTTACCACCCTACCGGCAAAGCCGTGCCGCCAAGCGATTTAGCGTTCCGGTACGATGCCGTGTAGAAACCGATCAGGGGTATGCATACCTCTTTTAACTTAGCCCGCTACCATCTTAGATTGCATCATCACTTACCATCAGGTGATATTGCAGTCAAAGGCCAACTTGTACTTGAATAAAAAAAAATGGTGTAGTTTCAGAAGGTTAAACTAAGTTAACGGTTAAGGTTGAATTTGACCGCTAAATAAAAAGCAACATGGCTTGCATTAGTAATAAATTGTTTCAGGGTAAAAAATAAATAAACCCTGCCTTATTCAAAAGAGATTTCATTTTCGGTGGTCTTAGTTGACCGTAATCTTTGTTTAAGCGCCTGATATGCAAGTGGCACATAGCTCGTTGGACTTAGGAAACTCTAAAACCTTTCTCAGACTCCTTGGTGCATCCTTTCATCCACTTAGTGGCATTCAAATTGCTTGATATAACAAAGTTTGGCTCTGCAGCGTTGGGAGCTCGTTGACTGGACTCCGGTGCGTTCCGAGTCGTTTGCCGGGAAACTGATTTTAGTTCACTGTTTGTATTACCTTGGAGCGAAATTAAGGACTGCTTAAACTATTGGTATCAATGTACCTAATTAATGATTCATTAAAAAATAAGTGCAATTTAACGAAAATCACGTAGGGAAGGTCGGTGCCTAAGTAGGTAGGTATCACGCGTTCTTTGGGTAACTCCTAAAAGTAAACTAGATGTATCTACCTATTTCCAGTAAGAAAACCAACGTAAAAACGTCTCACAATGCGACAAGTATGCTTTTAAAAAGTTTTAAAAACACAAACACAAGTGTAGATATAAGGTTTGATAGATATAAGATTTGAAGAAAATTTTTTATTGCTTATTTCTCGTAGGCGATAAATGTATTTTTCACGAACTCTTTCAGTAAATGCATGGAACAATATCTTGTAGGACATTACGGTCTATTGCAAGAAGTAAGAAAATAAGTAAGTACATGCAACATCGTTTGGAACAGGTGCGAACGCTTGGGACCCTCTTTCTCTGCCGATAAACGTTTTACAATCGCAGCCCATGTCGGCGCAACTACACGTTAGACAAGAATCTGCAAGAAAAACAGACGTCAATTTCTATCGTAAAACGCTAGTAAAAATAATAGGTAAGTACTCAAAATCAAAATTTGTTACTTACAAAGCTATTTTTGAGTTCGACTTATTGAAATATTGTAAATAACCCCCGACGCAAAAACCACGGGGTGTTATAAGTTTGACGTGTCTGTGTGTGTGTAATTGTCTGTCTGTTTCCATGTAGCGTTCAAACAGGTGAACCGATTTGAATGTAGTTTTTTTTTGTTTGAAAGGTGAATTAGTCAAGACTCGAGAGTCTTGTTATAGTCCAGTAACTTTAGTAATCTGACCTTGCGTTAAATCGGGTAGTTCTGATTTTTTGCAGACTTGTTTATGATGTTGGCCCAATGATTAATCCAAGTTTGTGACCTCGAGCGACGAACGCAACTTTGTCAAAAATCGAAAAAACCGCGAAAATTTGGGTTTTTTTTCAGATTTTGTCGATTATAACCCAAAAGGACTAGTTCTTGACACTACCTTTTCAGGGCGTTTTTAAAGTAGAATAAAATTGCTACAATTTAAGACCAGAACCAGCTCTGTAGGTACATTACTTACTGAGATGCTTGCGACTTCACTTGCGTGAATTCTTAATCTCATACAAACTTCCATCTCCCATTGTACCAACTTAGGGGTAGTTTTTCCAAAATTCTTTCAACACGTAATTCTTAATATTTAACCGAAAATCTAAATCCCAATTTTCATAGATATAAGTTGATAAATGACGAAAACGTGACGGGGTCTCATTTAAACTTTCACCCCCTACTTAACCCACTTGCGGATAGAAATTTCAATAGTCCTGAAATTCATATTTTTTATTTTTTATAGAAAGCCCAAATACCAATTTTCATGGATGTAACTTGAAAAATGACAGACTTTCATACAAACTTTCATCCCCTATTTAACCCTCTTAGTGGTGGTATTTCCAATAATCCTGTCCTAGTGTACGCCTATATCATAAAAGGAAGCTACTGTGAAAATTTCAAGTTCGTATGTAGCTTTCAGTTGTTTAGGTTGTGCGTTGATGATCAGTCAGTCAGGACAAGCTTCTTGAGGGTTAAATAGGGGATGAAAGTTTGTATGAAAGTCTGTCATTTTTCAAGTTACATCCATGAAAATTGGTATTTGGGCTTTCTATAAAAAATAAAAAATATGAATTTCAGGACTATTGAAATTTCTATCCGCAAGTGGGTTAAGTAGGGGGTGAAAGTTTAAATGAGACCCCGTCACGTTTTCGTCATTTATCAACTTATATCTATGAAAATTGGGATTTAGATTTTCAGTTAAATATTAAGAATTACGTGTTGAAAGAATTTTGGAAAAACTACCCCTAAGTTGGTACAATGGGAGATGGAAGTTTGTATGAGATTAAGAATTCACGCAAGTGAAGTCGCAAGCATCTCAGTAAGTAATGTACCTACAGAGCTGGTTCTGGTCTTAAATTGTAGCAATTTTATTCTACTTTAAAAACGCCCTGAAAAGGTAGTATCAAGAACTAGTCCTTTTGCGTTATAATCGCCAAAATCTGAAAAAAATCCCAAATTTTCGCGGTTTTTTCGATTTTTGACAAAGTTGCGTTCGTCGCTCGAGGTCACAAACTTGGATTAATCATTGGGCCTACATCATAAACAAGTCTGCAAAAAATCAGAACTACCCGATTTAACGCAAGGTACCCCATACTAGCAAATCCTAAAGTTACTGGACTATTTATTAGCTATGTTTGATGAAAATCGATCCAAGATGGCCGCGGCTACATAGTGGTGGATTACATATTTTTTCACAACCCCCTCAATATTGGTATCAAATGAAAGGGCTTGACTAGTATAATAGCACTATCCAAATTCAAGATGGCCGCCACCACAATATGGCGAATGTCGGGGTTTTTTTTTTAATTTTAATTTATACCTACTTGTTGAATTCAACTTATTGTTGTTGCAAAAGTTTGTAATTTTAAGTAAAATGAGTAAATACCTGTATGTTTAGGTTGTAATAATTTATAAATAGACCGGGGAGTCTCGGCGATGGCGTAACGAGATGTTAACACTGACTCTGACTTTTTCTGCTTGAAGGCTGTGTTCGTTTCTGTAAGGAAAAATATTAGTTACTATGTATATTATAGATAGGTTATATTAAACCCATGATTTATATTATTACTTATTTCAATACCTAAAGCATTGCCTTGATGGAAAAACTGACGGAATGTTGTTTACGGAATTTGGAACAGAAACACGCAAGGAATGACGCTATTTACGACGTCTTGTATAGGTAATTTAAACATAATCTTATTTTTTTGTTAGGTACCTAACTACCTACTAAACAAGCTTGGCAAAATTGTACACCTAAGTAGCTCAAGGAAAGAATCCGACGTATTTACGTGTACAAAAATGCAAAAAAACTATGGACGCTTGAAAATATTAACTTTGTCGAAATATTAGGTATGCAAACACTTAGGTACCTACTAAGGGCGTAGCCTGTTCCTTGTATAACAATTTCTAGAAGCCAAGTTGGACACGAAGTTTTGAGAGCCTGAGAGCTTAGTTACCAACAGAAAATGGTTGCCAACGAATTAGTTCGATATACATTGCTGCTTTACTGTGTAAAAATATAAACAATGATTTTATTTCACACATTAAAATAGCAATGTATTATATATCGAACTTATTCGGTGGCTATAATTTTCAGTTAGTAACTAAGTTAGGGAATAACCCTACCTGGAGGGGTATAATGGTCATTTCCTAGACATTACACAATTGGATAGAAATGGAGGTAGGCTAGTGGAATTTGGAAAATTAATCATTATTTTGTGGTTGTAAGTTGTAACTCCTTTTGATGAAATATTTGATTGAGCGGTGCTATCTTTTGGCGGCAAACGGACATTAATATCCGGTTGGATTCGATTTAGAATGATATGAAACTATCCTTTGTCAATTGCCTCAGGGCTCAGATGTGAGGGTTTTCTTTGATATCCTACCCTAGCTGAGCGGCATGACAACAAGGCAAGAGTTCTCGAATTTTTACTATAAATAACAAATAACGGGTAAGTAACTTTCTTTTTACAGTCGGTCAGTACATTGGTCCACCAATACAGCCCTTTAACGTCCCAATGTTGGGCACAGGCCTCCTCTTTCATAAGAGAGAGGGATTTAAAGCTTTTACCCGCTACGCTGCTCCATATTGTCACATGATAGTGTTATTAACCGGGACCGATGGCTTTCGGGGATGAACACCGACAACTACCAACTCCCGGCCGGCACTGAGAATGTGCATTGGCTATTGTAGCCCTATCCATGTTGTTTTACATTGGTGGATTACATATTTTTTACAACTCCCTTAATATGGGTATCAAATGAAAGGGCTTGACTAGTAGAATAGCATTATTGCAAATCCAAGATGGCCGCCGCCACAAAATGGCGAATGTCGGGGGTTTTTTAATTTTTAAATTTATACTTGCTACCCATGTTTTAAGCAAATACATCATCATCATCATCATCATCATGATCAACCCATTACCGGCTCACTACAGAGCACGGGTCTCCTCTCAGAGTGAGAAGGGTTTTGGCCACAGTCTACCACGCTGGCCAAGCGGATTGGCAGACTTCACACACCTTTGAGAACGTTATAGAGAACTCTCAGGCATGCAGGTTTCCTCACGATGTTTTCCTTCACTGTTAAAGCAAGTGATATTTAAATACTTAAAACGCACATAACTCCAAAGTTAGAGGTGCGTGAGTAAGCAAATACATATAACTAGGTACATCATTTTATTTCATTTCCTACGTACTGCGGTGTTCATTGCATTTTGAATCATACTACATGGTGGGAAGATTCTTTTGTGGATAGCAAACCTGCACACTGAAATACAGGCTGCGCTTGCGTCGCCATGTCCGCTACGGGGTTGCTGAGCATGCGCGCCGATATGAGCCGACTGCGCCCAATGTGAGACAGGTAGCTGGAATTATCCCATGTCCCTGTAAACCATAATAATGTCGGTGAACATTTGTAGGGATCCGCACCGATAGACACTTGACTCACCGCCGGCGAGGAAGCGACTAACTATAAGCTGTTTTCTCGCTCAAGAAACTTACAATAGATATACAATCCGTGTAAACCATAAAGATGCATATCTATACTAATATAATAAAGCGGAAGAGTTTGTTTGTTTGAACGCGCTAATCTCATAAACTACTGGACCGATTTCAAAAATTCTTTCACCGTTGGATATGTACGTGATCCCCGAGTGCTATAGGCTATATATTATGTACCACGGGCGAAGCCGGGGCGGACCGCTAGTATTAAATAGTTGATCGCTGACTGTTTACACTGCCGGCGAGGACTCGTTCCACTAGTTTGTCGCTGAGCGACAAGAGCTATCAAAGATAATGGTCACTCAGCGATAATCGCTCAGTGATACTCGCTTGGTCAGAACTCACGCCGATAGACCAAAAGACCGCAGGACTGTCGCCGCGAGCGAGTGGCGCGAGTAATCGCTCATCGCACTCGCACACTCGCTTATAGACCGTTCAGATAGACCGGCGCGGAGAGCAGAGCATATTTTAATCGCATTTAAAATAGAATCTTAAAGACATTGAAATACGCTTTATTTTTACATTTTATCTCTTTTATTACAAGATCCTCGAGCATCCTCTTATCATAAGAGATAAAATGTAAAAATAAATCTGTGTGCTTAGTCTAAGATCGGAGCACTCGAAAACGAACTCAAAAACTATTGATCGAATCACAAGTGAATTCAGAGCAAAATGAACTCAAATACTCGTATTTTAAAGTCGTAATTCCATAGTTCGAATATGTATTTTACAACATTTCTGCTTGGGGCGCTCGTTGTGTTCGAATGCTGAATGAAGGTCTATTTTACTCTGAAATCGATCAATAGTTTTCGAGTTCGTTTTCGAGTGCTCCGATCTTAGACTAAGCACTCAGAAAGGTCCCTTATAGCCCAGCGACAAAACTATCGGAACTTCACACTCGCTTCCCGCTGCTCGCCAACTCGTTTCTAGTTTCTAACTCTACTCGCTTCTCGTTCATCGTCACCGGTGGGACAAGTGCCATATGGTAGCAAAAGAAACCTTGGTCCGACTGCGTCCGTCTGTCACATAAAATAAGCTTAATAATTTACATATCTCGGATAAAGTTCATCGAAATCAAATGTCGAATCTAAACTAAACTACCTTGCTAGCAAGTTGCCAGCGTCCCTAGCGGAAAGTTTCAGAAGTAGACTTTGAAATAACCAGCGTAAGATCCATTTTACTGAAGTTATAGGTAGGTACCTGTATGAACTCGTATTAGTAATGACGTATTAGTTAGTGACGCAAACTAACCGTAACTTTTCCTATATAAAGGCTCGCTGTATTGAGCGTGACAATCGTTGGTCGACTTATTCCGATTATGAAATGACGTTTCGGTACCCGTGGACTTGGACCTCAGTTCTACATCAGTGTTTATGCTAATGGACAAACATTCTGGATGGGAAACAGCTGAAATAAGGAGAAACAGTATTAGCAGTAAACCGATCAGGGGTATATGCATACCTCTTCCAAGTTAGCCCGCTTCCATCTTAGACTGCATCATCACTAACCATCAGGTGATATTGCAGTCAAGGGCTAATTTGTAGTTGAATAAAAAAAAGGAATATTTTTCACTCCGCCGGAACTGCGCCGGCACTGATGCTTCACTGATATGTGCGAATCGGCCTTAAGTATTATCTAGACCAGTGTCACGTCTTGTTAGGCATCCTAGTACGTAGTACTATTATATATTCTGTGATCCTAGATAGATATGTAATATCATAATTTTATTGCGTGTTGTTTTATCTTCGAGAAAATGGATGAATAATTGATCCTTGATCGATACTTTAGATGCATTATATCGATTTATCCATTTTCTGACACAAATTTAGTGTTAAAAGAATAGACATTTGATATTATCACCTGTTTTGAAGGATTGACTCTTTGTTGATATAAAAATAGGTCAGTATTTTTGTTTTCCTCACCTTATTTTCACATATTTTTCGGCCGAAAATATGTAGTTTTATCTTTTATACCTACGTGCTCAAGTGGAAAATGGAATATTACGATTCTAAATCTAAAGTGATTCGAAGGATATCCTACCTATTATGAGAGAAAGCGTCATAATATTATGATAGGTAGGTACCTACCTACTTAGTTGAAACGAATTTAGATATCGGATGCGTTTACAATAAATCCTTTTTGGTTTCGTCGTTTCGTTTTTAAGGGTTCCGTAGTAAACAAGGAACCCTTATAGTTTCGCCATGTCCGTCCGTCTGTCCGTCTGTCTGTCCGTCCGTCCGTCCGTCCTCGGTTAATCTCAGAGACTATTAGTGCTAGAAATCCGTAATTTGGCATGAATATAAATAGTAATCACGCCGACAAAGTGGTGAAATAATATTTTGATAAATTTTATTTTTTAGGGTAGCTCCCCTACATGTAAAGTGGGGATGAATATTTTTTTTCTCGTCTACCCCATAGTGTGGGGTATCGTTGAATAGGTCTTTTAAAAATACTGTCGGTGTGGGAACATCATTTTTCGATTTCTAGATCCATTTGTAAAATATGATGTTTTAAAGTGCAAATTTTTATTGTCAAGTGTCCCCGTCTCTATCAGCCAAATGGCAGTATATAGGAACTTGAAAAAATTCACAGCAGTAGGGTATATAATCAATTTTAAAGGAAAATTATCACGGCTAAGTAGGGTTCACAGGTTAAGGAGTTATATCTGTTTTTCGAGGATTGTGACTACGGAACCCTACACTGCGCGTGGCCCGCCACGCACTTGGCCGGTTTTTATTACTTTTTAGATTTATTTAATAACTAGCTTTTGCCCGTGAGTTCGTCGAAATACACAGAGGAATTTGACAGAGATAAAAATAATTTTACCAGCATCTGCAAAAGTTTTGAAAACAGCGCACGACGTCGATTTTTCGCTTTTAACCGCTTGTAATAATTCGTCAGTACCTGTCGATGGAAACAGTTAAGTAGGTAACCTAACTGATTTGAAAATGAAATGGTTGAACATTTTTCATACAATTTTTGGGGCAAAACGTGTCCACTGTGTAATTCTTTCCTACCTGTATTGACTACATTGGCTCTTGACGTTTTCGATGTTTCTGAAGCTGTCACTGATGTTACTTTAGTACCTGGGCAAATGAAGCAGTTATTTCTATTAAAATATTGAAAAAAAAAAACTTAGTAAGAAATACTTTTTAAGCACAAGGGAACGGAGACGACTTTATTTTTTAGAAGTATAAATTAAAAATTTAAAAAACCCCTGACATTCGCCATTTTGTGGCGGCAGCCATCTTGGATTTGCATAGTGCTCTTCTACTAGTCAAGCCCTTTCATTTGATAACCATATTAAGAGAGTTGTGAAAAAATATGTAATCCGCCATTTTGTAGCGGCGGCCATGTGGGATCGATTTTCATCAAACATAGCTAACAACACTCTCGACTAATTCACCATTCAAACAAAAAAAAAAATTGCATTCAAATCGATCCACCCGTTTGAGCGCTACAGGGGAACACACACATACACACACACACACACACACACACACACACACACACACACACACACACACACACAAACACGCGCGCGCGCGCGCGCGCTTCAAACTTATAACACCCCGTCGTTTTTGCGTCGGGGGTTAAAAATATTTTCTGTTTTCCCGCTGGACTAAGGTATTTTTTGGGATAAGAAGTAGACTGCATCCGTCTCCGGGATACAAGCTATCTCCGTGCGAAATTCTGTCAAGATTGATTCAGCAGTTAGTCAGTAAAAGAGTCATAGACATACACACTTTCGCATTTATAATAAGTTGTTCAATTCAATGGCATTATTTACCTGTACAAGATAAAATCGTTCCTTTGGACGTAACTAGTGTATTTTCAAATCTTCTACACGGTACCGTCATTTCGGTGACCACAGTTAACTTAACGTCTTTGTTTTGTTCTTGCGCAAGCGTAACCGTGGAAACTTTTCCGATAGAAGGTACCGGTGATACTTGAGTCTCTGTAAACATCAATATATTGGTGAACCCTCAATCTTCTTCTCTCAAGCGTCAGTGTAATCTAGTCCACCACCACTGTAGCCTTTTAACGTTCCACTACTGGGCAAAGGTCTCCTATTTCATAGGAGAGAGGGATTTAGAGATTAGACCCGCCACGCTACTCCGATGCGGGTTGGCGGTCTTTAACGACTATATTGTCACATGATAGTGATAATAACCGAGATCGACTGCTTAACGTGCTCTCCAAGGCACGGGAGTGAAACACCGCCAACTACCAACTGAGAATTTCTTGACAGAAAAACCCAATACGAACAATTACTCTACTCAAAACGTTAAATACAAAATTCCTGGCAGTACCCACCTACCGTAATTAAATTTGTAAAGGGACGAACTCAGTTATGTGAATCACGTGATACATACAGATTAGATGTCACGTCATTCTAATTTTATATTCTTCGCACCCTTACAGATTTATGACATCTAATTTCAAGTGTAAATTAAAAATATAAATCACCACTGACATGTGAAATGTAGGGTTCTACGTTTCTAAAGTTCCAACACCTTCCACACACGAGACCACGCACACACGAGACCACGCACGCACGAGACCACACACACACGAGACCACGCACACACGAGACCACGCACACACGAGAACACGCACACACGCACGCGTACATGCTCACTTTTTCACTTAGGCACACACAAACGCACGCGCGCATGCAAGCACGCACGCACGGGCACACATACACGCGCATGCAGTTGCACACATACATATATATATACACACGCGACCTCACGTTTTAATTTTAAAGTACCGATTCTCAAAATACCGATTTTTGTATTTTCGCAGTTTCCACTTGCGGCGATGACTGGCTGTAGATCTATGGACAAATTTTAGCTTTAACATGCGGTTCTCAACCGAGTATATGGAAATTACTGGTCAATATTCCATGCTATTCATTTTAACCCTCAAAATGCTATTTTTTGTAAGTAGGTTAATATCTTTTTTTGAACTGAAGGCTACATGGAATATCACTATACTACAGGTATCGCAATGGTGATCGCCGGATGATGTCAACAGCACGAATCGGCCGTATCGGGCGCGTCGAAGAAATGCTACTGAGCAAGAAGTCAGCGCTGCGCTTACACATTTTACAGCGTGCTTGATTCTGATGACGTCACTAGCATTTTAAGTCGGCACCAGACCACACCAGTAACAATTTAGAAATTATAAAATCCCAAAATTGCCCCTGCCGGGAATCGAACCCTGGTACCTTCCACTTAGAAGACCACAGCGCTCACCACTGCGCCAGGGAGGTCGTCAAAAGTTAATTACTAGACATCTTTACCTGAACATTGAGTTTGATTCATCTCGTTTTTATCGTCTAAGTAATTTTCCCGCCGTGGCTCTTGTGTAAAGTACGAGTACTTGGGGGATTGTAGACTACTACAATAATATGTACTCTCTTGTGGACTCTGTGAGCAGAGCGTGTCATCTGTGGGATCGCTGTATTCGTCCACGAGCTCAACAGTACATTTGCTTGGATCACAGTCGTATGCCGGCCCGGCCCCTGCTATATTGATCACGCAATAACGCATACGCTGTTATCAAGTTATACTTACTTGTTAAATTAATTGACATACAAAAGTGTACACAAATATATACTTTGAATTAAATCTTTGAATCTATAGATATATTTATACTTATAGATTCAAAGATATTATAATATGCACTTTTATATTCAGGTCATCTGTATAATTATAATGTTATGGTTACCTATAATATACTTACTACTTATCTAAATATTACCTTCAGTTTCGAAGTTGGTCGTTTTCTGTATAATCTCTGATGGATATTCTACATATGAAGGGACGGGAACTTCGAAATTCTCTCGTTTTCTGGACGGGTTTGGTGTTGAAGGATATTTCAGGAGCTTGTGAATATCTTGAAAAAAATAAACTCGATGGCACATACTTAAATCTCTAAAATAAATTGGCATGTCAAAAACTTCCTAAAAGTGATGCCATCCTTCGCACAATGTTTGTTTACAAACTACCCGACGACCACGTGCGTAATCACCTATTTAAACTGATAGACAAATATAATATAATCACATATTATGTGATCACACTAATATTATAAAGGCGAAAGTTTGTGTGTATGTATGCGTGTGTTTGTTAATCTTTATCACCGCAACTACTGAACCAATTTGGCTGAAATAACACAGGCTCACATAGGCTACTTTTCATCACGGAAAAATCCTGTGGGACTTAAATAGATATTATAGACTTCCAAAAACGCGATAGATGGCGCTGATTGTTCTTAGGTAAATCACGCTCACATATAACCCGCGGCACGTACATCGAACACTGAAGGAAAGTGGAGGGGGTAGAATAGAATAGAATAGAATAGAAAAGTTTTTTTATTCAAATAAACTTTTACAAGTACTTTTGAATCGTCAACTGAATCTACCACAGGTTCGGAATGCAGTTCCAGCCGAGAAGAACCTGCAAGAAACTCGGCTGTTGCTCTTTTTTTAAAAATAACATAACAATTATTATTATTAATGTACATGATTGAAATGCCGTCTCGCGCATTGCTGGAACGAGTTAAATCCAAGCTTTTTTAGGGTTCCGTAGTAAACAAGGAACCCTTATAGTTTCGCCATGTCCGTCCGTCTGTCCGTCTGTCCGTCTGTCCGTCTGTCCGTCTGTCCGTCTGTCCGTCCGTCCTCGGTTAATCTCAGAGACTATTAGTGCTAGAAATCCGTAATTTGGCATGAGTATAAATATTAATCACGCCGACAAAGTGGTGAAATAAAATTTTGATAAATATTTTTTTTTAGGGTAGCTCCCCTACATGTAAAGTGGGGATGAATATTTTTTTTCTCGTCTACCCCATAGTGTGGGGTATCGTTGAATAGGTCTTTTAAAAATACTGTGGGTGTGGGAACATCATTTTTCGATTTCTAGATCCGTTTGTAAAATATGATGTTTTAAAGTGCAAATTTTTATTAGAGTCAAGTGTCCCCCCCCTCTATCAGCCAAATGGCAGTATATAGGAACTTGAAAAAATTCACAGCAGTAGGGTATATAATCAATTTTAAAGGAAAACTATCACGGCTAAGTAGGGTTCACAGGTTAAGGAGTTATATCTGTTTTTCGAGGATTGTGACTACGGAACCCTACACTGCGCGTGGCCCGCCACGCACTTGACCGGTTTTTATTAGAGTTAGAGTTCTTAAACTTGTGTAAAGGCAAGTCTAAGACATATTTTTTATTCAGATAAACTTTTACAAGTGCTTTTGAATCGACAAATGAATCTACCACTGGTTCGGAATGGTGCTTACAATTCTACACGTCAAAAAGGGCAGACAAAAGTAGCCCCATTTCCGACGGCGGCACCCGTTCACGAGCATGACGCATGATCCAGCCATTGCTTCGCTCAACCATATTTGAGGGAAGGTAAGCTATTGTATTACGTGCGTGACAGTTCCCATACGCAGCTATCCCCTCCACGTTTCCATGTACGTGCCGCGCGTTGTAACACAAATTATTATTGCAATATTTTGCTGTCGTTGCATGCATTTGAATGCGTTTTTATAAATTTGCTGTCGTTCTCTTTGCTAAGTTACACTTAGAAGATTCTGTTCAAATATTTTTATGTGTACAAACTTATTAACCACGGGTAACCCCGTGGGGCGCAGCTAGTACTTAATAACTCTAACGTTTAAAGTAATGATTACTATGAACGGAATGAACTATTACCGGAATTGCCCTCTTTGATAATTACAGTTGCAGAAACAGATTTTTTTATAGTATTATCGAACATAAACTCCTCTTTATCGTGCGGTATTCTCAAAATGATCGAATTGTTTGCTTTAGTGCTTAGCACAGCTTTTCTTCCCGGACTCATCGAACCATATCCTAAAATAACAAAAATCATCTATATACATATAATAAAATCGTAGAATTGCCGTATCTGTACATTGAAGATTTTTGCAAAATAATAACTGGGGGATGTTAGGGATAAGTAATAGAACGTAAAAAAGCTATTTTTGAAATTTTTGTCTGTTTGTCTGTTTGTCTGTTTGTCTGTATGTTTGTGCGCGCATCACGTAAAAACTACTGAATGGATTGAAATGAAACTCGGCATGATTTAAGTTAATACTATGGAGTAACATATAGGATACTTTTTATCCCGAAATTCAGCACGGTTCCCTTGGGAGAGGGGATGAAAGGCAAAATGTGTAATTAGCTGTAATTCGTTAACGGGTGGTCCGATTTCATTCATTCTTTTTTTGTTAGAAAGTAGATACTTTAAAAACTACTGGCTTATCTCCGAAAGGCAGGACCGATTTTGATGGGACTTTCACTGGCGGATATTTACATTTTGATGTACCTAAACATCCGCCAAGGAACTTTTAACAGTTTTTAGCAAGGTTTAAGCTCAAAGGAGCATAGGAAAAACAAAATGATTCCCACGAGATTATTAAAATCAATATCCACGCGAACGAAGTCGCGGGTATCCGCTCGTACTTAATATTACAATATTACAATAATTCATATGATACTGTGTGAGTTTGTTTCCTTTTCACGGCTCAACTGTTGTGACCGATTTTTGCAAAGGCACAAAGATAGTTTGCATCCTGAAGATGGCCTTAGGGATGAACTGAAAGATTATAATATTATATTTAAAGAATAGAAGATTGCTATTTATTTAAGGGATCATAATCCATATGGAGGAAATTGCGGGCATCAGCTAATTTACACTATTTTGGATTTAAAAATCTTAACGCAACTCAGACTCAAATCCTAGCCTAGAAGAGTCAACACCTTTTCAGAAAATATCCAAGAACAGCCTTGTTTTGAATACTTAGTTTATAAATCATATAAATCATGCATGGACAATTATTTTGTGGATTTTTTGTATTGAATACAGTATCCGCTTGCATCTGGCATATATTATTATGATTGCTAAAGTTAACAAGCATGATCGAAAGTGATTCGATCATGCTTGCACAAGCTTGGCAAGCAAAATTTGTCCGATTTATCAATCTTCATGCTGCTTACACATCCAAAATGTTTTACAGAATTATCAAGTTTATTTTTACAAAAATACTGCTTGCTAAACAACGTTGCCGTTGAGTGTGTAGTTAATAAATTATTATATCATTAGTTTATACCAGATTCATCATCTTTAGTCGGATGATCTAATTCCAAAGACATCCAAGCGCTCACATTTTCGTCTGTTGTGTTAAATATTTTCAAAGGCGCCGTTACATTTAAAGTTTTCGGATTAGCTGTAGCATCCGTATCTTCGGTTTTCAAATTATTCGGCTCTGTGAAATTCACAAAAATGTATTTCAAGGTTAAATTTTAACCATTGTAGTAAATTTTATATGATCAAGCTGTATTTTAAATTTTTAATACTATATAAGCTATTATATTTATGTGTAACTACAAAAGCTTTGTCTAGCGACTATTTTAAAATCATAGACAGATTTTAATTATGTTTACTTGTGTAGATAGATTAAACATATACCATTTGTCAAACTATCTTCTTTGTTTTTACTAGTATAACTGCTAGTGAGTAAAGCTGTATTTTCAGTTGTATTGGACGCAGTAGAGCCTTGAGGTGTTTCTATATATTCACTAACAGATTCCAAATACCAATCTGAAAATGCAGAAAATGTTATTATGTTACCAGATGCGATAATATTTAAAGATAATTTATATTCATACCAGTTAGAGACTCATTGCTTAAGTTCTGTCTATAAATCTGCCCCAAGGTCGGAATAGGTCTCGCTATAGTTACAGCTTTTGGTGGTTCAGGACAGAAATCTATAATTTTCAATGAAAATTTTCAATTTGGACTTTTGCTTAACTTTATTCGAGTAGAGTTTTTATCCATTAAACACACTATTAATTTTTAATAATTCATGATATTTTTTATTGTTTTAACTTAAAAATTGAGCTATGTAGGTTCCAAGCACTTTATTAATTCCCTAGATTTTTTCTAAAACTCAATTGCTTCACTGTAATCGTATACCTGGATTAACATTTAAAAGTTGTACTCTTTGAATATTTCTTGGTTCGATAAGTGTTTTCTGTCTGTTTATTTTATTTTTATTTACTGTTCGTAGAGATAATTCTTTTGTGGGTAATTCTTTTGCAAATCTTCTTCGAGGTATTTGACTGGGTTTAGACTTCTCTTCCCCTCCTGAAAAAAGTTCCAATATGCCGAATACTCCAGATTGTAAAACTGAAATATAATTTTTATTCAAATCATAAAGTACCTGAGGTATCAGTTTTAGTTTTTTTGGCTGAAAATATTTGACGGCTTGTCCCGGCTGCATTACCTGAATAAAAATAACTTTTATTCACAAATATTCTTAATGATATTTAATGTTTTGAAGATGTTTGATTCTTTTAATAATAATAAATACTTACGGGATATTAGATGTGTTTGTCTACTAATTTTCGTTTTTGTAGAGGACGTATTTGATCTTACAGACCAAGGCAATTTGATTGATACTGTTTTCTTTAAATCTTTATTTTCTTTTTTTTCATTATCTAGGCAACAATAACTGTTAGAAATAAGTAGGTATACTAATCTATACATATAATAAATCTATACATATAATAAAATCGTAGAATTGCCGTATCTGTACATTGAAGATTTTTGCAAAATAATAACTGGGGGATGTTAGGGATAAGTAATAGAACGTAAAAAAGCTATTTTTGAAATTTTTGTCTGTTTGTCTGTTTGTCTGTTTGTCTGTTTATCTGTTTGTCTGTTTATCTGTTTGTCTGTATGTTTGTGCGCGCATCACGTAAAAACTACTGAATGGATTGAAATGAAACTCGGCATGATTTAAGTTAATACTATGGAGTGACATATAGGATACTTTTTATCCCGAAATTCAGCACGGTTCCCTTGGGAGAGGGGATGAAAGGCAAAATGTGTAATTAGCTGTAATTCGTTAACGGGTGGTCCGATTTCATTCATTCTTTTTTTGTTAGAAAGTAGATACTTTAAAGACTACTAGCTTATCTCCGAAAGGCTGGACCGGTTTTGATGGGACTTTCACTGGCGGATATTTACATTTTGATGTACCTAAACATCCGCCAGTGAACTTTTAACAGTTTTTAGCAAGGTTTAAGCTCAAAGGAGCATAGGAAAAACAAAATGATTCCCACGGGATTATTAAAATCAATATCCACGCGAACGAAGTCGCGGGTATCCGCTCGTACGACATAAATTTCTTCAAATACCTACTACGTCGCTTATATTTTTTATTAAAATGCACATAATATAAATAATATTATCCATAAAAATAATCTAAATATTTACAAAATTAATGTATATAGGTAATGGTTTAGAAGTAATAATATTCTTACCATTACTATCTTTTATTAGTTTCATGTGCCCGAATTCTACTATATTATAACCTTTTGTTGCAGCGAATAGTGGATGACCAACGGGTATATTATCCATTTTATATTTGAATTTATTAACCTCTTAACCTTAAACTAAAATCGATGCAATCAGTAAAAGTACATTAAAAACATCATTTTTAACCTACCTACGTTAAACTGAAAATAACCGCTGGAGTACAAAAATTTATTTAAAAACTGATTTTGGTGTGATATTTTATTAATTTTTTATAGTACATATTATGAAAACAAAAATTAAAAAAAAATTCACATCATGATTACCAGCAATGACAAATATTGTCATCTAACTTTTTTCATGTTTTTCTTCTTTATTTATTTCATTTTGCTCATCTATGGACAGTTGATTTTTGGATGTTGAAGCTCTATGTTCCGCTTGCGCTTCTTCTAATTTTTTCAATAGGTCCTCTTGAACACTGTCGACTATTTCTTTTAAATTTTTAGCTGAAAACCGTAAAAATAATTGCAATCGAACATATTGGCGCAATAATGGATTAAATATAGTCTATAAACGCTATGATACCCGTTTTTTGGTTAAATTCTTCTGCTATCAATGATATCTTTCGCAGAGTACCGACGTGTTTAGCTATTTCACTTGCAACATCATGTTCAGTACCAGTGTTCACAGCTACATCCTCTGTTACCACTTTAACCCTTATTTCAGTCTTTTTAAATACGTCACTGCTAACTAATGGCATTTTTGGGATTCTTAAACCCTTAATTCTTGTTGGTGCTTCAGTATTTAATGTAAACACTTCTTCATTTAATGGAGTAACTTTTTCACTATTAACAGCAATTAGATGCGGAACAGCTATAGTATCATTTGGTAAAAGTTCAGGAGCATATGTTTGTAAAGTTTCAATTTCCATGGGCGATTCTCTTTTCGATGGGGATTTCTTTGAAAATATCACAGGCAGGGCATTAGTGATGCTTTCGATGATCATTTCTAATAAACAACAAAACATTTTAGAGTAATACAATTAAACTATTATTATAAAATGAAACTATTACTATAATATTATGATTAATTTATTCATACCACCACATTATGAGTTACCTCATATTGTTATTACTTACGCACAATATTTTTTGGTGATTCCTCTTGTTGTTTCTTTTTTAGCGCAAGTTTTTTGGAAATTTCGGCCAGGAACGTGGAACATGTTGGACCTGGATTACAAAGCATCCAATCGAGAATTATCTTTTAATTTATTAGAAATTATAATTATAATAATAGACTTATAAATACATAGAAAAAAAAGACTTTGGAATTTAATTATAATTTTATATGGGATTGAATAAAGCTTGAATGTAAAAAAAATACCGTCGTTTGTTCGTTTCTTGGTCGTTTTAGGTTTGGGCGGCGGCTTTTTGTTCTTCGATTTATGATGACTAGTTTTATCCATTACTGTAGAATGACAAAATCTTGAATAAGTTTTTTTCTGTACGAAAACATTTTAGAATTGCTTTTAGTTTCTACCAGCTGTTGTTAATCCATAACTATAAGAATTAATTATTAATTTTATAAGAATAACTATAAGAATTCTAATAATAATATAACTCATAATAATAATCACTACATAGTATAAAACAAAGTCGTTTTCTCTGTCCCTATATCCCTTTGTACGCTTAAATCTTTAAAACTACGCAACGGATTTTGATGCGGTTTTTTTTAATAGATAGAGTGATTCAAGAGGAAGGTTTATATGTATAACAAGTGGAAACCCGCGACTTCGTTCGCGTGGATGTTGATTTTTAAAACTCCCGTGAGAATCATTTTGTCTTTCCTAAGCTCTTTTGAGCTCATATCTTGCTAAAAACTGTTAAAAGTTCACTGGCGGATGTTTAGGTAGATCAAAATGTAAACATCCACCAGTAAAAGTCCCATCAAAATCGGTCCAGCCTTTCAGAGATTAGCCAGTAATCTTTGAAGTATTTCCTTTCTAACAAAAAAAGAATGAATGAAATCGGACCACCCGTTAACGAATTACAGCTAAGTACACATTTTGACTTTCATCCCCTCTCCCAAGGGAACCGTGCTGAATTTCGGGATAAAAAGTATCCTATATGTTACTCCGTAGTATGAACTTAAAGTATGCCGAGTTTCATTTCAATCCATTCAGTAGATTTTGCGTGATGCGCGCACAAACATACAGATAAACAGACAAACAGATAAACAGACAAACAGACAAACAGACAAACCGACAAACAGACAAACAGACAAAAATTTCAAAAATAGCTTTTTTATGTTCCATTACTTATCCCTAACACCCCCCAGTTATTATTTTGCAAAAATCTTTAATGTACAGATACGGCAATTCTACGATTTTATTATATGTATAGATAACATCCATTAAATTGTGGAGAAATACTGTTATTTTTGAGGTTTCTAATGTGATGTCGTAAATAATTAAATTTTTTCCGCTTACATTGCAAACGCAGGCTGAACCCTACGAGATTTATCAATATAATGTACTAAGTATTGTACACATTGAAAAGGTCTATAGAAAACTCCGCGATGGTATATGTCTATCTCTTATGGATATCCCACAATAACTTTTTTTGTCATTTACTTTTTTACGACAAATAATGGCTAATTTTAGAAGCGATTTTAACCAATACAGCATTAATCCTTATCTAATTAAATACCTTAAGTACATTGTTGATTTATTATAGATCTATATGGCCCTTTACAGCATATGATTTAAATGAATATTTTCGAAGATATTACAGATTTAAAAATTGCGGGACATAGCCTTTACGCGCGGCGCGCGGTTCCAGCCGGCCGGCCGCGCCGGGGCGGTGCGTAAAGTTCTCCCCATATAGCATTTTGAATTTAGCAGCGATCGGACGCGTATGCTATCGGAGCTCTCTAGCGAGGAAAATAACAATCACACTAATGTTATAAAGGCGTTATTAAGTTATTAAGTTTGTGTGTATGTTTGTTCCTCTTCTCCGCCGCAACTACTGAACCGATTTGGCTGAAATTTTGAATGGAGATAGCTTATGCCCTGATTTAACACATAAAGTAACTTTTTATCCCGGAAAAGTATTCCTGTAACCTAACTAAAATAGATATAGACCTCCAAAACGCCACAGAGGGCGCTGACTGTTCTTAGGTAAATCACGCTCACATAACCCATTATTCCAATACTTTGCTGTGTAGCATGCATTGGCAACACATAGGCTACTTTTTATCCTGGAAAAATGCACAGTTCCCACGGGATTTCGAAAAACCCGAAATCTATATCTACAGCTATAGGTAGATTACTATTTACTATAGCGACCTTGCTTGATATTTTAAGTATAAAGGTAGGAAAAGGGAGCGGGAACGGGAACCGGAACTCCACGATTCCCTCGGGATTTGTTCAAAACCGAAATTCACGCGGGCGAAGCCGCGGGCAGAAGCTAGTATAATATAATATAACTCATAGTTAATAATCTTTACAGCACTTTGTAGCCTAAATCCACATTAATGTTACGCTTATCCATGTAAAAATGATAACATTTATAATATACAACGATATTAGCGTTACTTAAAATAATTTTACTGGTGTAGGTACTTAATAATAATAATAATAATAATAGCAATGCATAGAGAAGTCATAGAATGTGATAAAGGACTCACTCCCCTATCCCTGGCTAACATTGAGTGGCAAAAACCGGTGATACTTAGCACCTCTGACCGGGAGACCGTATGGAGGGAGAAGGAGTTGCACGGACGCTTTTTTAAAGCTCTTAATGAGCCTTACGTAGATAAAAGAGCGTCCGTGCAATGGCTGCGCTTTGGTGACCTGTTTGGGGAAACCGAAGGATTTGTCTGTGCGATACAAGATCAGGTGGTAAAGACGCGGAACTACCGAAAGTACATTCTGAAGGATGGCACTCACGACATTTGTCGAGCTTGTCGCCATCCCGGCGAGTCACTCAGACATGTGCTTTCGGGATGTTCGGCGCTTGCCAACACTGAGTATCTGCACAGACATAATCAAGCAGCCAAAATTCTCCATCAAGAGCTTGCTCTTAAGTACGGTCTCCTGGATGAGAGACTGCCCTACTATAGGTATACACCGGTGCCAGTTCTCGAGCGCGACGGAGTCCGGCTCTATTGGGACCGGTCCATCATCACGGACAGGACGATTCTGGCGAATAAGCCTGACATCGTGTTGATGGACCGGGCACAGTCGAGGGTGGTTTTAGTGGACATCACCATCCCCCATGACGAGAACCTTGTGAGAGCTGAGACAGAGAAAAAACGAAAGTATCTAGATCTGGCTCACGAGGTTTCCGCTATGTGGCATGTGGAGTCCACTGAAATCATCCCAATCGTAATATCTGCGAATGGTTTAATCCCGGTCAACCTCGCTCACTATCTGAGGCGACTGGGATTCCGTGGCAGTTCGCTCGCAGCCAAGATGCAAAAAGCGGTGCTGCTAGACTCGGCTAGGATAGTCCGCCGGTTTCTCAACCTGTCGCCCTGACCCCCGGCCGTCTGGTCACCCCTGCCGGGGTGTAGTCCTCCGCCCGCTACAAGTATTTATTTATGTAAGGTATATGTAAGTTTATATATCTGTATGTATTTAGGTTTATTATATTACTCTTTGGCTTTGTATATGTATTTATTTTGTAGCGGGTGTGAGAGTCAAGATATAGAGATAATAATAATAATAATAATAACGTGATGGCACCAGTTATGGACAGGGTTAAGCGCCGAGTCATACATGAGGAGCTATAACTTTTTTATTATTTAATCTAGAGTGTTATAATTTTACAATGATATACTCAGATATACAGAGCTTCTCACTAACTCCTAAAATTTAGAAATAGTTGAACGAGTTTTGAAATATGGAAACCTAAAAACGATCAAGTGAAATATGTAAAAATCTTTATGATGGACAGTCTAAATCCAGTTATGGACACCCAGTGATGGACAGTTCGTTTTTATCCGATTACTGCAAAGCCAAAAGGAAGGGTTATGATTTTTGTAGTCTATGTATGTATGTTTGTATCCAATTTTTTGTTCTAACGAAGCACCTAAACTACTGGGCCAATGTTGATGAATGAGGTGTTAATTGATTCGTTGTTATAGTTTGGGGGTGACATAGGCTACATTTTATATGCGAAAAAATCAAGAAGTGACGTTCGCACAGCTAAATTGGAATATTAAGTTAGTTTTAGATAGACATAACAGATGGCGCCACTAGCCGCTTGCCCCGCCTTTTCTTCAATTAGTACACAATTGAATACACGTTTTTCTAAATTATTATTTTTAACCCCCGACGCAAAACGAAGGGGTGTTATAAGTTTGACGTGTCTGTGTGTGTATGTGTGTGTGTGTCTGTCTGTTCCCCTGTAGTGCTCAAACGCGTGAACCGATTTGAATGCAGTTTTATTTTGTTTGAAAGGTGAATTAGTCGACAGTGTTGTTAGCTATGTTTGATGAAAATCGAACCAACATGGCCGTCGCTACAAAATGGCGGATTACATATTTTATCACAACTGCCTTAATATGGGTATCAAATGAAAGGACTTGACTAGTAGAATAGCACTATGCAAATCCAAGATGGCCGCCGCCACAAAATGGCGAATGTCAGGGGTTTTTAAATTTTTAATTTATACTTGTATACTATTATGAGTAGTCGGGTTTTAGTTTAAGTATTTAAATATCACTTGCTTTAACGGTGAAGGAAAACATCTTGAGGAAACCTGCATGCCTGAGAGTTCTCCATAACGTTCTCAAAGGTGTGTGAAGTCTGCCAATACGCTTGGCCAGCGTGGTAGACTATGGCCAAAACCCTTCTCACTCTGAGAGGAGACCCGTGCTCTGTAGTGAGCCGGTAATGGGTTGATCATGATGATGATGATGATGATGGGTTTTAGTTTACGAACTTTATCTCTTGTTTTATTTTATATGGATTGTGGGCAAACGAGCAACCTGATGTTGAGTGATTACAATTTGCATCACCAAAGGAACCACTAATACGTTGCCGGCTTTTAAAGAATTTGTTGATCCGCTCCTTGATTATTTCGAATAATATATAAATATCAAAGTTACTTAGAAACAACCAAGGTTCGCCACATTTCAATTTGACACTTGTCTATTTGAGGACGTTTACAAAATGGTTCCATAATTTTTTATTTGTTTCAACTTCTTAATCCTGATGCTGTAGGGTACTACCCACCTAAACTAAAGGGATTCAGGAACTGTCCACTATGACTTCATATTTTTGGTACCAAGCTTAGATTGAATCACGGACCTCTGAGTCCCAGCTCCTTAATCCTGATGCAGCACGATACTGCTCACATAAGCAGCGAGGAATTTTCGCCTGTTTTTTGAAAAGATGAATAAGTGTTTTTCTAGGTCTGTTACCTGTAAAAGGTTTCCTTTCTTCTTGCGTAATAATTACTTGGACACTGTCCAAGAGGGCAAAAGGTGATCCTTAGCTATGTAGAATCTTCTTTCTAGGTGAAAGAAGGTTCCTCATTCATAGCTACTCGTATGACACGTTTTACTATTAACACTTCTTTATTTTGTGTTAATATAGAGCTAGACCCCATATTGCATACAAGCGGATGCCTGTGATTTCGTCCACGTGGATTTAGGTTTATTATAATCCCGCGGGAACTCTTTGTTTGTTCTAAGCTCCTTTGAGATCATACCTACATTTCTAAAAAATGTTAAAAGTGGCGCATCTAAATATAAAAAATATCAACTGCGTGATAATTTTTTTTCTCTTTCACTTTTGATCACAGTATTTTTTAGTCAAAAAAATTATATTTTCGAAATAACCTTTTCAACCCCTTTAATTTGACACCCCACTTGATAAGATTTGAAGGAAAAAATTTTTAAGATGCAATCCTTCTACTATACCGAACTGTACTGATTTGGCTGAAATTTTGATAGAGATAGATTATGCCATGACTTAACACATAGGCTACTTTTTATCCTGAAAAAATCCACAGTTCCCACGGGATTTTGAAAAAACCAAAATCTATAGCTACGGTTATAGGTAGATTACTATAGCAAACCTCCTTGAAAGTAGCTATAAAAGTTGCATAAGGGAGCGGGAACGGGAACCGGAAATCCACGATTCCCTTGGGATTTGTGATAAGTATAAATTAAAAATTTTAAAAACCCCTTTTGTGGTGGCGGCCATCTTGATTTTCATCAAACATAGCTAACAACACTCTCTACTAATTCACCTTGCAAACAAAAAAAAACCGCATTCAAATCGGTTCATCCGTTTGAGCGCTACAGGGGAACAGACAGACACACACACACACACACACACACACACACACACACACACACACACACACACACACACACACACACACACACACACACACACACACACACACACACACACACACACACACACACACACACACACACACACACACACACACAGAGAGAGAGAGAGAGAGACACACGTCAAACTTATAACACCTCGTCGTTTTTGCGTCGGGGGTTAAAAAACCGAACTTCACGCGGGCAGAAGCTAGTTAAACTATACAAGTTTAATTTTGACTTGTAATTGTGTTTACATGATAAGAATAGATAGGTCCATGACTGGATTTTTGATGTGTTTCCGATCCAGTAATGGACATCCCCTCTAAAACTTGAAAATAACTCTATGTCGCATTTATTCCTTCACGAGCATGTTTTAAAGTTTATATCTAAGTGATTTAATCATTGTAAATTTACATTTTATTCAGAAACGAGAATCCATCGATCAAAACGTTTATTTACCTTCTTAGCGATTTGCTTAAGAAAACTATTGAAATCGAAAGATATTTGCACACAACATTTTGTTCGCCTTGTCATTTTAAAACAAAATGGCCGTTTCATATGATATTTGTCAATATGACAAACAGATCCCTATTCTACATGGTTTAAATGTTGCTAGCGGTAAAACTCTAATCTAGCTCTTATTTTTGTTAAAAACGGTGAAGGTGGTCAGCTACTGGTGCCTGGTCCATACCTGGCGACACCACGTTAATAAAATCTACTGTAGAAACACGTCGGAGGTATTCAAAGAAAGCAGCCACACAAATAGTGCAGCTCAGCAAAACACAACAAAACAGCATCCTGAGACTACGGAAGCCGGCAGTATTTTATGATATTATTTACCTCAACAATTTGCGGGAATTTGCGAACCGGAACGGAATATTTTTCACATATGAATACTCAAATAATTTACCAATTAATTTGTTATTATTATGACATTGTCAAATTTTATTTCCTCCCTTGCCTCCCTGTAATAGATTTCCTTGAGATTTCCCACAGATTTCCTCACCTCAAAAACAGTAGATATGCGCGGATCATAGATAGCAAATTCGTCATAAGGGCGCAATCTCACAGGACACCAGTGGTGGCGCAACCAGTCGCGCTACCAACAAATTGTATACTTATAGATAAGTACTATATTACAAACATAATATCTGAACCGATGTCAGCGTCACTCAAAGCATAAATGTTGTCAATTTCATAGTGGTATCCGTCATTCCACCGAGTCAGATAAGTTTGTTTGACTATACAGCTCTATGCAGGATACCTTACTTATGGAGGTTCGCTTGCGCAACCAATTTGGCGGTGGCCGAGATCACCGGCTGGTGGCGCAACCATGGTAGTATAGTGAGTATTGGCCTAAAGTTCACTGACGATGCTTTTACAAACTCATATAAATGCGAGTTACTCTGTTTGTCTGCAACCTTTTCACAGTTCAACGGCTGAACAGATTTTGATAAAAGGCTTAGATTGCATCCGGAAGACGAACATAGGGATTACCGAAAATCAAACAGATCCCATGGGGTTTTTTATCGAAATCCACGCTAAAGTCACGACCGTGAACTAGTTTTTGAAATGAAAGGCAGTCATGTGTCATTAATATTTTATTTTTCAGAATACATTTTTTTTTTGGTTTGTTGTTATTGTGTCAGGGATGATTGTCTTTATCTGTAAAGAAATAAAAATAAGTATGCTATGAATTTGTTTCTATGTAATATTTTAGATAGGTATATTTTAGAGGCGTAAGGCAAGAATCCTGTACCCCTACTGTGGGAGGTATGAAATTATACCTCATCAGTCGATTTTCGTATCGCTAATATTGAAGTCGCCTCAGGGTCTACACAGACGTGTGCGTACTCCCAGCGGAATGTTGTCGAATTTCTTGATTTTAAGTATGCAGATATTTAGTGTGTTAGGACGTGTAAATGTGTGTGATAGTTTCAAATTTGTGCGTCCAACCGTTTTTGAAAAATTCGCCAAAAACACTTTCCGCCAGGAGAACGTTCTCCCAGCGGCATGTTTTTTTTCCAACGTGCGCACGAAAAAAAAAATTAGTGCAATAATTAGTGCGTAGCTAGGCGTAAATGTGTGTGTGTAAATGGAATTTGTGTGTCTCAAGACTCCAGAGATATTCAAGATTCCGCTGGGGGAACGTTTCGCTGTTTGCTAGATCTCGTAAACGGCTACGCGTGTAGATGTGATTTTTTGTACACATGTTGCTATGAATTTGTGTGTAATGTTTGTGAAAATAGAATTAGAAAAAAAATTGCCGTTCAGAAATTATGTGTATTAAAGTGAAATCCGGTTATTAGGTCCTAGCACTTCGAATAGGAGTTCTGAAGTTTAATTTCCAACACTAATTTGTTCTTTATGACTGTTTACAATGCCATCTTAAGTTTCATTGGTCTACAGTAGGTAATACATAAGTTATGATCCAATATTACTATGACTTAGCCACTATTTTGTTCGACATTCGATAAGACGAGTTTTTTATGGGTTGGCAAATGAAAAATTATTTCAATAATTAGTGTGTCGGTTCAACTATCTATTTACAAAATTTTAACTTAATACGCTTAATAATTAAAGAAATATAATTAAAAAACCACAAAGAAACGTAATGCAGATATAAACCTACCAAGTTTGAATGGTAACAAAAAAGCGGCCTTGTCATATATGGTGCTAACCTACCGAAATTGATACTATATCATTTTAATATTTTTAGTGATTTTGTACAATCGCGAACACAGTTCTTAACTTATATTTTTATTAGTCTATATATATCTTAATAATAATAATATTTAGGTGTATAATACTTATGTGCTAAATCTGTGATTTAAGAATTAGCATAGGTATAGGTAACTATTCAGTTATTCCATCTGAACTCGATTTATATGCATCCAGCAACAATCAGCATTTTTTTCGCATACAAAAAAACAGCAATAGTTATTTGTGTTACAAGGGGCCAATGGGACGAAAAATAAAGCCAACGCTCTAAGTTTTTTGATATTTATTTATTTATTAGTAATCAACAGCGTTCAAAATAATATTATATGTACATACAGTTAAAGTAGAAATAAATATTAAGGCTACATAGATTACAAAGTAAACAAGTATAAATTAAAAATTTAAAAAACCCCCGACATTCGCCATTTTGTGGTCGTGGCCATCTTGGATTTGCATATTACTATTTTACTAGTCAAGCCCTTTCATTTGATATCCATATTAACGAAGTTGTGAAAACTATATAATCTGCCATTTTGTAGCGGCGGCCATCTTGGATCGATTTTCATCAAACATAGCTAACAACACTCTCGACTAATTCACCTTTCAAACAAATAAAAAACCGCGTTCAAATCGGTTCATCCGTTTGAGCGCTACAGGGGAACAGACAGACACACACACACACACACAGACACGTCAATCTTATAACACCCCATAGTTTTTGCGTGGGGGGTTAAAAATAAGTAATATTAACAATAAATCTCTACAAACAAAATTTGTTTTGCAGTTCATTAAGAAGGGATTTGTGTTAAAATAATTACTTACGTTAAATACTTTTACCCACGGTGCGCAAGTCTGACTCGTACTTGGCCGCTTTTTTACCCGACTATGGCAAAGCCAAGAGGAAGGGTTATGATTTTAGCAGTCTATGTATGTATGTAAGTATGTATGTATGTGGCCGATTTTCGTATGAGATTCTGTGTGTACCACTGTAGCGCCTAAACTACTGGACCGATTTTGATGAATGAGGTGTCTATTGATTTGTTGTTATGGTTCGGGTGACATAGGCTACATTTTATTTACGGAAAAAATCGAGAAGTGACCTTCGCGCGGTTTTCTAGATAATGAAATTATAGTTTCGGATAGACATAACAGATGGCGCTACTAGCTGCTTGCCCCACGCTTTCGCATTAAATTATTAAGCGTAGTCGGGTTTTAGTTTACGAACTTTTTCTTGTTTCGTATCACGATGACATTTTGTATGTTGTAAAATCACAACCCTAGGTGCGAAACCCAAAAAAAATTAAAACATTTCCTATAAAACTTGCAATGCATTTTGCACGATATACATTACGGGTTTGAAAAATATTAAATAATACTAAACCACTAATACTACAAGTATAAGACAAATGGTTATTGGTATTGGATTGCGTTCAAGTAGTATAATATAATAGCGCTAAATTTTCGAGAGCGATCCCTTTATACCCTGTACCCAGTATTAATGTGTAAGAATGTTCATTTGACAATTAAAAAAATTAATGTATCAATAAGTTTTCTTTTTTTTCCAATCACTTTTACGTGCTGTGAAGTGTGAGCTCAACCACTATTGAAGCAGCTGACGTTTGGAGCTGTCATGGGTTAGGAGAAAACTATTATTGTTAAAATTTTCGGTCGGTATGAAATGAGTTGTTCAACTATATTTGTACCTCCCGTAGTATTAGTTTAAGTAGCTGCATAGTTTAAGATAATAATTTAACTTCTGAAAAATTTCTTTGTACATTTTTTTTATATTTTGTTGATTTTTTATAAATCGTATGTGGTGACTGGTAAATTTTGGAAACGCTGTATGTGGTCCCTACGTTTTGCATGCATATGTCTTGAAATTGGTATAGATTTAAAAATATGTCGGCTCGTTGATATTGTAGTGTGAATGGTCCTAGCGTTGCGCCATTACGTCATTCCCACTACCAACATTTTATTGTAAGAGAGAGAGAGCGGTGGCGCGTGTGACACATTCCGATCTGGGCTCTCGACGAGAGCGCTGCTTCGTTCGTGCGGTGTACTGTGTTATATAGGTTGTGTTGTACAAAGTAGGTCGTATCGTGCGATGTGTGTCGTGTAGCTTAGATTAGATTGGCTGGCGATGGTTCGGTAAAGGGGAGGTGGTGTACCGACTAGGTAGGGCAAAGTTAGTCAGTTAGTGTGTCAGTTAATGAGAAGGCTTTTCAATTAGGCCCGTACCCATGTGACGCCCACAGCAATGTAATTCGATCTACCCTGATAATGAATAATGATACTACTAGAATAGCCTTCTGATGTCGTCTCTGGTCCATCCGCTGGTCATCACTGGCGACATCAGAAGTGGGATCTGAAGGGCAAATTGATGAGCCGGAGCCTTTAACTGCATTTGCGTTTGTCGGTCTCCTTCTTGGCAAAAAAGCCTTGTAGAACCGGTGTTGTGTGCGCGACGCGGGTCGTTTTCATTTTGTTAAGATTTCGGTGCCGCGATTCTTCTCGTTAAAGAAAGTATTGCGAATAGGCTATCGGGTATGCGTTATAATGAAATTGAATTACCGGTATTGAGAATTCAAGTGTTAATAGTACCTTGCAAATTTTATGTGAAATTTTTAATTGATGGACACACCCACTTTACAAATTTTTGTTTCACGTTATATTAGATGAGTTTTTGCGTTAAGTCGTGATATTTTAAAGGCAAGTTGTGCAATGACTGCGGATACTTTTTCTATTTCAAAGTGTAAAATAGTTTTCGGATATTGATACGGATATACCAGATGAGGATAAACCGCGACTATTGTCATTGCTTAACGAAAACTCGGATTTCTCGATTAACAGATTACCGCGTTTAAGGGTCACAACCGGAAAACTTAAGATTAGTTTAGTTGAATCCTCGTAAAACGGTTTAGCGTCATATGCACCGCCTTTGATTTACGGCAGGTGGTTCGTGATAAAATTAGCGAGATGTTATATGCGGGTAACCGACCCAAATGGAAATGTGAACTCAATTGTTCACCTTTTTCTAGGAATTTTTAGTTAATAAAAGCGTGACGGTACTGAGCGATTGTGTGTGGGTTTCCGAGAATTGATCGGCCACACTGTTACCGATTGTATCGGATCAGATTGCGCGTTTATGTGGTGCTAACTGTAACTAGTGTTTAGATTAGGAACCGGGTTAGCTTCAGGGGCCTGGCGGGCTGCCTAAGTTTTTGAGGGCTTTTTGAAGTAGGGCTGGCGATCTCGGGTATACCGATTGCTGAGGATAATTAATAGTCGCTCGAGGACGATCGAATGTCAGGGTTGGCCGTGAAGGCTGGCGAGCTGTATGTCGATAACAACGGACAGCGCTAAGCTGATAACAAAAACCAACTAACAAAAAAAAAAAACCAAAAAAAAAAAAATCGTGATTAATTGAAAGTAAAGTTCTACAAATACTCGCAGAATAATTAAATACCCGCTATTGAGATGAGTGATTAGTTTGACAAATGGTTTTGGTTGCTAACCAAATTCTGTTGTCCAGGTACCTTCATCGATGTTCAAAAGTAAGCAAGTTCGAAACGTGGTTGTGATAAAGCCGTAAAGAGGTTGTAGTTCTTAAAATGGTTCATCAAGATGATGATATGATAAATGATAAATGGTTTGCACGATTGGAACTAAAGAAATAGGATTGCGTTTACGGGAAGTAGTTTTTGATCAGTTATGTTAAAAAGTTAGACGCCGCCGAGTTTCTTACTGGTTCTTCTCGCTAGGTTGCGGCATTCCGAACCAGTGGTAGATTCATTTTAGTTTGAAACTGTAATTGTAAAAGTAACTTTAACCGTGATATTTGATTGAGGGTTTGCGATAGCAATTGCACCCTAATCAGATGAGTATTGCCATTTTCGGGACTTGGCAGGGAAAATGACGTGTGCGTGTGTGATGTAGTTAATTAAATGGACTGGCCTATATATGGGTCGACGTTCTTGAGCAGATCTTGAGCAGAGACTGTGATTATTATTTTGACTATGACAATGACTTTGGCCTTTGTTATTGGAGGGCGAGTGAATAGTCTAAGGAGCTGGCTCATGCGGGTTGAGGTTCCAGATCACTTCATTTACGGCAGTGTGTGAACGTGTGACGTTCGTTGTTGGTGTGAGCTAGATGGTGAGTGAATGGTCTAAGGAACTGGCTCATGCGGGTTGAGGTTCCGGATCACTTCATTTACGGCAGTGTGTGAACGTGTGACGTTCGTTGTTGGTGTGAGCTAGGTGATGAGTGAATGGTCTAAGGAACTGACTCATGCGGGTCGAGGTTCCGGATCACTTCATTCGTGGCAGCGTGTAAACGTGTGTTTCAAGTGGGAAGGGCGCTGACTAGTTGTGTGTGTTTCATGTTGTCTATCCTGGGCTTTGGTGGTGACATCCGGGTCATACACACTATTTGTGTTGATTGAAAGGATTCACTAGTGCCTCCCAGATGAGTTCCGGAGTCTATCCTGGTAAGAGTGTCGTCCGGGCCAGACTCGTGGGAGTTGGTTGAAGGGACACACTCCTTCCAGATGTTGTGTTATAGTAAGTTCCTGAGTCGATCCTGGTAAGAGTGTCGTCCGGGCCAGGCTCAAGGGAGTTGGTTGAAAGGACACACTCCTTCCAGATGTGTATTGCGATTGACAGCTGAAGTGATGACTGACAATTGACAGATTGAAGTACTGACTGGTTGGGTGTTATATTAAGTTCCTGAGTCTATCCTGGTAAGGAAGTGTCGTCCGGGCCAGACTCAAGGGAGGTGGTTGAAAGGACACACTCCTTCCAGATGTGTATTGTGATTGACAGCTGAGGTGATGACTAGCAATTGACAGATGGTTGGGTTGGGTCTGTTGTACGTCTTCACATGAGGTGGTGGTTGGTTGATGCGATTGACAGCTGGTGTGATGATTGACAATTGATGCATGACAGACGGAGGTGACCTAGAAGCAGTGAAGTGTCAGGGATGGGCGAGCGTATTTAGAGGTGTACTTCACCTGTGTGTTGTTCTTTGTAGACATCCTTGGACGCTGGCAGTCGCACGGGGACGTGCGAATGTCAGTATGGCCGTGTCGGCTCGTTGATATTGTAGTGTGAATGGTCCTAGCGTTGCGCCATTACGTCATTCCCACTACCAACATTTTATTGTAAGAGAGAGAGAGCGGTGGCGCGTGTGACACATTCCGATCTGGGCTCTCGACGAGAGCGCTGCTTCGTTCGTGCGGTGTACTGTGTTATATAGGTTGTGTTGTACAAAGTAGGTCGTATCGTGCGATGTGTGTCGTGTAGCTTAGATTAGATTGGCTGGCGATGGTTCGGTAAAGGGGAGGTGGTGTACCGACTAGGTAGGGCAAAGTTAGTCAGTTAGTGTGTCAGTTAATGAGAAGGCTTTTCAATTAGGCCCGTACCCATGTGACGCCCACAGCAATGTAATTCGATCTACCCTGATAATGAATAATGATACTACTAGAATAGCCTTCTGATGTCGTCTCTGGTCCATCCGCTGGTCATCACTGGCGACAAATATATTGTAAGTGACTGTTTGTGAACCTAATAAATAAAATAAATAAATAAAATTTTCACTAATTATTGTGTACGCGATTGTACAATACCAATAACGTTATTATGCTGTCACTTTCGGTAAGTTAGCACCATATATGACAAGGCCGCTTTTTTGTTACCATTCAAACTTGGTCGGTTTGTGTCTTCATTTCGTTTCTTTCTGGTTTTTTAATTATATCTCTTTAATTATTAAGCGTATTAGGTTAAAACGTTGCACATAGATAAATGAACCGACACACTAATTATTGGAATACATTTTCATTCGCCAATCCATAAAAAACTCGTCCAATCGAATGTCGAACAAAATAGTGGCAAAGTCATAGTAATATTGGATCATAACTTAAGTATTACCTACTGTAGACCAATGAAACTTAACAAGGCATTGTAAACAGTCATAAAGAACAAATTAATGTTGGAAATTAAACTTTAGAACTCCTATTCGAAGTGCTAGGACCTAATAACCGGATTTCACTTTAATACACATAACTTCTGAACGGCAATTTTTTTTCTAATTCTATTTTCACAAACATTACACACAAATTCATAGCAACGTGTGTACAAAAAATCACATCTACACGCGTAGCCGTTTACGAGATCTAGCAAACAGCGAAACGTTCCCCCAGCGGAATCTTGAATATCTCCGGAGTCTTGAGACACACAAATTCCATTTACACACACACATTTACGCCTAGCTACGCACTAATTATTGCACTAATTTTTTTTTTCGTGCGCACGTTGGAAAAAAAACATGCCGCTGGGAGAACGTTCTCCTGGCGGAAAGTGTTTTTGGCGAATTTTTCAAAAACGGTTGGACGCACAAATTTGAAACTATCACACACATTTACACGTCCTAACACACTAAATATCTGCATACTTAAAATCAAGAAATTCGACAACATTCCGCTGGGAGTACGCACACTACACAGACGGACTTGCAAGCCGACTGCAAAATAGCAGTTAAAAAATGTAATATATACATACCGTGAATTTGTTCTTGTGTGACAGTTATTTAGGAGGTTTGACTGGTTTCTAAAAAAGAAAAAGTTGTAGTTAGAAACTACATATTTTATATATATATGCAAATAAAAATGCATTGACCAGGTACTTAGTAAGTTTAGTTTATCATAAAGCAATCTGAATGAATCACCAGTTTGATCTTTAGTGTTCAGTTTATAAGTAAACGCCAGAGCATTTAAAATTGACCTGCTTATAAATATTACTAATAATGACAGTAGACCAACAATAAAAAAACTTGCAAAAATGCAAGTCTAACTTTTAGACTAAAGTAAATAAAAAGTATAATAAAAAATATAAACTAAGTGTAGAATGCGTCGTCGTATATGTGCATTGTGCACCTAATATGCGAAACCTACTTAGACGCAATGATCAATCTATCTACATAAAACATCGTTATACGATTGGCATAGCTCATGAGCGGCGAAAGGTTTAATAACTTGTTTAATACTCTATGGTAAGTCAATAATAATTACTGTTAAAGTTTTAGATGGCTCTCGATCTCTCTCTGAAGTAGGAGTAGTGGTCTCGGGATTTAATTTTGGATCTTGGTTGTGTTCGGATTGTTGCAGCGCCAATGCAAGTGCCGCTGCGGGTTTTGCTTGATCGTCTTTCACTGAAAGATACATTTAGGTACAAGTCGCAGCAAATAAGTCGAGCGGTGACCTTCAAATGCGCAGAAGTCGAAAATGAGATATCTCGGGGTGTGAGGGGGTCGTGGGGAGGGCGTGGAGATCGTTCGTAAGTGCTGATTGGCTCTCCAATCGTATTGTGTCCCGCTCACTCGTACGATGCTGCGTGCACTTGAAGGTCACCGCTCGACTTACGTGTCGGGGGTTATATTATGAAGATAAACTGATAAGAAAATGTGGGTAGTTACAGAAGTCTTCGTTTGACACTATTAATAGTAGCACTACGTCTTAGTCTGGCACAGTTCTTTCATCAGAGGTTACCTCATATACAAAAAAATCCTAAAAGTCGCTGTTAGTCTCCATAATTTCTCTTATTGATATATTTGTCTCATCTCTATGTTTAAGATAGGGTGACCTTAGTGCCAAAGTTCCAGCTCAAATAATTCCCAAAGTTAGGTATTTAATATTAATTTTTTACAACTGCCAATTTTACGCAGCCTAGAAGTGGGCATGATAAGTTTATTTTTGTTTCTGATATTAATATTATGAGTCACATTTTCGTTTTTATTGATTACAGAATAATGCTAATAATTTAGTTAAAACTTTTTATTCATCTATCATTAGTATATTTTTAAACCTGCTACGTCGAGGTAACTTCCGTTCGCATCATAAAACTCTTCATTACCAGCAGCCTCCTTCGTTGGGAGGGACCCAGAAGAAGACGTAGTTGATCCGGGTTTATTCGCAGCAACCGGGTGGCTATGCCGCTTCTTCTTCTTGGTTTTAGCTTCTGGTGTTACTCTCTCGGTTGTCGGTTCATCTTTCTTAATATCATGAAGCTCCAGTACGAATGGTTGATTGATTGGGAATAGACCAGACTTCGAGGATGAAGAAGATTCATCAGTTTCGTCTGACAGATCAGGAATATCGTTTTCTGTGACATTTATAAGGTTAATATTATTACTATTCATCATCATCATCATCATGATCAACCCATTACCGGCTCACTACAGAGCACGGGTCTCCTCTCAGAGTGAGAAGGGTTTTGGCCATAGTCTACCACGCTGGCCAAGCGGATTGGCAGACTTCACACACCTTTGAGAACATTATGGAGAACTCTCAGGCATGCAGATTTCCTCACGATGTTTTCCTTCACCATTAAAGCAAGTGATATTTAAATACTTAAAACGCACATAACTCCGAAAAGTTAGAGGTGCGTGCCCGGGATCGAACCCACGACCTCCGATTAGAAGTCGGTTGTCCTAACCACTAGGCTATCACAGCTTTTCTTTGAGTCCGCATCATGACTTCGAAATATGTTACGCCGAATAATACGACACCGAATGTTTATAATAACGTATAACGTGATGACGAAAGCACATTATAACGTTTATCGTAACAACGAAAATATGTGATAACGTATCACGCAATAACGAATGCACGTTATAACGAAAAACATCATACCGAACTACGCGCCTCGAAATAACTTAGGGATGGCCTTTTTTAGGGTGCCGTACCCAAAGGGTAAAAACGGAGTCCTATTAATGTAACTCTGCTGTCTGTTTGTACGTCTATCTGTCTATCCGCCGGTCACAGGTCTCTAGTTCGTAGACGAAATGAGTAACAAACCTGAAATTTTGGTACACATATTTTGTGTAAAACGTTGGCGCAAAACCAAATATTGAATTAAAAATTGAAAGAAATTATTTTTCAGGGGGCATACATGAAAAAGGAGCCGGAAATTTTTTTTTTGGGTTTTTCTTTCACGGTTAGCTGCGATATCTAGCTTGGAAATTAAATATTTCTTACACCCAAAATATTATGTTGTTCATAATTATGTACGGAACCCTAAAAGAGTGAGGCCCGATTCACACTTGGCCGGTTTTTTTTAATTCAATGTTTGGTTTTGGGTCAAAGTTCTACACCAAATACCAAAATTTCAGGTTTGTAACAATGCCTGTTGTCTAAGTAATGTACGTGTATGTAACCGGTAACGTAATGTAGTTCGTCTACGTGCTAGACACCTGTGACCGGCGGACAGACAGACAGACAGCAGAGTTACATTAATTATAGGACTCCGTTTTTACCCTTTGAGTACGGCACCCTAAAAAGGGCCATCCCTAAGTTATTTCGAGGCGCGTAGTTCGGTATGATGTTTTTCGTTATAACGTGCATTCGTTATTGCGTGATACGTTATCACATATTTTCGTTGTTACGATAAACGTTATAATGTGCTTTCGTCATCACATTATACGTTATTATAAACATTCGGTGTCATATTATTCGGCGTAACATATTTCGAAGTCATGATGCGGACTCCTTTTTTTTTATTACTATTATCAGGGTATAATTAAAACCTAACGCCCTAGGTCATTGAATAAAGTCCCAAGTTATTTGTCTTCGTTCTAAAAGGAATGAGAGGACCATAAGGATATCTATCTATCTATACATATAATAAAATCGTAGACTTGCCGTATCTGTTCATTAAAGATTTTTGCAAAATAATAACTGGGGGATGTTAGGGATAAGTAATAGAACGTAAAAAAGCTATTTTTGAAATTTTTGTCTGTTTGTCTGTTTATCTGTTTGTCTCTATGTTTGTGCGCGCATCACGCAAAAACTACTGAATGGATTGAAATGAAACTTGGTATGATTTAAGTTCATACTACGGGGTAACATATAGGATACTTTTTATCCCGAAATTCAGCACGGTTCCCTTGGAAGAGGGGATGAAAGTTAAAATGTATGTTACGCTTGTCCATACTAATATAATTATAGATGTGAAATTAACTCTCTTTATCGGACTTCCTGTTATCTTTTCACGGCTCAACCACTAAACAGTTTTTGATTTTTGTGCACAGGATAGCTAACATCCTGAAGACGGTCACAGGCTACTTTTTATCCCGGAAAGTCAAAATTCTCACAGGGTTTTATATAATCTTACTACGAAATATAATGACTTAGACGGTATGAATAGGTAAAATTTTATGTAAACGCTTACCAAAGCTATCCATCGTTGTTGATTCTTCCCGAAATAGAGAGTGCCTTATCGATTGCTTGACGTTGATGGATGCGGAGTTTTAATTTAGGTGTCCATTTTGATGCAAATTTTGATCAATCGCCTTTTATTTTTCCTATTATAAGCGCATTTTGTTGATTGCTATTGCTGATTTGGATTTAAAATTTATGTAAGTAAGTATATAAAATATGTTCTATCCGAAGCTTGTCCTTTTGAGATTTGACAAAATTACTTAATCGATTTTCAAATTTGAAACCATATTTATAAATAGTTTTTTTATGTTCGATACTTTGAAGTCTAATAGCAAAAGAGATTATTATAGGTACCTATATGTATATTTAAAAAAATGTAATCCCATCAGTGGGAAGTTTGATTTCAGGTAAGAAACCAGTCTATCTATGCTACGAATATGAGCAGATATAATCAAAGATCTAGATACTAATATAATATCTAAGCTTCTATTGAAACGATAAAAGGGTTGAATAAAGAAAGGATTTCTACATTATAGGCTTATAATATTTTTCGCAGTTCCATTTTACGACGTGATCGACAGTGACCTTGTAGTCTTTAGGGACTGCCCTTTGACCTTTTTTATACTATATCCACGATATAAGTAACGGACAAATCCTTATAGGGTGATAAAACTATATGCATAATGTCCTATAAATTAGTATACGACTTACCTACTTCTAAAAGTACTTTATTTTGAAGTTCTAGAACAACTTAACTTTTATTAGGATTATTAGATTCATAATTCATTCACCTTGCATCTTGATTATTGTCATAAATTATATAGGAAAGTGACTAAACATTTGTTACAGAAAATGTATGTATCTGCAAGAAAATGCTTTGTATTAAATAGGTAGGTATTTTGAATGGTGCCCCGAGATAACGGGCTCTCTCGTTATTCTTATGTACATGTCACATAATCAAGTTTGAAGTTATTTATTTCAAACAAAATTACAAAATTGGTACACAGTGCACACTTTTTGAATGTACATTTTACAACTACAAGAAACCGCATTCAAATCGGTCCACCCGTTTGAGCGCTACAAGGGAACAGACAGACACACACACACACACACACACACACACAGACACGTCAAACTTATAACACCCCGTCGTCTTTGCGTCGGGGGTTAAAAACAATATTATGGAATTGAGACTATAATACATATTTACAACAAGAACATATATATATATACATACATACATACATACATACATACATACATACACTGCTAAAATCATAACCCTTCGTTTTGGCTTTGCCGTCGTCGGTTAAAAACTGAAAGCCAAACCTCTAACTATACTATCTTAGCTCGCGTAGCTTAGGCATCTTTTCATGCTTTGGTTCACAGCGCAAATTATACCTAGAGCTAAGTGAAGCAAGCTAACTAAATTGTGGATTAGCTCTACTACGATTCCATCTAAGCTAAGTAAACTTTGTCTTCTGCCTCCCTTCACCCCTGCGCCGTCTTTACATCTTTTAGTTTTCGATACTAACCTACATATTATAGCTCGCATAGTTTCGCTTAGCTCACATCATGATTGGTTGCACGCTAAGCTACGTGAGCTAAGTCAGTTTAGTTTGTGGTGTGGGTTGCCTTTAAACTTAAGCTGCGATGATTCCAAACGGGCCGTATTTGGTCACTTATAAGTGCAATATTAGCCCGCCAACTCGCATTGGAGTAGCGTGGCGAGTCTAAGCTCTAAATGCCTCTCTCCTATGAGAGAGGAGGCCTGTGCCCAGCAGTGGGACGTCAAAAAGCTGTAGTGGTGGGTGGTGGAGGTACAATATTATATAGCAACAATAATAGACAGAAAAAACTGAGGCTATATTATAATAGACTAGCTGACCCCCGCGACTTTGTTCGCGTGTTTTTCTTTGCTATAAACCTCACGGAGCCCGAGACCTTTCCAACGAATGCAAAACCGTGGAAATCGGTTCGTGCCTTCTGGAGTTATAGCGTCAGGAAGGAAAACCCGACTTATTTTTATATAGTAGATTTGACGACGAATGCATATAGAAAGTCCTTTAGGTATAAGAGGTACTTAGAGTTTGTCATCTTCTATAATAATAGACAAGAATTTTTCCCGGGATTTACATGGATATAAGAGCAACGTTTATACAACGCGGCGCTCGCGAGAATAGTCTTTGTAGTAGCTGTACTTCCCGAAACAAGAGACGTGTGGTTACTGTGAATTTTGAACTTGATGGACAGATAAGTAAAATCTTTTAGACGTCACAAGAATGGTCACAATCCGATTAACAGTTTCAGAGAAATCTGCGGACAAACAGATACATACATAGGTACACCTACCTAAATCTATGAAATATATATTTGTTTAGGAGTCGTTATAGATTATCATAATATTATGTGAATATTTTGCAGTTCCAATAATATTACATACACACCTACTGTCAAATTGATAACCTTCTTTTTTTGAAGTCGGTTAAAAATAACTAGAAGTTTGTCTTTAGCTTTCTCGTTAAGCGTTTCATGGACAAGTGTAAATTAAAAATTAAAAAAACCCCCGATATCGCCACAAAATGGCGACATTTTGAGGCGGCAGCCATCTTGGATTTGCATAGTGCTATTCTACTAGTCAAGCCCTTTCATTTGATACCCATATTAAGGGAGTTGTGAACAAATATGTAATCCACCATTTTGTAGCAGCGGCCATCTTGGATCGATTTTCATTAAACATAGCTAACAACACTCTCGACTAATTAAGCTTTCAAACAAAAAAAAACACATTCAAATCAGTTCACCGGTTTGAACGCTACAGGGGAACAGACAGACATACACTCACACACACACAGACACGTCAAACTTATAACACCCCGTCGGTTTTGCGTCGGGGGTTAAAAATCCAGTCGAATAGTCGGACTGAATATCGTATGTTACATTTCACATAGTCCTCTCCGAGCTTGCAACAAAACCTTTCATAGTAATAGCCATTCCGTATTATTTACGCTGGAAGCGACGTCACCGTACGTTATGGAACGTTCCAGCAAATTTGAATAAACCGCAGCTGCAGAGCAACCCGTACTGTGTGGGTATTCCGAGCTAGCACACCTCGAAAACTTTACTAAATACTACACACGGAAAAACTGCAATACGTAATGCAAAATGAACCCAGACTATTATTTTACCCGACTGGTTTTACCCGACTGGGTATATGTGTTTCACCTGTGTGTATGTATGTCCATTCCTATGTCCGCTTGTAACTAATCAACGGCTCAACGGATTTTGATAAATGATACGTCATTAGATTTGTCTCAATGACGCGAGTGTTATAGGGTACCTAAATTAAAGAAAAAATCAAAATGGCGGACTTTATGCGCTTTAATGTGCGAGCTGAAAAAAAATTTTTTCTTCAAGACCCTCGAATGGGGTATCAAAATAAAGGGATTCAAAAGGCAAATACGAAAATGTATACAATCTATATGTTTTAAATCAATTTGGAGTGACAAATCATGAAAAACAAAATAAATAACAACTACACTGTAAGTGGTACGGTGGTAGTTTATTAATTTTTTAGTTCGTTTTTTAGCATGGCAGTCGGGTTTTTTTTATTTTTAAATTATAGCTTGTTTTAAAGTTTACGACTTTAAAACAAGCTATAATTTAAAATTTTAGTCATTCAAATATTTATTTTACAACATTTCCGCTTGGGGCGCTGGCTGTAGACGAATGGCTGACGAATGGAAGGCGAATAGCTTTTTTTAAGGTTAGAGTTCGCTAACACGAATATGTTGTTCGTCGTCGAAAATCGTGTTGGCGAACTCAAACCTTAAAAAAATGCCAGTTTAGATCCATTTCACTCTGAAGTCACTGTGTTTAGATATTATGTAGTATTTAGTAATATTTTCGAGTTGTGCAAGATCGGACTAACCATACTATGTTGTTTTGATCCACTTGGATCGTTAGTCGCGCATGGTTGACATCTCGAATTGTGGGGGAAAATATGGATATCTGAATAAAAATAAATTGGTACGGAATACGGGCGAAAAAATAAACTATATATAGTCTATCTATATATAGTAGGTATATTTATAAAGTCGTCGGCCTTCCTTTTGGAGGGACCGCACTCAAGTTTTCGTAGTTATGTGCGTTTTACGCGCAATCCACACGTTCGCCAACATTGTGGCCCATCTTGTGGCCCAATACTTGGGCCATCTTGCAGTGCGGGGAGTTTGTGCTGTTTCGGTAGGTATTGGAATAATGGCCTACAAGTTAGCGCGAGATCCATTTGGTGTCGGTTTTTTGAAAAAATCAAAGGATATTGGGCAGAGTTATGGCCGCGCGTCCACACGTTGGCCGCGATTTCAGTTTGCTATGAGCTCTCGGAGTGATCGCACGCATGCACGTCTTTTAAATTTTATATTCACGCGTCGTAACTAGTATAATGTCCACAAAATTGCAGTGACAATGACCAATGATGAAACCTTTTGCTTTATAGAGCCCTACCAAGCCGAAAATTGTTTGTGAAATTCAAGAAATAAAATAAAAAAAATAAAAACATACAATTTTCGTATACACATTCACGTAGATGCGGTATGCTGTGAATAAATAAACCGCAGCAGCTGTTAACGTTTCAATATTAATTTTAATAAATACGTCCGCACATTGGCCCTAACCGAAGCATACTGAACGACCTTCCAACGTGTGGACGCTACACAATCTCTTGGCCCAACACCTTCCATCTTGTTCGCCACAATGTTGGCCAACGTGTAGAGGCGCCGTTAAGTTAGACATAGATGGTTTTAAACAATTAAATATCACATGCATTTCTGAGACTTCTCCATAATGTTGTCACCTGGCGTGTGAAGTGTGCACCGCACTCGGCCAGCGCGGGTGGACTACGGCCTGAATCCTGACCACTTTCAGAGAGTAGGATGGTGATGGTTTGATAATGATGATGAACTTTATACCTATCTTAAAACTACACTACTTCTTAGACTAAGTTCTTAATCTTCCAAAACGGAGTTGCCAAAAGTTTGAGAGGTCGTATGTTCTATAACTACATATTATAAAACAAAGTCCAGCGCCACGTCTGTTTATCTGTCTGTCTGTTCGCGATAAACTCAAAAACTACTGAACGGATTTTCATGCGGTTTTCGCCAATAGATAGAGTGATTTATGACAAACATTAAGGTGTATAATTTGATAATGTTTTATGCAAATTGGTTGAAAAGTGGCGATAATTGTTGAAAATGTCCGAAAAATCAAGTCACCTTGGAGCTTTCATCAAAAACGCTGCCTAATCCCTTTGAGATATATAAAAACAATATATGGTGGGATAGTAGCAGGTAATTACTACCAGTGCGAAGCCGGGGCGGGTCGCTAGTTAAAAATATAAAATAGAGAACTTGTTAGTATGTAGATACTCTGTTTAGTTTATTAGTATCAAATTAATGACTCAGAGCAAACCGTTTTCAGGTTTTTCTTACGTAGTATATATGCAAATTAGTTTTACAATAGGTACTATATTAATATGATAGTCATATACATGTATGATAGTGATACAATAATATATTACTTAAAAAAATTCACAAACCGGTTAACTATCTAGCTATTTAGCAATTTGTAATATAAAACGCGTACGTAACGACGCCGCAACAGTCCCTTGGGGTTCCAACGCAGAGCAGTTAGTTACAAGGGTACCAGCCAATACACAAACATACAACATGAAGTCTGCACTCGCTTCCCTGCTCATCGTGGTGAGACCTTCTTGCTTCTTCTTGTTAGCACCTGTTATTATGCCATCAAAAACTTAGCGCTATTATTATGCTACCCAAACACAATCCAATACCAATACCAATTATTAGTGGTTTAGTACCTATTTAGTATTATTCAAACCGGCAATGTAACGTGTACAGCTCGGGGTCAATGCCCCGCGTACGGAGTAGGTACTGTAGTGCACGCATCGGGCGGCCGGCGACAACATTTTTTTTGTGGTATCTTGTCAGAAATTATCACTACTATTATATTACCTGTCTTCGTTTCCGAAAGCAGTCCCCTTAAACCAGTTATTGCTGCCTCGTTGGTCTAGTTGATAGCATATAGACTGCAGATCACGAGGTCCTGGCTGCAATTCTCAAGTTGGACAGAATATAATGATTAAGTATTGATTTTTTCAAAAAGCAGTAGTAGAGAACCTCCGAGCATAGCTCATTCCATCGCTCTCTGAGTGACTCTGAGCTTTTTTATGAGGCCCATAGGGTTGATCATTACGATGATAGTTTCACGTTAATTTACTTGTTGCAGACCCTATTCATCTTATTCCTTGAGACAACCTCCATACCCGTGGCTTCAACTCCATGCCTCGTGGGCGACGGTCAAACTGAACAAGCCCTGAATACCCTGGCCAAAGACAAAGCTGCTCTCGAACTCGTCATCGCCAGAGTCGCTGCACTCACGGGCGCAGTTGATGAATCACTCGAGGAAACCTCCTGTGAAATACAAAGCGCTCTAAAAAAAGGATTATTACAGAACTCCGTCCAGCAGTTCGTCTCCAAAGCTTTTGACATTACCTATGCAGCTCTTGCTGACGCAATAAACGCTGTGGAACGGGCCTTGGCTAAGACCACTGAGGCGTGCGCTCAGGAGAGTTTAACCCTAGTCCTTAACTGGCTGAAGACTATACTGGAGCTTGTCCCTAGTAGGGAGAACGCGATAAATGCCGCGCTAGCAAATGGCACCACTGAAGATTTGGAAAATAATATAGCGAACCTGAGCGCCGCTATTGCGCGCGTTGAAGCGGGTCTGGCTAAATACATCGCAATCCTTGAGCAGTGCCCCGGGAAGATTGTGAACCGTGCCAAGGTGGTGGTGAAGAACAATATGGAACTTGTTTTGGCTTATTCTGTCGTTAATGTTAGAGCGCTCAGTAGCCTACTCCCTGGTGCAGGGGAAAGTAGAAACGCGTGCGCTTAAAATGTAATTATACGTATGTCTAGAATATTGTATTATTATTTGTATATGTACCTATCTATATTTAACTCTCACTCCAGTTTATAAAATAAATACATACCTACCTTAGAATAAATAGGTAAAGAATAAGGAAAGGCAGTCGTCGACGCGGCGATAAGCCGTTTTTAGCAAGCCTCGGAGGCTAGCTACGTCTATCGTCGCGTCAGTGCTCAAGGTACTCATACGCTTGTGTGCGTGTCGGCAAATGTAATTACAGGGCACACATGGGTTGGTTTATATAGCTTACGTTTCGAGCGGAAATTTGTTAGAAACTTCCATTCTAAGCGTAATAGTTCGATGATACCTACATACATCTATACTTAATTCATATAATAAATTTGTTTCAGTTTGTTTGTTTGAACGCATAGATTTGAAATATTCTTTTTGCATTTGATAGCCCAATTCTTGAGAAAGGTTATAGGCATCATAATATATTCAGCATCATGGTGCCACGGGATTTTTAAAACCTAAATCTACGCAAGCGAAGTCGCGGGCATCTGCTAGTATGATATAAAATTAAGGCTGATATTTTCTATGTATATTGTAATTATTGATTAAAGTTTATTATTTTTAGAGGGTAGTGATCTCTTTAGAGACTAAAAGAAACGACGAAATTACAGTACGTTTAAACTTACAAACAAACATATGTAGATATGTTATTATTATTATGAGTAGGTACTTACTTTAATACATTTTGGCAGAAATCTATAGTAGATGGAATTGTGGGCATTCATGTTAAAGAATATCAATGGTGAACATTTAGTTCAATCAATTCTAAAGTGTTTTATTCCGGAAAATCGGCGAATAGCTCGAAACATTACGATTCGCCTATTAATATTATTATCCCTAGGAACAACATGAGGTTAAGGGATCAACTTCGGGGGCTCAATAAATCATTTCGGCCTCGATGGCCTGACGTCGGCAAATTGCTTCCTTCCTCCACTGCTGTTGAGCTGTTATACCTCGTTATATGAATATGGTGGCATTCCGAATGACCGCCTATGAAATAGGGACATTCCTACGCAACCAAAGAGATGTTAAATGATACCAAAATTAAATAATTGGTCAAGAGCACGTCAGAACCCGGGTAAGATTCAAAAAAATTCTTATCGTGGATCAGAAGCAAGAATTATTATGAAAAACAAAGTTGCTAAAGGTATGCTGTATTGCAACCTGTATCATATTCATAACTAGCTGATCCCCGCGACTTCGTCCGCGTAGATATAGGTTTTTATATAGGAACGGATCGGGTCCAATAATTATTTTATGTACCTAAACTAAATGTGCCTAAGTTACTCCTTATAACATCATCTATCTGCCATTGAAAGTTCCGTTAAAATCGATCCAGCCCTTTCGGAGATTAGCTGGAACAAATAGACAGACCGACAAACATAAATTTAAACGCACACCAGTTTAAAATAAGCCGTACGTTCAAAGATCCGGGCCCCAAGTTATTTGAACCCAATACTGAGGGTTGTAATGTCTGTCATTTCTGAACTGAAGAACTTATGACCTTGAAATATTTAGGGGACAATATATAAAGTACAGACTACCTTTCTAAACAAGCTATAATTTAAAAATTAAAAAAAACCCGACTGCCATGCTAAAAAAACGAACTAAAAAATTAATAAACTACTACCGTACCACATACAATGTAGTTGTTATTTATTTTGTTTTTCATGATTTGTCACTCCAAATTGATTTAAAACATATAGATTGTATACATTTTCGTACTCGCCTTTTAAAGCCCTTTATTTTGATACCCCACTCGAGGGTCTTGAAGAAAAAAATTTTTTTCAGCCCGCACATTAAAGTGCATAACATTCGCCATTTTGATTTTTTATGAATTTTATGTACCCAGTAACATTTGCACCGTCAAGACAAATCTAATGACGTATAATTTATCAAAATAGGTTGAGCCGTTAAGTAGTTACGAACTGACATAGGAAACGGTCATTTTCTACGATTTATCACTCCAAATTGTTTCCAAATATATAAATTTATACATTTTCGTATTTGCCTTTTGAATCCCTTTATTTTAATACCCCACTCGAGGGTCTTGAAGAAAAATTTTTTTTCAGCTCGCACATTAAAACGCATAAAGTCCGCCATTTTGATTTTTTTTTTAATTTAGGTACCCTATAACACTCGCGTCATTGAGACAAATCTAATGACGTATCATTTATCAAAATCCGTTGAGCCGTTGAGTAGTTACACGCGGACATAGGAATGGACATACATACACACAGGTGAAACACATAACCCAGTCGGGTAAAAAAAAAAAGAATGAGTGAAATCTAACAATGCGTTAACGAATTACAGCTAAATACACGGTTTAACTTTCATACCCCTCTCCCAAGGGTTTTTTGTACTCCTTAATTTAAGAAATGTTGCCAAGTTGAAAATAAGAAAACTATTGCCAGTTCCAAATGAGCTTCAAATTCCGGTGTTATTATTAAGACATACATAAATTATCTTCTATAATATAATAAAACTGCAACAGATCCAATTCTGTACATTGAAGATATTTTGAAAATTTTTATTGGCTGGCACTCTATAATCGATACTGAAGCCAAAACTGCAATTTTTTTCATTTTTGTCTGTCTGTCTGTCTGTCTGTCTGTATCTTGGCCGCGCATCACGCCGAAACTACTGAATAGATTCAAATGAAACTTGGTACGATTTGAGTTTATACTCCGAGGTAGGACATAGGATACTTTTTATCCTGAAATTCAGCACGGTTCCCTTGGGAGAGGGGAAGAAAGTTAAAACGTGTATTTAGCTGTAATTCATTAACGCGTCGTTCGATTTAACTCATTCTTTTTTTTTTAGAAAGGTAGTACTTTAAGTATTGTCCCGTAAATATTTCAAGGTCATGGGTTTTTTAGTTCAGAAATGACAGGCATTTATTGGGTTCAAATAACTTGGGACCCGGATCTTTGAACGTACGACTTATTTTAAACTGGTGTGCATTTAAATTTATGTTTGTCAATCTGTCTATTTGTTCCAGCTAATTTCCGAAACGGCTGGATCGATTTTGATGGAACTTTCTGGTGATGTTATAAGGAGTAACTTAGGCTACATTTAGTTTAGGTACATAAAAGGATTATGGGATCCGATCCGATCCTATATCTATACTAATAAATAAAATTGAAGTGTCTGTCTGTAATATCGAAATAACTACCTCATATTAAGCTCATATGGTTATTTGAACGCTACCATAACCGAATCACCCGTTTTTAAAATTTTTGTCTGTCTGTCTGTCTGTCTGTCTGTCTGTCTGTCTGTCTGTCTGTCTGTCTGTCTGTCTGTCTGTTTGAACGGGCTAATCTTCAGAACGGCTGAACCGATTTTGACGGGACTTTCACATACAAGTAGAGAATTAACCAGGGAGTAACATAGGCTACTTTTTTAACCGACTTTCAAAAAAGGAGGAGTTTTGTTTTTCTACCTATGTACACCGATATCTCCGAGATTTCTAAACCGATTTGCGTAAATTTTTTTTAATCGTTAGAGAAACATTGCGACACTGTCTTAGGCTACTTTTTAACCGACTTTCAATAAAGGAGGAGTTGTGTTTTTCTACCTATGTACACCGATATCTCCGAGATTTCTGAACCGATTTGCGTAATTTTTTTTTTAATCGATAGAGAAACATTGCGACCCTGTTCTATAAAAATTTGGATTCCAACTCCTCAATCCTGATGCTGTAGGGGACCTGATCCCCAAAACTAATGGGTTTTAGAAACTTTCGGTTATTTAAATTGATATTGGGGGTACCAATTAAAGACTTTATCGTTGAATGAACTCGAGTAGGTACATATCCAACTCCTCAACCCTGATGCTGTAAGGAATTGTTTTCCGAAATCGTGGGGATCCCACGGGATTTTTCCGTTTTGGGGACGGGTTTCTACAGATAAGCTACTTTTTGTTCTGGAAAATCAAAAGTTCCCACGGGATTTTTAAAAACCTAAATCCACACGGGCGAAGCCGTGGGCATCATCTAGTAAAACCTATAAACACGCGAACGAAGTCGCGGGGGTCAGCTAGTTTAATAATATTTTAACAGGATCCCTAGGAATGCGATGACAGCTTGAAGGTGGTTGAAGATATGACCTTCTAAAACTGTATGGTTCCATTTATCGAGCCTAGCAAAGAACTTGGCCATAATTTTTGATATCAGTACTTTTAATGGCCGAAACTTTTTGATAGGAACTTGCCGTTATTATTCACATGAAATGTTTTTGTTTGGGATCTCACTCCTTTTTTCAAGTAATTAAGTTAAATCAATAAGTATAATGAAGTGGTGATGGCCTCGTGGCTCGAAAGTCGGCCTTCTTGTCGGGAGGCCGGAGGTTCGATACCGGGTACGCATCTCTAAGTTTTCGGGAGTCATGTGCGTTTTAAGGGATTATTTGGTGTATCTACCCCGTTGACCAACCGGCTTGACCCATCAGTATATTATCCAAGGGGAATTCATATTTCCAGTAGACCCAGTGTGGTAGGGTAAGAATTAAATGTCGTACCTACCTTCTTTTTGTTTGAAGTTGGTTAAAAATGAGAAAACGTGTGTCTACCTAGTCCTAGTTCATCAGTTTAACCAACGAAATATGCAAGTAATATATATGTAGGTAACGTAATAGATGATGCCCGCGACTTTGTCCGCGTGGATTTCGATTTTTTTTAAATTACACGGGAACTCTTTACTTTTCCGGGATAAAAAGTACCCTTTGTTCGTTTCCGGGATATAAGCTAACTCTGTACCTTTCATCCAAATCGGTTGAACTATTGACCCGTAAAAAGCTAATAGACAAACAGACAGACACACTTTCTCGTTTATAATATTAGTATGGAAGTATGGATATAATATTGTGTTAGGTATATCGCCTACCTCTTGCGTATTATTACCTACTTTACTTACCTACCTACTTTAATTATTAGAACTTAAGACCAGTAAGATTGACCCCTTGCTAGAAAATTTAAAAAGTCACATCTCCCTAAATAGTGCACCAATTTCCATGAAACAAGAAATTAATATAGCTTCAAATAAAGTGAAATACATTTATTAAAACAAAATGAAAATTTGTTCAGTATCTTTTTGTGTGATGTGGGAACAGACAGATTTTTATATATCTTTGAATTGGTCTGTGTCTGATGCAACTTTTGGACATTTTCGATTTTTTCCTTCATATACACACTAAGACTCATCTTCTTACCAAATTTCAACATTCCACATACACGGGAAGTGCGTCATAATTTTGATGAGTCAGTGAGTTGGTCTTGTTTTATGCGATTTTCAAACCTCTGTATCTGTAACTTAAAACAGTCATCCGCTTGCCGCGGTCAAGGTCGGTAGTGGTCGGTAAGTGCGTTGCGCCAACGAGCGCGGGCGCATTTCGCGAATTAAAATATGAATACGGTGAAATGTAATTTGTGTAACATTGTAATCGACGAACTGTTAGCATATGTTCAAAATAAAATATCGGTAATCGATGAAGACACACTGAAAAGGATATGTGTATCAACGTTCACCAGCAGTGAAATTAGCAAGTCAAAAGTTCTACTATATGAATCTTTGCCATCAGGACAACGGAAAATTTTGAGAAAAGGTAGTAAAAAAGAAGAAAGAGATCTTGATGACATCATTAGTGCCTTTAAAACAATAGATCCAGATGTAATGCCAGTGTTTGTGGCGCGGGTACTTGAAAAACTACCTCCTATTTTATTTGATCATCTTGACTGCACAAAACTGCTTAAAGATCTCACCAAACTAAGTTCAGATATTGCAGAAATCAGGTCTACATATGCCACTGTACGACAGTTTGAAGAATTACGGGCTGAAGTTCAGAATTTGAAATACGCATCGCTACCCCCATCTGTGAACCATCCGACCGGATATGTAAACATGAATCGGGGTGCTTGGAATATGTCGAGTGGTCCAGTCGGGCTAACATTGAGCCCTAACACTACTCCTGAGGAACATGACGTCTTACAACAGGCGAGTAATAGGTGTGATGCATCGATGTCACAGTCAATAGTGGCAGATAATAATTGTGCCATGACGTGCACGCCGCGATCTGTGTGCAAGGATGAATCATCGAGCGCGGCGGCGGCCTCCTCGGCCGCGCCCGCGCCGGCGGTGGTTAGCGATAAGCGCGGTGAAGGAATGCGACCTACATTGTTATCCCCGAATTCCCCAATATCTGCGAGTCCAAGTAATTCACAGGAGCCAAACACGCTTAAAATAAACGAAAACTTAAATAACAACGATTGGCGAACAGTGACTAAACGTAAAAGAAAACCAAAGTATAGGTATTTGGGGGAAAGAGGCAAAGCTATGACTCCTATTTCATCATTTAAGGCGGCCGATAAAAAGGTACCTATTTTTATAACAAATGTACATAGCGATACAGCGGAGTCTGATATTGTAGACTATATTAAAATAAAAACTCAAGAGAAGGTATTTCTAGAAAAAATTAACACTAAGAAAGTATTAAACCATAAGGCCTATAAATTCTTCGTTCCTGAGACTAAAGTAACACTATTCTTAGATGAGAAAATATGGCCGGAAGGAATAATATTCAGACGGTTCGTACACTACAAAAATCGACGAGCTGACGGAGTGTCGGCGGCAGACGGCCCTTTGCTCACTAATGGCTAGTACGACCTATAAGTTTGCTAGTTACAATTGTAAGAACGTAAAAAGCGCCGTGAATGATATTCGGCGTTTATGTGACGAGTGTGTTTTACTAGCACTTCAAGAAACTTGGTTACTTCCTGAAGAGCTGGTGTACCTAAACAGCATCGACAGCAGGTTCAGTAGCACGGGGACGTCAGCTGTAGACACGGGAGCCGGTTTACTGCGGGGTAGAAAATACGGAGGAACGGCATTACTCTGGAATACGAGTGTATTTCCGTGTGTTACAGTGATCGGTTGCGATAATCCGCGAGTGAGTGCTATTCGCATCGTTACGGCCACGAGTCCGTTTATAGTGGTGTGCGTGTATATGCCTACAAACAAACCGGACAACCTGACGATGTTTACCGACTGCATGGCAACTGTAAGTGCTATCGCTAATGATTATGAAAATGAACCTATTTTTATTGCAGGGGATTTTAATGCTCATCCCGGCGAATTATTTTTTAATGAATTAAATATTTTATGTGACGAGTTCAAATGGGTACCTATTGACGTAAATATGTTAGGCTTGGCGTCTAACACATTCACTTACATTGATCAAAGATGTGGGTCTAAGCGATGGCTAGATCATTGTGTTGGATCGCAATCAGCTGCTGTTTCTGTGTGCAATGTATATGTCAAGTATGACGTAGTGTGGTCAGACCATTTTCCTGTAATTTGGGTATGTAATCTGGAATGTTTGACTCCAATAATAGTTAATTCTGATAAAAGTGCCAATAAAGTGAGGTGGGGAGAAAAAACAGCAAACCAAATCTCACACTATCGTAAAGAATGCCATAAACGCCTTCGACTAATTGATTTTCATTGTGATTTTGAAAAGTGTGCTGATCGGTACTGCAACGACTCAGCTCACTGCTTACTTATTGATAAACTGTATTCCGACATTGTGCTCGCGTTATCACAGGCGGCTGTGGCGGGGCGGGGAAGTGAGCGTAAGCAGTGCAAATATAGATCAAAACCAATAGTGGGGTGGAATAAGCACGTCAGCGACAGTCACAGGGCGGCCAGGGCATGTTTTCAAGAATGGTTATGGTGGGGGAGTCCTTCCACTGGACCTATATATCAAAAGATGTGCGATAGTAGGAAAATATTTAAGTCACGATTAAAATGGTGCCAAAACCATCAGGACCAATTACAAATGGACATTCTTGCCGCTAAGCACTGCGCGAAGGATTTTAGAGGTTTTTGGAAACACACAAATCAGCTGATGTGTCGGCCTGGTCTCCCTGTGAGTGTGGACGGAACGAATGATCCCAAATTAATTGCAGATAAATTTAAAGATAACTTTGTCGTTAAATCACCATTAGGACCTTCATTGTCACAGACATCAAGTGGGGTTAGTGGGGATTGTGTAAATACCAGAATACTGGCCAAGGACGTATCGAATGCAGTGAAATCAATTACAAAGGGTAAGTCCCCTGGCCATGATGGGTTGAGTGTGGAGCATGTACAGCACGCTGGACCTCATATGTACAGAGTGTTGGCCATGTTCTACAACCTATGCATATCGCACTCATACCTACCTACAGACATGATGAAGACTATTGTCGTACCGGTAGTGAAAAATAAAAATGGTGATTTATCAGACATAAGTAACTATAGGCCTATATCCTTGGCTACTATTGTAGCGAAAGTATTCGACAGCATTATTAATTCACAATTGAATGGGTACTTGCAACTGCATGATAACCAGTTTGGTTTTCGGCAGGGACTTTCCACAGAGACTGCGATATTGTGTTTGAAGAGTGCTGTCAAATACTATACTGTGAGAAATACATCAGTTTACGCTTGCTTCCTTGACCTTTCCAAGGCTTTCGACCTGGTCGCATATGATATCCTATGGAAAAAGATGAAAGAATCCAACATACCGGAAGAACTTATAAACATCTTTAAGTATTGGTACGGGAACCAGGTGAACAACGTGAAATGGGCGGGTACCATGTCGGAGCCGTACAGGTTGGAATGTGGCGTGAGGCAGGGCGGCCTGAGCTCACCCTCTATTTTTAACCTGTACATTAATGGTCTGATCGAGGCGCTCAGCGAGCAGCATGTCGGTTGTCACATAGATGACGTCTGTTTCAATAATATAAGCTACGCGGACGACATGGTGCTGCTGAGCGCCTCGGTCTGTGGACTCAGAAAGCTGCTGAGTATTTGTGAGGGCTATGCAGCTGAACACGGTCTAATTTATAATGTTAAAAAGAGTCAGTGTATGGTCTTTCAGGGGGGACCTAGAAAAGTATCGGATGTACCACCTATAAAGTTAAATGGAACACAGTTACAAACGGTTGAACTTTTTAAATATCTAGGTCATTTAATAACACCTACCCTGAAGGACGACGCTGACGTTGAACGGGAACGAAGGGCGATGTCGGTAAGAGCTAATATGGTGATCCGCAGGTTTGCACGGTGCTCCACAGATGTTAAGATTACTCTTTTTAGGGCTTACTGCACATCATTTTACACCTGCAGCCTGTGGACTACCTATACGCAAAGATCGTACAGCGCCCTTCGGGTCCAGTACAACAATGCGTTCAGGATGTTGTTGGGGCTCCCGCGCTATTGCAGCGCATCGGCGATGTTTGCCGAAGCGCGCGTAGACTGTTTCTATGCAATAATGCGCAAGCGAGGCGCGTCGCTGGTGCGGCGCGTGCGGGAGAGCACCAACAGCATGCTGGCCGCGCTGGCGGATCGTTTCGACTGTGCCTACGTGAATCACTGTTGCAGACTGCACGTTGCACACAGGGACTAAGTTACGGGGCCCACTTTGAATGAATATTTTATTTTTGTAATATAATTGTACCTAATCTAATTTAATGTCTCTATAATTTAATTTAATGTTATTTGTAATTTGTAATTTTTAATGTATCCTGATTATTGCAATGTGACTACTATGATGTTTATTACTCTATTGTATGGGCTCCTTGAATTGCCTGAAATAAATGACTTATTATTATTAAAAATTTGAAACTTTCAATTTATCATAACATCTACGAGCTTAACTTATATTTCAAATTTCGTAACATTACTATCACGCGAACCAGAGTTATGAGGGGGGTCAAAACAGCTTGAAACGGTTCCTGTAAATAGACACACTGGCATACGTCACGGCCTGAACTTGCCAGCCGCTTGCCTGAACTTGTCTAGATATCTAGAAATAGATAGAAATACAACAAAGCATACAACAAAGCATATGAAGATTTTTTACCATGGAAACCCAATGTCTTCTTCCGATTGATTTCCGGTAATAATTTTAATATTTTTGATTAGTTAATGTGTGTGTTTGTGTGTGTGTCTGTTCCCCTGTGGCGCTCAAACGGGTAGACCGATTTGAATGCGGTATTTTTTGTTCGAAAGGTGATTTAGTCGAGAGTGTTGTTAGCTATGTTTGATGAAAATCGGTCCAAGATGGCTGCCGCTACAAAATGGCGGATTATATATTTTTTCATAACTCCCTTAATATGGGTATCAAATGAAAGAGCTGGACTAGTAGAATAGCACTATTGCAAATCCAAGATGGCCGCCGCCACAAAATGGCGTATGTTCTATAAATTTTCAATTTACACTTGTTGAAATATTTGTCTGTTTGTCTGTATGTTTGTGCGCGCATCACGCAAAAACTACTGAATAGATTGAGACGAAACTTGGTACGATTTAAGTTCATACTACGGAGTAATATATAGGATACTTTTTATCCCAAAATTCAGCCCGGTTCCCTAGGGAGAGTGGATGAAAGTCAAAACGTGTATTTAGCTGTAATTCAATAACGCGTGGTCCGATTTCATTCATTCTTTTTTTGTTAGAAAGGAGATACTTTCAAGATTACCGACTAATCTCTTAAAGGCTGGATCGATTTTGATGAGACTTTCACTGGCGGATGTTTACATTTTGATCTACCTAAACATCCGCCAGTGAACTTTTTACAGTTTTTAGCATGATATGAGCTCAAAGGAGCTTAGGAAAAACAAAATGATTTCTACGGGATTTTTAAAAACCAATATATATCCACGCGAGCGAAGTCGCGGGTGTCCGCTCGTTGTTAATATTTAATAATTTTTGGGGTGTAAGTGGCCCAAATTCCACCTATGTGGCCAAAGTCAACCTCACATGCGCGCGATACACCCTGCTAACGAGGCCCTGACGCTTTCAGTCCCCTCTACGGGTTGTTGTGCCTGATACCACACAACTTAATCTAGATGGTGTCACCGCTTTGTGGTAGGAATTTATCCCAAATCCGCCTGGCTAGCGACCACAGTTCAGCCGTAATCTGCCGAATTTTCATAAATAAAAAAGTTGGTCGTCTTGTCGAAACGACCCTGCTTACGAAAATTCAGCTTGTTATTAATCATTAAAAAATTTACTCCAGGGCTGCCGTACTATAAATCATTATTATTAGTCAATTCGTTTACCAGACGAGATTAATTATCCAATCTAAGTATACTAATATAATAAAGCGGAAGTGTTTGTTTGTTTGAACGCGCTAATCTTGGAAACTACTGGACCGATTTCAAAAATTCTTTCACCATTGGATATGTACGTGATCCTTGAGTGCTATTATTATATCATGTACCACGGGCGAAGCCGGGGCGGACCGCTAGTCCTTAATATTACGAGTATGAATAATTCTAAAGAAATAATTATAAAAAAATATCAGAGATAGAAAAAATAGCCTAGCTATATTCTGTGGTGTTTTCCAATAAGCCAGGATTTCGATTACAAAATATATAACGCTGTAGTCCCGACTTTATTAACTGAACAATTACAGCTATGTTATACCGGATGATAACGTCATGGGTCAACAAATTGTTACGTTTCGGCGAAAACGTCTTTATTAATCGTACATGTGCTGTACTATTACACAATATAAGTACACAAGTAAATATATCGTACTCAGTCGTGAAATGTGCTTTTGTGAAAATATGATACTTGTAATAAAATTTGGTAGTGTGGCTGATTCTATTGTGCATAATCTCTTAAATAAACTACATTGACAATGACAGGTTTAACAAATTTAAAAACTGCAAATGTCGGGGATTCGCCATTTTGCGGTGGCGGCCATCTGGATTTGCATAGTGTTAGCATTCTACTAGTTAAGTCCTTTCATTTGATATCCATATTAAGGGAGTTGTGAAAAAATATGTTATCCGCCATTTTGTGGTGGCGGCCATCTTGGACCGACTTTCATCAAACATAGCTAAGAACACTCCCGACAAATTCATCTTTCAAACGAAAAATCCGCATTCAAATCGGTTCACCCGTTTGAGCGCTACGGGGGAACAGATAGAAACACACACACACAGACAAGTCAAACTTACAACACCCCGTCATTTTTGCGTCGGGGGTTAAAAATAGTTCTATTCTTTTCCGCTGCGAGCATTGTGAAAATGATAGGAATAAATTTGGACTTGTCATTTTATAGACCGGTCAAATTAGACTAAAAAATAGGGGTGAGGTTACAATAATTTACACCTGGCTGAAAATTGGTAGGATTGTTCAAAACACTATTATAAATGAAATGTGAAAAGTCCTCATCGATCCGACACCTGAAAAAAAAATTACTCGGGGTCAAAGTTTTCACGGGAAGTTTTCAGCAAAACAGTCTTATCATAAAATTATCTTAAACAAAATTATTGTAATAATCTTAAACAAAATTGTAATAATCTTAAACAAAATTGACGCTGGTAGTATACCTACCAGCATCAAACGTAGAATTTTGAATAGATATAATATATTAGCAGTATTAAAAAGCAGAATGTAACCTATCTGGTTATTTCCAAATTCAGTGAGTATGATGCCAAAATATATAGATATCGTAAAGTAAGAACATCCCCTATAAGTCCAGCGATTTGTTGCCAATTGATGCAAAATTCTAACGAGAATTTTATGCTGAAAATGCTGAACGAATATTAATATAACTCTTTAAAAAATTGCTCCACGCTTTTCCTTTTATCGTGAAAATTGCAAACGATAATTTTTGGTTTAATTTTTTAGCTCAGGCTAGAAATTCGAAAATATTGAGTCCTGTTAAAAGGATTTTTGAAGTCCTGCACTGAAGTAAGTTAAAATTGTAGAATTTTGAGTGCAACGCATATTAAGTAGTTGGTTATTCGCCGGTTCTCCCCCAGTGGCAATGGGAGAGAACTGGTGAGGGGGAACTACAGTGGATCATAGATGAATGGGAAATAAGATCATATCGTTTCAGATATATTATGCATATCAACAAAATGTATTCATTTGATATTGATTCTTGATCTTTCAAATGGATCAACTGATATTTGATATATGAGATACTAGCTGATACCCACGACTTCGTTCGTGTGGATTAATGTGTATTGGTTCCCGCGGGAACTCTTTAATTTTCCGGGATAAAATGTAGCCTATGTGTTAATACTGGATATGAGCTATCTCTACTTCAAATTTCGCCCAAATCGATTTATTCGTTGTGGCGTTAAAGAGTAACAAACATCCTCACAAACTTTCGCATTTATAATATTAGTAGGAAATCTATGTACTTAGTCAACACTCTTTCTGGGTATTTTCCATGATCAACAATTCCAACAATGAAACATTCTCTTTTTGGTTAGTTTAATCACCTAATAGTTGTCTGATGATGATTGTTACAGACATTAACCACATTTTTAAAAATATTATCAACTGCTGATTGATTTATTTTTATTATCAACCAACAAGAATGTTGTTTAACTAGACATGTATTTACTATATAAGCCCAAAATAAATCATTTCTACTATACTACTGAAGTATATTATAGTTCGATTTTAAATCTATAGGTATATTGTGTTACAAGAGTTGAGTTAAGTTTCATTTTTTAACCGACTTCAAAAAAAGGAGGTTCTGTATTCGATCCGTATGTATGTATGTATGTATGTATGTATGTATGTATGTATGTATGTATGTATGTATGTATGTATGTATGTATGTATGTATGTATGTATGTATGTATGTATGTATGTATGTAAGTATGTTCGCGATTATCTCTGCAACTAATGAACCGATTTTGATGATTGTTTCACTATCGTAATCTACACACTTTAAAGAAGGTTTTAGTATATAACACATCGAGTTATCATTCTTACGTACGAAGTTATAAGCATAAATGTACACATATGTCACTAATATGTTCTCTGAGATTGCCAGACCTATTGCTGAAGTCTGATATAGCTATTATGTCCAAAGACTTCACTCTGCTACGCCTACGTAACATTAACCTTTTGCAAAAACTTTTGGACCGAGGTCAATAACAGCTGCATATAGAGTGGTTCCTTGGAGTTTGTGCACGGTTACGCGTATTTCCATTCTATATAAGGCCAAACCGCATGGGTGTGAAACTAGTCGCTTAAATAGATTGTAAATTACTTTTTAATCAAGGTCTTCCAAATTATACACGAGTAGTACGCATACAAACTAATCTTGTATAGATCGGAGGTTAGGTTAGGTTGGGTTAGAACATTATAAAACCATACACTTATAGTATGACACAAAAAATGTATATGGCACAGGATAATTAATAATATATAGATCATAATCTATTTTACATAGTTCTTATTTGTATTATTATTATTATTTATCACTAAAAAGCATAAAATATTTTTTTTCAAAGAAAAATGAACCGACTTCAAACGTTTCGAACTAAAAAGTTTAAAATAATTTTTTATTCATTTAGATTGACGATTAAACTACCTAACTCAAATGATATATAATTTTTTGGAGTCGGCGCCAAACCACATTCAATTCGTGTAAGTAAAATTAGAGTATCCACTTTTGAATGCGAGCGCGGTGAATCATAATAGTCGCGGAGGGTGAGGCTGTCCGGGACGCGGGGAGCACATTTTCGACTTGAAAAATATGAAAGTCATTTGGCGCCGACTTCAAAAAATTATATATCATTTGAGTTAGGTAGTTTAATCGTCAATCTAAATGAATAAAAAATTATTTTAAACTTTTTAGTTCGAAACGTTTGAAGTCGGTTCATTTTTCTTTGAAAAAAATTATTAGTGATATCACTCAATAAGTTTTGTGAAATACAATGGAGGTGAGTGTGAATTTTTTATGATCTAGTTTAATTAATAATGTAAATATTTATGTATAACATAATAAGATGTATGATATATTTTGATATTCTACTTTAATTGTTACAGAATAAATCATACTCTATTAACAGCCAAGAAAATAATACATATAAACAATATTACTTTCCTGCGAGTGCAGAAGAGGAAACACAAGATTTGTTTATAGAACATGAAAGATCTTCAAAGAAACTGAAAAGACCAGCAGAAAATATAGACATGTTTTTTGAATTGCCACCAAAAAGTAAAAAATAATAATAATTGTTCAACAGTAGCTCAAGCCATCAAAAATGGTGGCACATCTTATATTTCCACAAACTCTGATGATGGTGTGACAGCCACTCATTTTATAAAGATAGAGGTGTATGATTTAAAAAACAATAAACAAAATAGCTTCCTCTCAACAATGGAAACATGCAAACATTAAGATTAAATATCATACTTCTAATACAAGTAGAATACTTGTGAATAATAACGAAGTAATTTATAATATTACTAAAGAAATTGCTGAAAGTCCTGGCTGTAAAAAGTACTCATGTAGTAATTAATAAGGTTTAAATTATATTCATATTTGTTTATAGAAGATGAAATGTCAACAAAGAAAATATAAACATGTTTTTCGAATAACCACCAAGTAAAAAAATTAAAAAGCTCAACAGTAGCTCAAGCCAACAAATATGACAGTACATCTTACATTCCTACAAACTCTGATGATCGTGTAACAGCCTGTCATCTTATAAAAATAGAGGTGTATGATTAAAAAAAAATACCTCGCTCTCAACAATGGAAACATGCTAACGTTAATACATGTTAGTACTAACGAAGTAATATTACAAAATAAATTGCAGAAACTCATCGATATAAAAAGAACTCATTATTAATTAATATCTTAATCTATCATTATGTAACTACATCATACTAATAATTCACCTTAATTCAATGAATGAATGAGGTTAAGACGTACCTGAATATATAAAAACACATTAAAAACCTTAATATAATGTCAGTAAGTCTCCTGTCACAGTTGAAACTACAGATCTCCCTCTGTTGTTCAATAGACTGATAGCAATGGAAGATACTAGTGAAGTTTGTGTTAGTGCTTTCTTTGAGTCAGTTGAAAATAAACTCTACGAAATATGTGAAAATTATGAAAATACTGATAAAGTCTGTGGTAGCACTATTTTCAACACATCCGACGATGAAGAACTTGTTGAAGCTTTGGAGCACCATGAGTCGCTGAATTCATCTAATACTCAATTGTATAACATTTGTGAAGCAATTGAGTCAATCATGTAAGTACTTTTGATTTAATATTATTCTTTTTAACCGACTGTGACAAAGCTAAAAGAATGGGTATGATTTTAGCATTATATGTATGTATGTGACTTTTCGAATGTTCAACCATAACAAATAAACTACTGTGTTGATTTTTATAGATTATGCAAACAAATATCAAGATGACGAATGTTATATCCAATTTTCTGTAGTAGGGTTACAGTTTTTAAACTTTTATCTTTGTTGTGTATATACGTATATTTATGTATTTATAATGTTTTTATTTTTATTTCTAGGTCAGCTGAACAAACATTGCAAGTTGGCGGTGCTCTTAAGCGGATCAATGACTTTGCAGAGAGTAACTCCGTGAAAAGAGTGAAGTATAATGAAGACGCCTCTACTTCATCTGAAGAACACCCAAACGATAATTCCACTTCATTAACTGAATATCCAGAAGGTAATAAAGTTAGATGTGATATTTATAAAGTTTTTGTGAACAGGAGGTATTTAACAAGTTGAGCGTCTTTTCCATCAAACATTGTGAAATCAGGAATTCCGTGATGATAGTTAACATTTGGTAAATTGTAAAGTGGTTGCATTTCATAATAACACCATGTAATTAGAGCAAAGTCTCTACTGCAAATGTCTTTTGAATATTTTATAAAATTTGTTACAAAATTTGATTTTCCACAACCACTTGGACCAGCTAAGATTGCAGTAAATGGGTGAATAAAACAAAACATTGTAGCATGTATTTCTTAAAAGATTTTAACAAAGAATGAAACATTTTAGTTAGTGTATAAGATTTAATTTTACTTTTTATAAAAAACACACAGTGAAATAAAGGTTTTGTAAAACATAATCAAAAACAGTTCCTAAAAAAATAAGCAAGAAATATTAAAAACTAATTACACAAAATAATTGAAAAAATAGGTATAGATTATCTTAAAACTGTATACTTAATTATTTACAAATAGAAAAATACAACAGTTTACAATCATCTCTTAAAACTAGTTATCCTCATTATTTACAATTTCATAATGTCCCCAAGCTAATGTATCAACATTATTTTGCAAAATATGCCGTTTTGTGTCATTATATGATTAACAAGTTTTGTTAATGTTTTGTTTGAAAATTACATATTTGATTGATCGAAATCTAAGCATATTGCAATATAGAATTTTTTTCTCAAGTAGACATGATCTGTAATTTTTCATGGTCATATTTTTTGTGATACTATTATTTACACCTATTGCTTTTGCAAAAGTTTTATGGTCAACATCTAATGCATACATTTTTGATCTTAATACTACGAACTATCTTAGGATTTTTCCATTATTTTCATCTTTTAAAAATCCTAACTTTTTTTGTTTATTTTTGGATATCCGTATATAATATTATCTTCTGGATAATCAGATGTATCAAAATAATTTATGAGATCACATTTGATGTCTTGATAGAAATTATCCGTAAAAATTTGATAAATTAAACTATCTGTATCTGTATACAATAACTTACTTAATATTTTTGTTAAATTTTTTTAGCATGTAATTGTAATGGAACTCATAAATCAAAGTTTTAGATATGTCTAAAATACAATATCGGTTTGTTATATGTTAATTTGGTTCTCCGCAACTGTATGGCCACCAACTCTTCGCTAAAAACTGATAAACTATGGAACTCGGGTTTAGCAATCAAGTCTTGTGCTCCTAAGACTTTACTACGATTCTCCCAATGTGTTAAAATTTTGACATTTACCTTCTTTTCAATATTTTCCATAGTCTTACCAAAAACGGAATTGTTCATCAATTTATAAAAATCTTTTCCAAAGTCTGATGTAGCTAAAGTTCGCATATTTGTATTAAGGTCTATATATCTTTTCAACCAAGGACTTTGACCAAATTTTAGTATTCGATGGATCTTAGTTAGCTTTATACCCATACTAAGACATTGTTTCAGATTTCTATAGTGAATTTTATATTTCGTTTTATTATTAAGATTAGGTACTAACTTGATTTCTTTAGAATCCCCAATTATAACATTTTCAGGGCATAAAGGTAAGTCGGAATGCAAATCATGAAGTTATGGGATACTCCAAATCAACTTCAAGAATAAAGCCTAACTCAGATGTGTCGGGTACTTTAAAGTTTGTTTCCGTGTTTACCCATTCAAATCATCCTGTTGGAAGATACTGGTACATGGCCCAACCATAAAGGTTATTAGCATCTAGATATGTTAGGTATGATTTGGGTTTTTCCTTCCATAAATTGAATATTAGCCTTCGCATAACGATTGCTACATTGAGATATGCCGCCTCTAATTCCAGCCTTAATAAATGCTAATTTATCATTGTCTGTTAATAACTCTAACTCAATTTGTGTGTACTTAAGCATTGCATCCCAACTTAAACCAGGAGCTGTATAATAATGAGCTGGATCTAACCCATATGTTTTGGTACAAATATCATGAAAACTTTCAAATATATCAGTTAATAACAATACATCCGTTTTCAAATAGAGATTGGAATAATCCAACATGTTTTGACAAGAAAAGTGAGTCCAAACATCTTTTTCATGATTATAGTCATCATCAGAGACGTTGGAATCAGTCAGAGAACTGTAGAATTGAGGTTGAGATGGAAGTGATGATAATTTTAAACAATCATAAGAAGTCATATATTCATTAGGGTAAATTCTTTTTCTTCTTAAACGACTAAAGTCATCATTATTAGGGAAGTTTTTTTACAATGATTTAAATTGATTGTCATCCAGATTTTTTTCTAATTGATCAAGACTGCATGGCAAAAACTTAAAAGAATCTATGAATCTTTTTTCCGTTATTAACGTATAGTTTTTTCGAAAACGAAATATATCTTTCTTTATTTTGAGGTAATACTTCGATTTCACCTTCCATAAAACTAAATGAATGAACAATAAAATGTGCATCATAATTGCTAATGATGTAGTTACGTAATGATAGATTAAGATATTAATTAATAATGAGTTCTTTTTACATCGAAGAGTTTCTGCAATTTCTTTAGTAATATTATAAATTACTTCGTTAGTATTCGCAAGTATTCTACTTGTATTAGAAGTATAATATTTAATCTTAATGTTTGCATGTTTCATTTGTTGAGAGGGAGCTATTTTGTTTATTTTTTTTTACATCATACACCTCTATTTTTATAAGATGAGAGGCTGTCACACCGTCATCAGAGTTTGTGGAAATATAAGATGTGCCACCATCTTTGTTGGCTTGAGTTACTGTTGAACAATTAAATTTATTTTTACTTTTTGGTGGCAATTCAAAAAACATGTCTATATTTTCTGCTGGTCTTTTCAGTTTCTTTGATGACCTTTCATGTTCTATAAACAAATCTTGTGTTTCCTATTCTGCACTCGGCTGTTAATAGAGTATGATTTATTCTGTAACAATTAAAGTAGAATATCAAAATGATATCATACATATTATGTCATACATAAATATTTACATTAATTAAACTAGATCATAAAAAAAAAAAACACAATCACCTCCATTGTATTTCACAAAACTTATTTATCACTCACTAAAAAATAAAACTTAACTCTTGTAAACACAATATAGATTTGAAATCAAACTATAATACACTTCAGTAGTGATGTGATAGTATAGTAGATATGATTTATTTTGGGCTTATATAGTAAAGACATGCCATTAGTTAACTTACCTAGTTAAACAACATTATTGTTGGTTGATATTCCCCATTCAACTATGATCCACTGTAGTGTTAAGATCAGTAGTCAATACTACTAAGTAATATGAATACAATAGAGATAAAGACATATTTAAGAAAAATCCACCCAAGTCTCCAACACAATGTGCTAACCGATTACCAATATATGTTGAAACCCCAGCTTATTTAATATGCAACCTAGACCCTGATTATAAGCCAGGGTCTCATTGGGTAGGCTTGTATATAGATAGAAATGGTGTTGGACAATATTTTGATTCATATGGACGACCGCCAAGTAAATATTATAAGCAGTTCCTGGAAAGAAATACAAGAATGTGGTAATTCAATACAAGAAGGGTACAAAATGATTACACCTCAGTTTGTGGGGAATATTGTATAATGTATTTGTGTTTTATGTTTGCAGGTTACACAACTTTTAGTTTTTTAGATTTATTTAATAGTATTATATTACAGAATGATATGTTCTTGTATAATTTATTTAAGTCCACATTTGAAAGACAATAAATAATGTAGTTATATGGATAAGAAGTTTCCTTTGAACCCAATGCAATAAAGCAACGAGTAACGAAATAATGAGCGAAGTGATTAGTAGATGATTAGCAATTAGATAGATAACGATATAGGGATCGGTTTTAGGAAAAGCTAACTTCGTAACCGTTAAAGATGCGAGGTCGGGAGTGAGCGCAATCGATTCATCATGGCCCAAAACTTTTTTTTCCTCGAGACAGAGCGAATTTGAGACAGGGCGGGAGGGCGGGTTATTCGCCGGTTCTCCCCCAGTGGCTCCAGACTTTGGCGAATAACCAACTACTTAAGATGTGTTGCACTCAAAATTCTACAATTTTAACTTACTTCAGTGTAGGACTTTGAAAATCCTTTTAACAGGACTCAATATTTTCGGATGGTTGGCCACTGGGGGAGAACTGGCGAATAACCAACTACTATCTTACTGTATAACAATTACTACTTAATGAATAATATGTACTTTTTAAGTAAATACATTAACTAACTTGTAAGATATGTTTCCGTTAATTTGTAAATTATTATGGTCGCACAAGCATTACCGAATAACAGCTACATGGTAGATTAACTGCAGAGTCACGTTAATTAACTCAAAAACGCACTTTTGTCACTAGCAGTACCATAACTAGTAACCATTAAGTATTCTGTGGTGATACTAAGTTTATGGCCATAACAAGGTCACATTCGCCCGCGTCTCGTCTCGACCCCTGCCGACTGTGACTCTTCTTAAGGCGCCTCTACACGTTGGCCAACATATTGGGCCATAAGATGGGCCAGCATGTTGGCGAACGTGTGGATGAGCAGTTACGCGACGTACGTACGTGACTATTCTTACTTCTCTTGTCCATACAAACGTATTACGCCTATTATTCTAATATTTATAGAAATAGATCTAAAATTAAGTCATTAGTCAGATATCAATTTATCTCTCCATTATCTATGCTATAAAATAAAAAACTTAGTAAAATTATATTTAATTTGAAAGTTGAACGCTTGAAAAATCTCTATTTTAGGGCAAATTTTGAGGCAACTTCGTGCGTAAATAAACTATATAAGAAACTGGAAAATTGAAAAACTACCAAAGTCATATCATACGTTACTTCATAATAATATCAAATGTCTTTAGTTTATGTAAAAAAAATGCCAAATATTTGCTAAAATAGGCGTAATTCCAAACCTAGATTTGCATTTTTTTACTTTGCCGTTTTTCGCTGAAAATCATAATATCTCAAGCAAAATTTATTTACTTACAAGCGGATACCCGCGACTTCGTTCGCGTGGATATTGGTTTTTAAAAATCCCGTGAGAATCATTTTGTTTTTCCTAAGCTCCTTTGAGCTCATATATTACCTTGCTAAAAACTGTTAAAAGTTCACTGGCGCGGGCGAATGTTTAGGTAGATCAAAATGTAAACATCTGCGAGTGAAAGTCCCATCAAAATTGGTCCAGCCTTTCGGAGATTAGCCAGTAATCTTTAAAGTATTTCCTTTCTAACAAAAAAAGAATGAATGAAATCGGACCACCCGTTAACGAATTACAGCTACTTGTACACATTTTGACTTTCATCCCCTCTCCCAAGGGAACCGTGCTGAATTTCGGGATAAAAAGTATCCTATATGTTACTCCATAGTATGAACTTAAATCATGCCGAGTTTCATTTCAATCCATTCAGTAGTTTTTACGTGATGAGCGCACAAACATACAGACAAACAGACAAACAGATAAACAGACAAACAAACAAACAGACAAACGGACAAACAGACAAACAGACAAAAATTTTAAAAATAGCTTTTTTACGTTCTATTACTTATCCCTAACATCCCCCAGTTATTATTTTGCAAAAATCTTCAATGTACAGATACGGCAATTCTACGATTTTATTATATGTATAGATAGATGTATAGATTTATTTATTTTTAGTACTCTTCTTTACTGAAAATGTCTCGTTCTCTAAATGCAGAACGGGAAATCACTATTTAATACTCCACCCACCAACGATTTGTCGTTCCCATGAAGAGACTAGTCTCGCGTCTCGCACGTTGCATTCACACAGGCATTCACTACAGAACAATAATATATAATATATAATAATAATAATGATATAATAGAATATAATAAAGCGCATGAGCGCTTATTGCAAAACAAGAAAAACTAACTACTTACTTAGTTATTTTTTATTATGTATATCTGCTTATTCGCTTTTCAATAAAGGTGCCAAATAATAAAAATAGTAAGTCACCTATGTTAGAGAGCTGAATAATTCAACAGGTACCTGGTAAGCACCAACATTACTACATTATTATTCATACGCGACGCGTGGCAACTTTTTGGGTATTTGCATTTTATTGAGCCTCGGAAAAAATATTCACGATACGCTCCGGACACACGAGTAGATATTATACAGAGGAAAAGCTACCTAAGAACGTCCAAAATTTATACCTATTCTGATAGGGTTGTCACCTGTTGCATGTGAAAAATTATGGGTAAAAATAAAAATATTATATACTAGTATACATAATATAGCAATATGTAATAATGATTGGAAAAATATGTTTTTTATATTACTATACTATATATAAGTTATATAGTTACTTAGGTAGGTAGTAGGTACCTACTAAATGTATATGTAATAGCACATACGTAGATATCCCTGGCGATAGTACCTACATACTTACTTACTTTTGTAAATTAAGTACCTAGTTACTTAGGTACGTAGTAGGTACTTACTAAAATTAAGTGTGATAGCACATGCATAGATATCCCTAGTGACAGTACCTAGAATCTAGATACTTACTTTAGTAAATTGAATGAATTAAGTACCTAGTTACTTAGAATGACCCGTTAGCGCGGTTGGCAGTGACCCTGCCTTCCGCTCCGGGGTCGCGGGTACGATTCCCGCCCCGAGTCTGGGTGTATTTATAATATGTATGTACATATACCTTTATATAAAAAATATATATATATGTATTTATATGTAAATATGTCTATCAGTTGGCTATTACCTATAACACAGGCATGAAGTTGCCTACTTTAGGAATAGACGGCCGTGTGTGTATGTGTGAGTATTTATTTAATTATTTATTTAGATAGGTACCTTAGATAGGCCCATCGCGATGGCCCATTGCATAGAGGATCTATAACACATTTTAACTTACAACCCGTTTACTAAAAGATAAGACCTCGCTGACAAGTTGCTTTGACTCGCTCGCTCGCAAGACAATACTAACACAGCATACCCAGAGTTTTTCACAAACATTTAAGTTTCTACAATACTTACCTAAATATTCTTAATGATGCTTTTTTGCACACCGTACCCATGCGTCGCAGTGACGTCATCGACGCCAGGTCCAATCTTTTAGTAAACGGGTTGTACCAGGCAATGTTATTACTCAATTCTATTCAGTAGAATCTGCTTTCCGAACCAGTAGTAGAGTCTTGACATATTATCATAAGTGGCACATACTATCCTACAATAAATAAATTCATGTCATTTCAATTAATTTCATTTCATTAATTTTATTGTATAGATATGTAAAGGTAGGTATACTTACTTCACTTGATCTCTAGGGTACACAAAAAAAGAGATTGAAAAAGTGCGCACGACCCACAGCCCTGTCGTTTGTTTACCAACTGTCCTACCAGCGGAGCGTACGTGAACCGTTGGAGAGTGCTCGTGTGTGCGTGAGCGGCGCTATGTGTGAGTATACCTACAGCGGGCCGCTTGTATAATATCTACTCGTGTGCTCCGGATATTGATCCTTTACCCAGTTGTAGAAATTGTGTAAAGAATCAATCAATTGGAAACTTTCGGGCCGTAAATTTACGCTCGAATTATTATTAGATATTTTTTGGTACTGTTACTTATTTACTTATTAGGAATTACTTATTTTAAGCTGAATGTTTATTTTAAAATGTATATGGCACTGGAGTTAATCGTGTGAAATGTTCGTAAAAGCACGACTCACATACTCCATGATGTTTTACTGTTGATTCGCAAATAATTAATGATTTTATATCAAACTATGACTTATACAAATTTATTTATATAGTTACTAATCTATACTTACCAAGTTATGTTAAGTTGCAGCTGGATATAAAAACTTCTAACATCCAAAAAATAAATAATTTTTTAATAGTAGTTTATGAAACGGTTGCATAATAACTAATTATGTAGAGTTTCATACACTACTTTATCTAAACTCATATCTTAAAATCCAAACCATAAAATCTTGGTCATATTTGTCGTGAGTTTTCTTTGATTTTGCTGGCAAAAGATTGTTGGTCGGTGGTCAGGTGGAGTTAAATTCTCTTCAGTATCACTGCTAGACATTTTTCCGCACAATAAAAACCATGTCTTGTAAAGTTTTGAGTAACAAATAAAAAATTTAAATATTATAACTAGCGTATGGCGTCAAAATTCAGTTGTTACCATAGAGATTCTTCTTCTTTTTCGGTTTGTCCCTTTCGGGACAGGCCAAGATCGTTGACCATACAGCCTGGGTTACCATAGAGAAATTAATAGTAGTAGAGGAGTCCTAATGTCCTATAGAAATTAGTGGATCGGAAAATAGCTCAAGCTTATCAAAAATTTAATTTTTAATAGTTATTAATTTTTAGTAGTTATTTTTAGTAGTTACTTAATTTTAAGTAAACTTAATTTTTAGTAGTTACTCTTCTGCAATTTAACACAATTCACAATGTTTAACGCGTTTGTACAGTTACACACATCTACTGTAAGGAGGTCGCACGAATTTCCCGCCATGGCTCAAAAATACCAGAACCCAGTTCGCCTGTACTATAATGTAGAAAAAATTATTTTATAACATTACTTTGCAATAATTTCCTAACAAAGTAGTGTTATAATGAATTTTTTTAATTTTTTTTTAAATATTATAGATGTATGTGAATAAAGTAGTCCAATATATGACACATTTTGATTTCATATTCGGGATTGTAGATAAAATAAATAACTTTACTTTTTCAAATACCTATTCACTCTTGAGTTGAGTAAATATTTGAAAATGTCAAGGTAATAAATGAAACCAAATAGTTACTCGTTCAAGCTTCGTTACGTTAAAAATTCAATACATCTGCTCATTTTTTTTTCGAGTGCCATATTTTAAACTCAATAATTAACAAGCTTACCCTGCAGGGTAGAATAAAGTAATTTATCAAGATACATTTTTTGCATTTTTCACATTGATTAACGAATTACGAGCCAAAACCCCTGTTACAGGCTCCAGCTGACGTTTATTGCTCGGGAAAGATTGATTGAGAAACATTCTCCAATAGGAATATTGTAGAAATAAAGAACCCATTCGACTTGTTCAAAAGTCAGATATTCACAACTAGCCGTCTTGCCTTAAAACAGCGCGGATATGCAAACCTATTTTATAGACAAATAGGTATGTGGACATATAAATTTTTCTCTTGAAATTTTCTTGAATAAAACCGTATTGATTGATATCCACTTACAAGTAGAAGTAGTAAGTACCTAATATACACAAAACATAACGTGCGACTGATTCACTAAAATATTTAGGGAACAAATAGAGATAAGTAGGTACATAGACATGAGAACTAATTACATTATAATATCGCTAGTAAAACTAAGTTTATGAATAATAGGGACGTGTCGCGTAATAAAGCGAGTTAATTTAAAGCTCAAAAGGACGGTATTGCAATCTGCAAGTTACAATGATATAATAAGCAAAATCATACTCGCCGCTGGTGTTCATTTGTGTTTCCGTTAATTAATGTCCAAATATATTATTATACGAGTATATACGATTTTGTTACTGACAAATATACGGGACAATTAATAAATCTACAAAATATATTAAGTGCAGTTAGTTTTCCCGACAGATATGTATTCAAATATTATGAGCATTTTCCAACGTTATGATGGCCGAACAGGCCAAGAGGCGCAAAAGTGAAAATTTCGATGGAAGCTTTATTTTTGTGCCTTTTGGCCTGAGACTCTGGAGTCATGGGGCTCGGAAGATCGAACACTTTTTGAAAATTTGGCCATCAAAAACGTGAATGCTGCCAGCATCTTGGGCACTAATGCCTAGCTGCACTGAAATTGACGAGGTTTTAGATTCAATTTTGATTTAGCTATTTTGTAATTTAATGCTAATTTCGATTTTAGTTCTTTTTGCACATTAGTTGTGCTAATTGAGGTTTCATGTTTAAAAATTTGTAGATTTTATAACAATAAAGCATCATCTGTACCTACTTACTAAAAAAAATATAAATTCATGAAGAAAACTTCATCTTTCGTCGTCGTTCGTCGTCGTTATCAACCGATCAACGTCCACTGCTGGACATAGGTCTCTTGAAGGGACTTCCATATGCCACGGTCTTGTGCCGCTTGTATCCAGTGGCTCCCTGCGACTCGTTTGATGTCGTCGGTCCACCTAGTGGGGGTCTACCAACACTGCGCTTCCCGGTGCGAGGTCGCCACTCCAGCACCTTGGGACTCCAGCACTTCCATCTTTACTTACCGAAAAAAAAAATCTAAATCCATGAAAACAATCCCTGGTTTTCAATCTACGTCCAATCGGACAACAATCGAAAAATAAAACTGCTTACTTACAACGGCCCCGGGCGTTCAATCGTGTTCCCGATAAATGTAGCGATACATTGTTCGCCTGTTCCTTCACATTGATAAGGATCTCTAGAAAGCTCTGCCGATATTTTTTCAACCCTCGTTTTGCTTTTTCATTGTCAATGTTCAATGAAAATTGTTTGTTGAGATAAATTGTCAGGTACTTTTATTTTGCCTATAAATAAAAAAATACATAAACATCGAGAGTTCGAATAAAAGTAAAATTTTAATATTATATATGTACTGATAACTAAATAAATAGCTGATTACAACTTGATGTAATAGAAGGAACTTACCCGTTGTCCTGGGACAACGGTCCTGCGACGCAGACGCGATAACAAGTATAAAAAAAACCCCCGACATTCACCATTTTGTGGTGGCGGCCATCTTGGATTTACATAGTGCTATTCTACTAGTCAAGCCCTTTCATTTGATACCCATATTAAGGGAGTTGTGAAAAAATATGTAATCCGCCATTTTGTAGCGGCGGCCATCTTGGATCGATTTTCATCAAACATAGCTAACAACACTCTCGACTAATTCACCTTTCAAACAAAAAAAACCGCATTCAAATCGGTTCACCGGTTTGAGCGCTGCAGGGGAACACACACACACACATACACAGACACACACACACACACACACACACACACACACAGACACACACACACACAGACACACACATCTTGGTGAAAAATACATAAAAAGCCGTTCAGTAGTTTTTGAGTTTATCGCGAACAGAAAGACAGACGGACGCGGCGAGAACTTTGTTTTATAATATGTAGAGATAGTGGACGTATGGATACCTAATTATTTAGAGCAATCTAAAACTAAAACTTTCAAACACTCTGTGCTCTGAGAACAACCAATTCCAATTCTGAATGAGAAAATATCGTTGTATCAAAGTTTAAGATATTTGGATTTAAATGAAACTGTCTCTAATCAAATGGTAGCCAGTGGATTTATATAATGAAACTTTTCAGTGGCAATATTTTCCAGTTCCAATCTGGCCAGTATCGTATCATCAAAGCGAGCAGTCCCCGCCGCCGGCGTTCAATTGTGCCTTTGTTAAATGTATCGATACTTTTTTTACTCGTTTCTACATATTTTAATATTGGAAAAAAGGAGTTCAGAAAATTATCTTTGAAAAAAATTCAGGCTTTCTTCAGGCTTTTTATTGACAATAAGTACCTATATAATTACTTTGCAAAAGTATAGATCGACCAGAATCTCATGAAAAATAGGTAAATTAAATTTTGTAGTAAGCAACACTAGGTTAACTCGGCTGCCCTAGTGATAAACAAAGTAATTACATTCAGAACACCTTACCTGGGATCGTTTCACGAAACGAAAAATCAAGCAACTGCATTTTAAATACAAAAACAAATTAATCAACATCCAATTACTTTGTTTTTGTGTTGTGCTTGTTGTTTACTTGGTTTTGCATTTATAGGTATTCCGGGTTAGTGTGTGCAGTTACTTTGTTTGGGCAATTCAAATTTCATTAAATGGTTCAAGTTATTTGAAATATTAAACTGTGGTAAAAAACTACTCGACATAAAACTTTTGTTAATGCAAAAAGTCAATTTCACAAAAAATGTCAGTTACTTTGTTTATCGCTAGGGCAGCCGTAGTGTTGCTAACTTTGGAATTTTATTTCCGTATTTTTCATGAGATTCTGGTCAACCTTTAGCACTGATTATAAAATTATGCTTGGGCTGGTGACACTTTGTAGTATGTAACTGCCTCAATAAGTTGACCCTACAGGTTATTTTGACAGAAATAAGGGTGAAAGTCATCGCTGTTTTGATACATCAATCTACCATGTCCAATCTACCCAAAGAGAGCTTGATACTTAATCTGAGAATCTACCATGGTATTAAGTAAAGCCTTAGTAAAAAGGTCCTGGATTCGATTCTTGATTGAGTCCATTTGGAAGGTTATGTTTTCAAAATAGTGGTTAAGTCTGGTGGGGGATTTGGATCCGGCTTGTTACACTCTACCGATTAACCACTCGTCCTCAAACGATAGATGTCCACCGCTGGACATAAGGTCTCCGTAGCGACTTTTCGAATTTGGAGCTACCCAGCCCATAAAAGGCTTTTCTGGTTTAAGTAAAATGAAAAACAACAATTTGACACTTTATTTAATAATACATTTATTTTCTGAGCTTATTACAAAATACACATAACTTTTAGGTGAAAAAAGTACTTTTAAAAGCACTTTATATTTTTAAATAATAGTACAGTCAGAGGTCTTTAAAAATGGGATGAAACGACATATCTAACAAATTAACAAAATTAAAAAATACGACTGTCCTTCTATGGCCCTGCTGCCCCTTTAATTTTTATAAATGATATTTTTTGTGAATCACTGGATATTGAACTATTGTGTTATATATTTTTGGAATCTACTCATCATTTTCTAGATGATGATTATGAACATAATCTAATTTTCGAATGTTTTTTTTCAACTTTAGTTTTTAATGCTGGATCATGGTCACCCCATCAATTTTTTTTTAAATTTTACTAGCCTATGTCACCCAAAATAAGCTAAGGATTCTAATGATATCTCATTCGTCAAAATCGGTTCAGGCATATAAAAGTTATGGTGGAATATACAAACTCACATACAAACATACATGAATCCTGAAACAATATACCTACCTACTCCTTTTTTCAGACAGTCTTGATAAAAAGTCATGAAAAAATGACTTCAAACAAAACGACTAGAGTTTGACTCCAAAGCATTTTGGCACCGTTAATTTTATTTTTATACTTACACTTAATAAAAAAAAATATTTCCTAACAACGACGAATAAGATTAACATTGGAAAAGTTTTCGTATAATCGATTTTCATTAATAATACCAGTATACTTACGCTAGAAATAAATTATTTATTAAATAAATCACAGAAAACTTTCACAGTATTGTCCGCGCGCGTCTGAATATCAGAATTTATTTATTTATTTTTCAACAAAAATAGAATAACTAGTTAGTATGGATACGGATAAAGGAACCCTGTCGAATTAAATAAGCTTAGCAAAGTCGTTCTAAATATTTAACATTTAGTTAATTGTACGACCACATTGTTAATTTGCTCTTCGGGGAAAATACACCAAAATTTTACAAATCGGTCTAGTTACATAATAGCCATAAATCACAAATTAAGTCAGAGAAAACGCAAGCAAAAATCCACGATTTTAACATATAACTAAACATTTCGCATAAAAGTTCCAAACAATTGCATAATATTCTGCATGCGCGCGGATTATACGACAGTTATTTGGGTTTAAATTATATTATAATTTAATTTAACTACAAAATTTCTATATCACACTGAACCGGTTTCATTGGAACTTTAACACTCCATACATGCGCGTTCTACGGTAGATCTATTTTAACTACAATTTTTACCAGGCAAGTAAATTAAAAAAATACTTTATATGACATTAAACATAATATAAGTTTGTAGATGTATTAGGAAATTAATATCAGACTTCTTAGAAAACACAAGAAAAATTAACAATTTTTTCACTTCGCATTATTTTTTTTATTCGTCTTCTAGGTGGTTTTTATAAACGGTCCACAGATGAACATAAGGTCTCTCCTTGTACCTAGCCTATAAAAACCTTTTCTAATTTGTTTCAAATTCCTGCCTGCCATGTTAGCGTTAAGTACAAAAAAAAACAGAAAAAAATTTACTATACTTAGTTAAATTGTTTATGAAATGCATTCGTATTCTACAATGTAGAACGCGCGACTACTGGAGTGTTAAATGTGGGTTTGATAAAAGTTTTGCCAAATATTTTTATCTATAAAATATTTTTTTAAATAAATACATACTCCCTGTATTCTTGTTCGTTACTAATATTAAAACTCCTAAATTATGTTAAATTATTTTTATACCTATTTAGTTTGTTAAAATATAGTAAAGATCAAAAAATAAGTATTTTAATCTGACACGTTAGTTTAACTTACAGGTAAAACGTACTTTATACTTAAATACTGAAAGAAATCTATTATTTTCAGTTTTTTTTTGAGAAAATTAACATTCGAGGTACCTACTAAAGGTACGAGGTACGAACCTACCTGTCTGTTAGGTAGGTACCTACCTGTCTCCTTACATTGTTGATCATAGTTTTTAATGTATATGTAACACAAATATATGTTTTCTATATATTATGTTTATTTATACTGACTCACTCACATGGCATAAAATTGATATTTGAACAAAAAAAATCAACTGCCGAAGTTTTACAGGTTCTTTTCTTGACTTGACGATTCGAATGTTGGTAGGTACTTTGTAATAGTTTATTTGAATGAAAAAAAATTTGTATTCTATTCTATTCTAATAGAAAATACAAAAAAATACAACCTTTAAAAACGACATTCAAAGTTTTATTTTGGGGTACCAAATTAAGGTACCTATGTTATTAAGTTTTTAATTATGAACACATATAACATCGATAACAAATTTATTATTTTAGTCGTGAAACACACAAAAGGCGCAACGGTGATTGCATAACAGTATGTCACATTGAATGCGCGAAGACACTTGTACGATTTGTAATAGGTATAATACGGGTTTCGCGGAATTTGCAATTATCCTGTCCTGTATCTCTGATCAACCAGAATGAATCATTTATATAATACTAGAAGATGCCCGCGACATCGTTCGCGTGGATTTAGGTTTTTAAAATTCTACAGGAATTATTTGCTTTCCGGGATAAAAGTTGCCTATTTTAATTTCCGGGATGTACGCTACCTCTGTACCAAAATTCATCAAAATCGGTTACACTGTTGGGTCGTGAAAGGTTAGCAGATAGACAGACAGGCACACTTTGGCATTTATAATATTAGTATGCATTATTTTGATTCAGTTCCGACGATTTGTTTACATAATAACACTTTGGATGATTCCTCCGATATTAAACATCGTTCAACGCGTTCAAACCTCACGATTCGCAGTGTGAACGCTATCATAGACATCTTGAATATGCGTTTAACATGTTTCCGTCGCGCATTTTGTTTGTTTCAACCTTTATATTACACAGAAATGGACAGGTCTTATAAAAAGTATGAACAATTTTATCTAAATTATTTTATAATATTATACTTAATACATTTACTTATTTATATATTTTAGGAAGTTTGGTCATCAACCTCGTTGTCAAAATACAAGAGTGTCCGTCGGGATATTTAATATTATTTTTGACTAGATGGTGCCCACGGCTTCGCCCGTGTGTATTTAGGTTTTTAAAAATCCCGTGGGAACTTTTGATTTTCCAGAACAAAAAGTAGTCTATCTGTAGTAACCCGTCCCCAAAACGGGAAAATTCCGTGGGATCCTTACGATTTCGGAATGCAATTCCTTACAGCATCAGGGTTGAGGAGTTGGACAATGGACATGTACCTACTCGAGTTCATTCAACAATAAAGTCTTTAATTGGTATCCCCAATATCAATTTAAGTAACCGACAGTGCTTAAATCCCATTAGTTTTGGGGATCAGGTCCCCTACATCATCAGGATTGAGGAGTTGGAATCAAAAATTTTTGTAGGACAGTGTCGCAATGTTTCTCTATCGATTAAAAAAAAATTACGCAAATCGGTTCAGAAATCTCGGAGATATCGGTGAACATAGGTAGAAAACACAACTCCTCCTTTTTTGAAAGTCGGTTAAAAAAGTAGCCTATGTTACTCCCTGATTAATTTTCTACTTGTATGTGAAAGCCCCGTCAAAATCGGTTCAGCCGTTCCGAAGATTAGCCCGTTCAAACAGACAGACAGACAGACAGACAGACAGACAAAAATTTTAAAAACGTGTGATTCGGTTATGGTATCGTTCAAATAACCATATGAGCTTAATATGAGGTAGTTATTTCGATATTACAGACAGACACTTCAATTTTATTTATTAGTATAGATACAACTTAAATATTTTTTACTTACCTACTTGGTAGGTACTGCCCCGTTGGCCTATAGGGCTGGCTTTTTCGACTGTGGATTATGAGGGCCCGGAGTTAGCAAGTTAACAACGTTAAACCCCCGTGTCTCGGAGAGCGCCTATGAATATTATTATAATCCTCTGCGTAATTACTCTCTTTTGACACCTGCCTTCGCCGATGTTCGGTCTGATGAAAAAGACTTCGACGCGCCTAATTCGGCAGAACCTTGCTGATTACTTTACGCGCATTTTCAGTTTTGGAAAATGCTTGTCTGACTTGCGGAGATTCGATCTCGTTAATGTACCTACCTTAATGTTCATTATGCAACTCGCAAACGACACACATTTACAGTAAACAGTTATTAAGAAGACGATGTACGTCATCGTTTTCTTAATAACTAACTCAAACGGACATCCAACGCTGGATAGCTATCATGCAAGGATCGGCTTAGAACTCGATCTTGCGCCCCTTGTATCCGGTGACTTCCAACGTTGAGAACGTCCGTCCGCCTAGATGGGTGGTCTTCCAACGCTGTGTTTACCGGCACGGGGTCGCCAGTCGAGCACCTTGGGATCCCAACGTCTATCGGTTCTTCGAACTGTGTGCGTCGATTGCCACTTCAGCTTCGCGACTCGATGAGGTACGTTAGTAACTCTCGTTCTCCTACAGAGTGCTTAATCTCAGTTTGAAGCGCTCCAAAACTAAAAGTATACTTTAAGTATACTATTGATCGAATCACAAATTACTTCAGAGCAAAATGAACCCATAAGACTCTTCTTTTAGGTCCATTTTACTCTGAAGTCATTGTGATTCGATCAATAGTATACTTATAGTATACTATAAAGTTTTGGAGCGCTCCAAATTGAGACAAAGCACTCTGATCTCCTCATTTGATTACGCACAATGATGTTAAGTACAGATATGTTATGTGCCTACTAAACCATCCGATAAAAACGTTCCGAACCTGTCCGAAATCCATGCCTCGTGGGCGGCCTCACAGCGGCCGCGCACAAACACATTTTAATGTTTCACTTACATTTCACTACGATGCCACAACCACACACTTCGAACTGAGGAGCGGTGAATTACATTAACACAATTCAACGCTTCAATTTCGGAGCTCTATAAGTAACATATCTATGTACGTCACTTTAATATAAACATCATTGATTACGCAGGGATACTTCGAGCGTAGCTCTCTCCATCGCCCGCTAGGTGACCCTGAGCTATCTTACTGCGTGATACTTGGTATTTACAGAAACGTATCAGCAGGTCTCCTGTCAGGGTGGCAGTTGTTGTTGGTCTGTAGCTGGTTCTTGGGCAGGTTGAGGCGCACTTGCCGCGAGCTTCCGTTGTACTGGTGCAAGCGTTGCCTTTGGCTCCTGATGCTGTTGTCTTTTATCTGTTAATACAAAAAAAAAACAAGTTGAGAAGCAAGTTTGATAGACACTTCAGTTAATTCTTTTTTTTTTAACCCCCGACGCAAAAACGACGGGGTGTTATAAGTTTGACGTGTCTGTGTGTGTGTCTGTGTGTCTGTCTGTCTGTTCCCCTGTGGCGCTCAAACGGGTGGACCGATTTGAATGCGGTTTTTTTGTTTGAAAGGTGAATTAGTCGAGAGTGTTGTTAGTTATGTTTGATGAAAATCAATCCGAGATGGCCGCCGCTACGAAATGGCGGATTACATATTTTTTCACAAGTCCCTTAATATGGGTATCAAATGAAAGGGCTTGATTAGTAGAATAGCACTATGCAAATCCAAGATGGCTGCCGACACAAAATGGCGAATGTCGGTGGTTTTTTAAATTTTTAATTTATTTACGCATGCTATATATGGTTTTTACATTAATCACAAACTACTTGTTGTAAAGACGACGATATTGTCGTGTCTTTAGTGTATTAAAACTTTGGTTAAATTAACAACACGAAAGTTCGCACCCCAAGTTCCTGATACCAATGCTGTAATTCTGTCTTCAATTATACACCATAAATAAACCCAACTCAGATCTCTATTAAATCATTATTATGCCACTCTAAAAGCCATGTCTCTGGTCTATTTCCACTCTATTCTATTGTGTAGTGAAGTTTCCTCAAGCTTGGCGGTACGAATATTTTGCATGACATTAGAGTTGGGGTAATTATAGCCTAGTCGGGTCAAGTAGGTACATCTGGTATGACACTTAGGGTACTCTATTGTCAAGGAGGTACCCTTGTGACGTTGAACATTATTAGATCCCTTTAGGACTGGACATCGATCGCACGACAGTTTCTTATGTGCATTAGCAAAATATTCTCAAAAATATTTTTTTGCTATTACTTCTTGCAATTGTACCAAACTGAAGTTAAATTAAATAGCACTAAACAGGTAATAATATAGTCGTGTAAAGGGATAACACATACCTACTAACTTTGAAATACTATTTCATTATAGACAGAACAAGGTAGGAAAAACAAGCATCCAAAAGAAAAATGAAGAAAAAAAAGAAGAAAAATCCCAATGAAGAATGAACGCCAACCATCAAATCTAATAAGTAATTCTTGGATTTGGATTGGAAAAACTAATCTGAGAGTTATACTCTGTACCCATACCTTATATACTTATTAATAAACTAATTATTGTAATTACGAAAGTGTATCTGTCTTTCTATTTTTTTACTTATTCACGGTGCAACCGTTGAATTTATCAATCTCTGTGCTATAAATTTTGTAAAACTTAGTAGGTACACACTACACATAGGTAATAGATTACATCTTCAAGTGCGACGTTTAATTTCGTGAACATGAAAAAGTCCTGACAAACCTTTTTTTTTTGAGAAACCTTAAGCTACGACGAAAGTAGGAGGTAAAAGTAAAAGCTCTCTATAAATAAATAAAATAGAGCTTAAAGGAGTAACTCATTCTGTCTGTCGTTCTGAATATCTAGTACTAGTAATACTTAGTATTCTCGATTATAATGAAACAAGACGGCCATGAATATAAAAATAGACCCGTAGATGCACGGATCAGAATTAGGCTAGATACCGCAAGCTGTCAGTCCAAGCGCGCCCGAAAGGAAGTGCTATTCTCTTTTTAACCCCCAACGCAAAAACGATGGGGTGTGATAAGTTTGACGTGGCTAAGTGTGTGTGTGTCTGCCTGTTCCACCATAGAGCTCAAACAGGTGAACCGATTTGAATGTGTTTTTTTTTCTTTGACAGGTGAATTAGTCGGAAGTGTTCTTAGCTATGTTTTATGAAAATCGGCCCAAGATGACCGCCGCTACAAAAAGGCGGATTACATATTTTTCACAACTCCCTTAATATGGGTATCAAATGAAATGGCTTGACTAGTAGAATAGTATTATGCAAATCCAAGATGACTGCCGCCACAAAATGGTGAATGTCGGGTTTTAAAATTTTTATTTTATACTTGTTTGCCGTGCTCCTAATTTAGTTTGCATTCAAATGCGCGCTGTCATCCTTGAATGAGCGCGAAGTTTGGTATATGACTGCTTTCGTTGTCTGGAAACTTCACTAGATGGAAGGTAGCGCTGCCATATTGAGGTCGTTTCGGTGCGTCACATAATTTCCGTTTAGTTGATATATGCTTTTAATACGCTCAAAGAAAATATTATCCGCTACGTACAGGTATTCACGTAAAAGACACGGCCATATCTACGATACAGCACACAGTTTTTTTTCCTAGATTTGTGGTTTACACTAAAAGTATTATATAGGTACATTCATTCATTCACTGTATGGCTCGCAGGACAATATCATAGGTAGGGAAAAAATGGCACCCTCATGATGAAGCGGTATCCAGATTACTCCATATCCGTGGTCCATAGTAAATATTCATTACTTTTTGTAATTTTGGGGTCTTATCCTGGCATTCTCCCAACGATTTTAATATGGCCCCTCGGGGAAAGAGTATTGTAAGCGGGAGGAAAATTTTTTGAATAAGAAATGCGCTTGTCGACCGTCATTAGCTGGCATAATGATGAGAAAAGATTGTCTCTATTAAGTCGTGATTGAAAGAAAAATAAATATTATGATTTTCTTAGGCGTATCTACTTAGTAGATGTCAACTGAAACTACCTGGTGGCTCATATTTTGTAGTCTACAGTATAGATTCTATACTATATACCCTGAAACACACACAATGTGCGATGGAATCTAAAAAACTTCATCGAGCTTCATGAAGTTCGCTTCTTAAGAAAACCATCAAAGTTTACGATTTTGTATAATAATAATAATGACCGAATTTCAGCCATGGTGGGCAATTTCAGTGCAGACAATTAATGGGTTCAAACACGAGTGCACTCTCTATTCCCTCACTCTTATTCCAGTGGATGGAAATCTGCAGTTACCATCGGAGAGAGATCAGGAGCAGCACCGACGGCTTTACGTGTAACATCAGCAGCTCCTCAATCCAACTCCTCAAGTCCAATACATTTTTTGGCCTAATCTGGGACTCGAACTCCTGACCTCCTGCGGAACCTTATGACCCGCAGCCGTATAACCTAGCCACTAGACCAACGGAGCAGCAAGGGAAAATGTTTTGTACGCGAATATTTTGTTGTCAAAAGTGGGGAAAAAATTAACGAGGAAAATGATGATAATTGAAAGGAAAAGTCATATTGCGAGGGCATAATAATTTTGTCGTCGACCCGGCCACGTGCCGGAAAAAACTTTTGGCGGAAATTCGGTCCGGAAAGTTTGGAAAAGGTCACAGTGGGAAGTGACAGTAATTCAGTTATAACTTACAACGATTCATCAGACCTACTTATGTGACAGTAACTCCAATTTAGGATTCGGCATAATATTATTACATATTATGAAGTATAATAGGTACATGGTAGATTCAATTGACGATTTAAAAGCATTTGTAAAAGTTTATTTGAATAAAAAACTTTTCTATTCTATTTTATACTATTCTAGAAGTATTTCAGCAGAGACAGTCTGCGGGTGATGGAGAGAGCTATGCTCGAAGTTTTTTTACGTGATTGAATCAGAAATCAGATCTGTAGAAAAACCACATTCACTGACAAATAAAACCGGTCAAGTGCAAGTCAGACTCGCGAACCGAGGGTTCCGTACTCCAGAAGTATAAGTACAATCTGTTTTTCATTAGTTTGTCTTAAAAGGTAAAGTGCTAATTAAGCTAGGCCTCTGAATTATATGAGCGTTCATACAACTCAGATGTCTATCTTAATTGGCTTGTTTATGTATGTATGGGGACACCCTTTGATTTCCAACTTTTTTTAGTTTTTGGAATTTTTCCTTTATTCGTGCTGTAAGACCTGGCTTTTTGCCAAACGTAATTCTAGGTCAACTGGAACTACCATTTAGGTTTTCGACCCAAAACCTATAGGGTACTTCCGGTTGTGTGTATCCTGACGTGTCTCTTCCCCTATAGCGCTCAAACGGGTGAACCGATTTGAATGCGGTTTTTTTTTGTTTGAAAGGTGAATAATTAGTCGCGAGTGTTGTTAGCTATGTTTGATGAAAATTGGTCCAACATGGCCGCCGCCACAAAATGACGAATGTCGGGGGATTTTTTAATTTTTAATTTAATACTCATAAACGAGATTCTTTACCCTTATAGTGAGCTCGTGCCTGGTGCGCCGGTGCGATGACGTCAGCATCTCCGTGTGCGCCCGCGACTCATTGGCGGCCAGGCTGTCCTCTGTCTTCATGCACCACAGCCATTTGTATGGTGGAATGTTCCTAACAAGCATACAAACAGATTTTCAACAGTTAAAATTTATTAAATTATCATCTATGAGTTCATAACTTTCGTAACGAATTCCGAAATGGCTGATTCTTTGTTCACAGAATGCTATATGTCAGTCTGCCTGCGTTAAGAGTTATCTATTTATGTATGAGTAGATCTTTAGGTATATTCTGTGGACTCAGAATTAGCCAGAGATTTAACTTTGTTAAAACCTCTTAAAATAAATAAACTATTTTAGAATGTATTCAAATAGCAACGCGACTGTAGCGCTGTAGCCGCTAATTTTGCTTATAATGCGTTTCTTTTGACGACCTCCCTGGCTCAGTGGCGAGCATAATAAGTAGGTTCCGAGTACGATTCACATTTTTCCCATTCTGGTCTGGTGGGGGATTTCGGTCATCGAGATAGTTACCACCCTATTGCTCAACCTTATTTATTTGTTGCCTAACCAAGTGATGCGACTGATTTGTTTTTGATGCCGAAAAAACACATCACGATGACCAAATAAAAATATTAAATCGCGGACAAGTCTTACCAGCTAAATGTTTAAAATTGGAACCATTTAATTACTCCCCGAATTTAAGTTACTACTCTACCGTTCAACCTTGTTTATTTGTTGCCTAACCATGTGATGCGGCTGATTTGTTTTTTGATGCCGAAAAACACATTGCGACGACCAGCTGAATGTTTAAAATTCGAACCATTTTATTAGGTAGGTACTCTCCGAATGTAATTCCGCTACAGATCTAATAAACCCCAAACAGCTCCTAACTAGAAAGATAAATGGCTATAATTCAAGAAAGTACTCGTTAACTCTTCACAAATTAAGAGTGAAACGCAAATCATTTGCAGTGTACAAGCTAAAACTTCGCCGGGAAACGGGGAAGTATTGTAATTAAGAGGCATCCAAGAAGATATACGGCTGTCCCACGCGGACGCGTAATTGGTTTAGTTATAAATGGCCGAAGCGCTAAATCATGTCTGAGGCCGCTTGTTTAGTTTACGATGGCATAGTGCATGACAATAAATCGTCTCCACGGGCTTGCATATTGGCTTCTCTATATTGAAAAAAATATCGCCTGAGCGATCGCTTCTTTAAGGCTCCCCCACACAGGCGCGTTATTATAGGTCGGTTAACCTTCCTGAAAGTATGTAGATTACGATAGTGAAACAATCATCAAAATCGGTTCACTAGTTGCGGAGATAATCGCGAACATACTTACATACATACATACTTATATACATACATACGGATCGAATACAGAACCTCCTTTTTTTGGAGTCGGTTAAAAAGTACCAAAATACTTGGAACATTCTACAAGTAAGTACATATGTACATAGAAAAACACATTAAGTATACCTAATATATACGTAAGTATATCTTCGCGTAAGTATAAATGGTGAAATTATTCAAGAATATGTTCTTTCACAAAAATTACCTTCCTGAAAGTTTACTTCCAGAGCATTCTTAGGCTGCCTTCAAATTAGGGGCATGTTCTTAATTTGAATGTAGCCTGAATGCTACCTGCTACGTACGAGCTACGTGCGCGCGTAGAACGCCTCAATTTGAGGGCAGCCTCTCGAAAATTCCTTCTGCGAAATTACTGGCGCCAAGCTTCGTATGAGTAAAGCGATAGTTCTGTTGACTATCGGACCTTATATCAGATATTATATTATGTATTTATTTCAGATGAAATTACTGTATTTACTGCAGAAAACTGGAATATTAAAGCTTCAAAATAGAAAGATGTGGAGCTTCAAATAAAAAAACGGAAGAGGCCTACTACTACTCGTAGAGGTACGTAATAAGAGTCAGCTTTGAAATTTATTTTATTCAAAAAAAAATATATATAAAGGATAAAGGAAGCTTAAATAATAATAAAAAATTATTTCACCACATCCTGATAATATTTTGATACTGATTTTGATGATTCTTATTACAAATTGACTATGCCTCTATCAATTGTGACTGACTACAGTTTTTAATATTTAGTTTGTAGTTTACTTACCGAAGACTGATAAATATCCTGTTGGAGAAGATGAAGTAAATAACGGGATTCGCTGCGGAGTTCAAGGGCGCTAGACTCTGTATGAGCGAGGCGATGGCTATGTTCACTTGGGTGTTCGGCACGTACCCATACACTTGCAGCAAGTCGAAGATCATGTAGGGCGACCAGCAGAGGACGAACACTGTAACAAAAGCGGCGTTATTCGCGACACAATTGTTCATATCGCTATCATATCGAAAGTTTGTGTGTGTGTCTGTGTGGGTGTGGGTGTGTGTCTGTGTGGGTGTGGGTGTGTGTGTGGGTGTGTGTGTGTGAGTTTGTGTGTATATGTTTGTTACTCTTTAACAACTAGATAGATTATGCCCTGTCTTAACAGGCTACTTTTTATCCTGGAAAAATCCATAGTTCGTACGGGATTTTGAAAAAACCGAAATCTATAGCTATAGCTATTGGTAGATTACTATCGCAAACTTCCTTGAAAGTAGGTATAAAGGTTGGAAAAGGGAGCGGGAATAGGAACCGGAAATTCACGATTCTCTTGGGATTTGTAAAAAAACCGAAAGTCACGTGGGCGGAAGCTCACACGAGTAGATAGGTACAGAGAGGAAGCTACTACAAGCGGCCCGCTGTACTACTCACACATAGCGCACGTTTGTTATTCAACTGAGCCGGTTGGAGGTCAGACGTGGGCGTCCGTGAACCGTTGGTGAGTGTGTTTGTGTGAGTGTACCTACAGCAGGCCGTTTGTATGAAGCTTCCTCTCTGTACGTATATCTTACTCATGTGCTAGTAGGTATTACCTATATTAAACCGCGCAGTAATGCCGTCTGCACATGCTTGACAAACAACGGCGAACAGCGAACACGAAACAACAAACACTAACGTATAGATGGGTGTTTGCCCATGTTTGCCTGTTTTTGTTTGTGTTCGCCAGTGATCGGTATCGGTGTCGGCACAAATCAAAGGATGTTTGACACACGTGTTTGCGATGTATCCAAATACAAGCACGTTAGCCAAGCCTGGGGATTTCACATGTGCAAGCGGGCATCGTTTGACACCTCTTGGTGTGTGTGTGTGTTTGTGTCTGCCTGTTCCCTTGTGGCGCTCAAACGGGTGGACCGATTTGAATGCGGTTTCTTTTGTTTGAAAGGTAAATTAGTCGAGAGTGTTGTTAGCTATGTTTGATGAAAATCGGTCCAAGATGGCCGCCGCTACAAAATGGCGGATTACATATTTCTTCACAACTCTCTTAATATGGGTATCAAATGAAAGGGCTTGACTAGTAGAATAGAATTATGCAAATCCAAGATGGCTGCCACCACAAAATGGCGAATGTCGGGGGTTTTTTAAATTTTTAATTTATACTTGTACTATAACGAACTTGTGAGTGAAGTTAACGGGAGGCGGGGAGTCGCGTAAGTTTAAATATTATTTTGCTCTAGAACAATTCTACTATGTATGATTCTTTATTTTTATAATCCCGGACATTAATTGTATTTCTACTTCTATTTTACAACAATAGTACTCGTAAAAGAAACGTAAAAGCAATGATGTCTCTGCTTAGGGTACTTTCAGACGTGCCACGACGTGCGGCAGAAATGTTGCGGACATGAAGTTGTATGAAAAGTATGTATGTAGGCGTACCATAAAGTGCAGTCGCATTCGATAGCTGTTGCCAAAGTGTGGCGATGATCAAATTCTTCCTATTCTTTGCACTCTAACTCGAAAACGGTTAATTGTATAAATTATTGTTTAGGACCAAAATACGAGTAGATTGTTTTTGATTTTCAACTTTTCTCAGATTTCAAATATCATTTGAGGCAAAGAAAATGAGATAATAATGGAATTTCAAAACAAAGTTTTATATCAAGTTTTTAAGCTTATTATCCAAAATTCCATTTTTTATTTTACTGGGAAAGTTGTTTGCTGTGCAATGTCTAGTGGGCGCGAGTCCAGCTGGCAACTGTATGAAGATCGTAATCATCTTGATTGGCTGACACTTTTTCACTAAAATGTCTAGTTAGGAAACTTGGCTAAATTGCCAGTTTCGGCAAGAATACCATAAACTAGCCAAAAACTAGAGTTGCGAGCAATGTCACTAGGTACCATAACTTTTAACCCTAAAATTCAAATTGCAATTATTTATTTAATGTAGGTCAACCGATTTGAAAATCGGATTCTGCTGAGAAGAGCCGGCAAGAAATTATAATAATTTATATATAAAACTTAAAAAAAAAAGATTGCGTGCAATTTACACACGGCAGAAGTAAAACATATTCTAATTTTTTGAATGCACAAAATTATTAGGTAAGTAAATATTATATAAAACCTTGTTTGTGTTTTTGAAATAAAATTTAGTTCAAAACGTTCAAAAACGGAACGTAGGCGGAGAACGGTCTTCATGGAGACTGACTTGTAATCTAAGTATCTCATTTTCTCGCAAGCTAAAATGAATGTTTGTCTCTTTTTGGTATCGCTTTTTGGTTTCATCGCATTTTTTAAATCACAATCCTAAAGAAGTTTTACTTCAATTATGATACTTCATACTATCTTGCGAGCAGCTGAATGTTACGTCAATTGCAGCAGGTCTGATTCGTTTGTTATTGTGCACGCACTGTAGCTGTGGCGTGGTCCGTCAGGATACACACTAAGTTTAATACGCGGCGCGGCGGTTACGAGGCGAGTCACGTAGCAAATTGTGAATTTATAAGATTCCGAGAGGACTGCCCCACTGTGTGGGGTGTTCGCACGAGTACGTGGGAGACCTAGATTATTATTGTGCAATGTGAAATCGTACGAATGTGAGATAAGTTTAGAAATTCCTCGCTGTATCTGCTTCAAATTTGTTTTAGAATCGTTTAGTGTGTAAATGTTGTGAGTCATGAACCTCATATAACAGCAATTTCCTGAACAACTTTTCTGTAATGTCTGCGATGTTATGTATACGTCTTAATTAATTAATTAATTATTATTTTATATTATTTTATCGGTGGAATGCGCAAGATATCAGTCAGGTAAGTAGACAGCAGTTGATGGAATGTTCAAGTCTATTTTAACGATCTACGTATTTATTATGCCCAACCAAACCAAACCCAAATGCTAACAATTTGTTCAGATTATTATTGACTAAGTAGTTGTATAGTACGGTCTATTCTACATTTTTTCTTATTGTAAGATGGTAAAACAGATTAAAAAGTAGCAGTTTGCTCCAATGACAAATATGGTCAAAAGCCCAGACTTCACGCGGAGGGTTTGTATAGTTATGTAGGCCATACATTTACCGATGTTAAAACGCTACTATTCTTTGCTATGGATTGTTGGCCATACATAATAATATACACTAATAGTTTTCTCTCATTTGCGTACTCATTCATACAATAATATTATTTTTAACAATTTAAAAAAAAAATTATAATTATATACATAATTATACATAATTTAAAATAACATTATCTATACATATAATAAAATCGTATCGTAAAGTATCTGTACATTAAAGATTTTTGCAAAATAATAACTGGGGGATGTTAGGGATAAGTAATAGAACGTAACAAGTATAAATTAAAAATTTAAAAAAACCCCCGACTTTCGCCATTTTGTGGTGGCAGCCATCTTGGATTTGCATAATTCTATTCTACTAGTCAAGCCCTTTCATTTGATACCCATATTAAGGGAGTTGTGAAAAAATATCTAATCCGACATTTTGTAGCGGCGGCCATCTTGGACCGATTTTCATCAAACATAGCTAACAACACTCTCGACTAATTCACCTTTCAAACAAAAAAAAACCGCATTCAAATCGGTCCAACCGTTTGAGCGCTACAGGGGAACAGACAGACACACACACACACACACACACACACACAGACACGTCAAACTTATAACACCCCGTCGTTTTTCGTCGGGGGTTAAAAAAGCTATTTTTGAAATTTTTGTCTGTTTATCTGTTTGTCTGTATGTTTGTGCACGCATCATGCAATAACTGCTGAATGGATTGAAATGAAACTTGGTATGATTTAAGTTCATACTACGGAGTAACATATAGGATACTTTTTATCCCGAAATTCAGCACGGTTCCCTTGGGAGAGGGGATGAAAGTCAAAATGTGTACTTAGCTGTAATTCGTTAACGGGTGGTCCGATTTCATTCATTCTTCTTTTGTTAGAAAGGAAATACTTTAAAGATTACCAGCTAATCTCAGAAAGGCTGGATCGATTTTGATGGGACTTTTACTGGCGGATGTTTACATTTTGATCTACCTAAACATCCGCCAGTGAACTTTTAACAGTTTTTAGCAAGGTATGAGCTCAAAGGAGCTTAGGAAAACAAAATGATTCCCACGGGATTTTTAAAAACCAACATCCACGCGAACGAAGTCGCGGGTGTCCGCTTGTTAAAAATAAAATTATATAATGGTCCCCCTGGCAGCGGTTTAAAATCCAAGCTACCGGTGGTCAGGGCTCGAGTGAGGAAACTCCTCACAATGCGTGCCGTCTCGAGGAGAACTGCCTTCTGAATCCTGCTCTTGATCCAACAGCCAAGCGAAAGTTTCTTAAGGTGTTGATTGAAACTTTTCGCTATGAGACCATTCACCGAAACAACAATCATCGTTGAATCAACACTCCACATGCCGGTAATCTCGTGAGTAATACACTATATTATTATGTAGAATATAAGTATACAGTCCAAGCAAACCCGGGGTGAGACAGCTATGTTTTTAAAAACAAATCCCCCTTCTGGTAGTCCGCTAAAAAAATAATAATCTATCCGTATAAGGATATAGATCTTAAGAAAACGAAAAGACTGCGAGGGGCGCCGTCATAAGGAAAATTAATTTTCGCTTATGTAGAGTTTTTCACGGAAAATTAAAACTCTACAACTGCGGGAAAAGTCTCGTAAAGTAATATTATCGCCGCTAAAAGCTACGTTGCGCGGTGTTCCGTAAAGAGGCAACAACTATTTTAATGGAGAATGCAATGTAAATGTAATGGGTTGTTCAAATCTTCACATTTTATGTTTCTCAAAAGTTTAATATTATAGGTATACGGATGCCTTTGTTTTATATAAAATACTGCCATCACAATATAATGTACAAAATACTAAAACCTAGCTTTGAAAATGAAAATTTTATATTGGTAATGTATGATTCATTCTCTCCAGAGGAATTTTAGGACTTACATCACTTATCTTATGGAGCCTTCGTCGTTTTCTTCATCTCAGCGTATAAATATCCCCAGCTGGACCTAGTTCTCATGTAAGAGTTGCCACGGAACAGGATATTGTGACTCTTGCATCCAGCGGCTACCAGCGATTTGTTTAAGATCGTCCACCTAGAAGGGAATCTATTCGACTCCGCTTTTCTCGCTGCAGGGTCGTCATTCGAGCACATTGGGACCCCAACGTCTAACAGGTCTTCTAGCTAAGCTATTTTAATATAAAATCAAAACCAAAGTTACCCGATGCAACCGACAGAGGGTAACTTTAGAATCGCGATAAAGACTGTCAGTTTGTAATTAATAATGTTTTGTATCTGGGCACACTGTCCGGCCATTTTCCCTTTTTGCAAATAAACACACAGGCCATTTATATGTAAAAATCAAATAAGTATCTGTACAATAAATATTAGAGCTGTAACAAGTGTATTTTACTTTAACAATATAAAATATCACACACCCCGCTCACTTCTGTTTCGCGTCTCGGTGCGCTATGTCGGTAACTCTGGTTCTCTTGCAGATCTGCTCATGTCTGATTTGATCCCGCAGGGATACTCCGAGCATAGCTCTCTCTATCGCTCGTTGAACGACCTTGAACCTGCTGCTTAGAATGTGCAGCAATACTGCTCTTTTAATTTCGAATCTATTAATATATTTCCATAAATTTTCCGGTTCTCCTTCATCTTTGATACTACTTAGATACTCGTCATCTATAATTGTGCCCAAACCATAACCATTTCATTTTTGATTTTATTTATATTTTAATACCTATTTTCATTTTATTTTAACGAGTTTTAAACTAGGTACACATTCTAAATCGTCTATAAATAAACGTCCTACAAACAGTGACATACATAGAAACACATTAAAATAATTTCCTTGAATCTCGAAATATTTAAACAAGCGGAACGCGCGTCGTTTTATTACGAACTATGGAGTGTTTAAATATCACTACATAATCATATAAACAAAGTCCCTCACCGCATCTGTTTGTCTGTTCGCGATAAACTCAAAAACTACTGAACGAATTTGCATACGGTATAAATAGAATGATTAATGAGGAAGGTGTTATGTATAATTTTGTTAAGGCTTTGTGTAAGATGATTTTAATATGACGATAATATAATATTGTTGACAATGTCGGAAAAAGTCAAGGCGCAAGTCAAGAAAACGCTGCCTTCCTCCTTTGAGATACAACAAAACAATGTAGGTGTAATGGGATAGTAGCGGGCAATTACTACCTACCCGTGCGAAGCCATACGGAGCGCTAGTAAAGATTATATATAAATAATGTTTAAACATTTTACGTAAGAAGCTATTAGAGTGGCAATTTTGTCCACTTAGAATATAATGGAGGAGATCGTAAAAGTTTTTATCTACTCTCATATCTTAAAATCCCGAATATGAAATCAAAATGTGTCATATATTGGACTACTTTATTCACATACATCTATAATATTTTAAAAAAAAATTAAAAAAATTCATTATAACACTACTTTGTTAGGAAATTATTGCAAAGTAATGTTATAAAATAATTTTTTCTACATTATAGTACAGGCGAACTGGGTTCTGGTATTTTTGAGCCATGGCGGGAAATTCGTGCGACCTCATGTGTGTAACTGTACAAACGCGTTAAACATTGTGAATTGTGTTAAATTGCAGAAGAGTAACTACTAAAAATTAAGTTTACTTAAAATTAAGTAACTACTAAAAATAACTACTAAAAATTAATAACTATTAAAAATTAAATTTTTGATAAGCTTGAGCTATTTTCCGATCCACTAATTTCTATAGGACATTAGGACTCCTCTACTACTATTAATTTCTCTATGGTAACCCAGGCTGTATGGTCAACGATCTTGGCCTGTCCCGAAAGGGACAAACCGAAAAAGAAGAAGAATCTCTATGGTAACAACTGAATTTTGGCGCCATACGCTAGATATAATATTTAAATTTTTTATTTGTTACTCAAAACTTTACAAGACATGGTTTTTATTGTGCGGAAAAATGTCTAGCAGTGATACTGAAGAGAATTTAACTCCACCTGACCACCGACCAACAATCTTTTGCCAGCAAAATCAAAGAAAACTCACGACAAATATTACCAAGATTTTATGGTTTGGATTTTAAGATATGAGTTTAGATAAAGTAGTGTATGAAACTCTACATAATTAGTTATTAAAACACTCGTGTAATACTATTAAAAAACTCGCCTGCGGCTCGTTTTTTAAACTAACACTCGTGTTTTAATAACCTCTATTATGCAACCGTTTCATAAACTACTATTATCGTCGGTCCCGGCTATCATGCAGCATGTTTCTTTCAGAGAACTCTTTTTAATGTAAATTTTTCACCATTAATGTTTCAGGTCGTTACACTATTGAGTGTAATGCGTTATTTGTGTACTAGAGTAAAAACGCTGTTTGTGGCTAAAAAAATATATGTATGTATGTTTGAAAGTGTTTAATTAGCGTCTTAGAGTCTAGACAGACGGACTACAAGCACTGCACAGTTTGAATGTTCTACCACAGTTTGTTGGCGTAATTTATCGGCGTCGTCATCCTCAACCAATAGACGTCCACTGGACATACGTCTCTTGTAGGGACTTCCACACGTCGCGGTCTTGTGCCGCCTGTATCCAGTGACTCCCTGCGACTTGGCGTAATTACACAATCGATAAGTAGATTGCGTGTTTCTCTTCTCCTCCTTCATCAACGGACAGACGTTCACGGCTTGTGACACGAGGGACTCCTAGACGCCTCGGTCTTGTGGCATTTGAAACCAGGGATGCCCACACGCCTCGGTCTTGTGGCATTTGAAACCAATGACTCTGCATTCAGCTTGCAGCCTGAATTTAGTAGACCCTCATGGTACCTTCTTACTTATACATAAACAATAATATCATTGTTTGTTTTAAAACAATAAAAAGGAACCAAAATCCTATACAGAGATTAGTTACTAGTTGACTCGCCTTGACTTCGCATGGGTGGGATTACCTTTTTTATATCTACTTACAACAAATATTATGTGGGTGCTATAGGGACATGACACAAAGCTTCCTCGTGAAATGTTCTAAGTGATGGTGAAAGCCACTAAGAAGTGTTGAAGAAGCGACCTATTTATACCTTGTTTACGTAAATAAACGTTTATACGATTACCGACGTTATTTGCTCTCAAAAAACACGTCATCCGTAGACGCGAAATCAGAAATGGCTCGTTTAATACAAAATTGTTTTTGCTCCACACCACGTAGAGCAAAAACAATTTTTTTTTGTTTTTCAATGTAGACAATTATGTATTTTTTTTACTACAAATAAATTTGCAATCGTGTTGACGTTTATTTGAAACAACCGGATACCCGCCACTTCGTTCGCGTCGATATTGGTTTATAAAAATCCCGTGGGAATCATTTTGTTTTTCCTAAGCTCCTTTGAGCTCATACCTTGCTAAAACTTTTAAAAGTTCACTGGCGGATGTTTAGGTAGATCAAAATGTAAACATCCGCCAGTGAAAGAGAGATGAGATGAACAAGCGAAGAAAAGATAAAGGAAATTGTAAAAAACAAGAGCATGTTCAATGAAAACGGAAAACTTTGTAACTTTTAAAATTATCAGTATCAGGGCGTCGCATCTTCCGTGGTGAACTTTTTAATCTTTGTGCTCAAGAAGTTTAGCTTTTATCAGTTTATTACGAGGTCAGATGAGGTCATTTTCAGCCATTGCGTAACCTGAACTCAGAATTTTCTGTACCTATTCTTATGAGTAGGTACCTGGTAGGTTCTTTTTCTGTATACCCTGTACCTTCTTCTTTCAATAAACATTTTCTCGCTCTTTTTGAATGTCAAAGTTTACCTGTGAGTTACTTCTTCACGCCTCAATTATTTCAATGTTGGAAACAACACTACCAGAAGCAGGTATCCTTTTTGTCCCAGAAAGCAGAGGGTTCGCAAAAAACCTAAATCAACGCAGAAAAAGTTGCGTGATAAATCCACTATTAGTTGGTAACTTTCCTAACTTTGACTGTAAACAGAGTATGTAAACATTCATAAAATTAAACTCATATTAAAATCCAGTGATGCGAAATCATCTCTACATACGTTATATGTCATCTTGATTCACGGCTATATCTAAATATTTAGAGTAATAAGGTCATACATATATCAAAAAAGTATAAAAATACATACGCGTGTAGCTATAAACATTCATGTGAGTTAATAAATCTACTCCAATAAAGATTCCAATAGATATTTGTCGTGACAATTTGTGGTTTAAAAATGTATCTTCCTATAACCCCCGGCACGTAAGTCGAGCGGTGACCTTCAAGTGCGCGCAGCGTCGTACGAGTGAGCGGGACACAATACGATTAGAGAGCCAATCAGCGCTTACGAGGGATCCGCGAGAGCTAATCAGCGCTTACGAACGATCCCCACGCCCTTCCCGCAACCCCCTCACACCCCGAGATACCTCATTTTCGACTTCTGCGCATTGAAGGTCAACGCTAGACTTATTTGCCGTGACTTGTACCTCCATAGTATACCTACTTACCAAAAACGATTACAAAAGTCATCTTGACCGTTTTGATCTTCGCTTTAGGTATAATTCCACGGCTGCTCGCTCTGCGACTGTCCAAATCATCGCTGCCTGCGGAAAAAGTTTCTCAATTTATTTTGTCACGTTAAGTGGAAGTCCCTACAACCTATGTCTAGCAGTGGGTATCTAAAGGCGACAGTAACGCCTGATCACTTACTCTGCCTGGCAGCCGCCCGCTTGCTGAGCACTCTGCGACTTTTCTGCTGTATTTTGACCAGGATGACCCCGTAGCACGCTGATATCGTGAGCGCGGGCGCCACGAACAGCGACACGAACACGGTCGTCATCCATAGGACGTCTAACGGCTACGATGACGCCTGATCACTTACTCTGCCTGGCAGCCGCCCGCTTGCTGAGCACTCTGCGACTCTTCTGCTGTATCTTGACCAGGATGACCCCGTAGCACGCTGATATCGTGAGCGCGGGCGCCACGAACAGCGACACGAACACGGTCGTCATCCATAGGACGTCTAACGGCTACGATGACGCCTGATCACTTACTCTGCCTGGCAGCCGCCCGCTTGCTGAGCACTCTGCGACTCTTCTGCTGTATCTTGACCAGGATGACCCCGTAGCACGCTGATATCGTGAGCGCGGGCGCCACGAACAGCGACACGAACACGGTCGTCATCCATAGGACGTCTAACGGCTACGATGACGCCTGATCACTTACTCTGCCTGGCAGCCGCCCGCTTGCTGAGCACTCTGCGACTCTTCTGCTGTATCTTGACCAGGATGACCCCGTAGCACGCTGATATCGTGAGCGCGGGCGCCACGAACAGCGACACGAACACGGTCGTCATCCATAGGACGTCTAACGGCTACGATGACGCCTGATCACTTACTCTGCCTGGCAGCCGCCCGCTTGCTGAGCACTCTGCGACTCTTCTGCTGTATCTTGACCAGGATGACCCCGTAGCACGCTGATATCGTGAGCGCGGGCGCCACGAACAGCGACACGAACACGGTCGTCATCCATAGGACGTCTAACGGCTACGATGACGCCTGATCACTTACTCTGCCTGGCAGCCGCCCGCTTGCTGAGCACTCTGCGACTCTTCTGCTGTATCTTGACCAGGATGACCCCGTAGCACGCTGATATCGTGAGCGCGGGCGCCACGAACAGCGACACGAACACGGTCGTCATCCATAGGACGTCTAACGGCTACGATGACGCCTGATCACTTACTCTGCCTGGCAGCCGCCCGCTTGCTGAGCACTCTGCGACTCTTCTGCTGTATCTTGACCAGGATGACCCCGTAGCACGCTGATATCGTGAGCGCGGGCGCCACGAACAGCGACACGAACACGGTCGTCATCCATAGGACGTCTAACGGCTACGATGACGCCTGATCACTTACTCTGCCTGGCAGCCGCCCGCTTGCTGAGCACTCTGCGACTCTTCTGCTGTATCTTGACCAGGATGACCCCGTAGCACGCTGATATCGTGAGCGCGGGCGCCACGAACAGCGACACGAACACGGTCGTCATCCATAGGACGTCTAACGGCTACGATGACGCCTGATCACTTACTCTGCCTGGCAGCCGCCCGCTTGCTGAGCACTCTGCGACTCTTCTGCTGTATCTTGACCAGGATGACCCCGTAGCACGCTGATATCGTGAGCGCGGGCGCCACGAACAGCGACACGAACACGGTCGTCATCCATAGGACGTCTAACGGCTACGATGACGCCTGATCACTTACTCTGCCTGGCAGCCGCCCGCTTGCTGAGCACTCTGCGACTCTTCTGCTGTATCTTGACCAGGATGACCCCGTAGCACGCTGATATCGTGAGCGCGGGCGCCACGAACAGCGACACGAACACGGTCGTCATCCATAGGACGTCTAACGGCTACGATGACGCCTGATCACTTACTCTGCCTGGCAGCCGCCCGCTTGCTGAGCACTCTGCGACTCTTCTGCTGTATCTTGACCAGGATGACCCCGTAGCACGCTGATATCGTGAGCGCGGGCGCCACGAACAGCGACACGAACACGGTCGTCATCCATAGGACGTCTAACGGCTACGATGACGCCTGATCACTTACTCTGCCTGGCAGCCGCCCGCTTGCTGAGCACTCTGCGACTCTTCTGCTGTATCTTGACCAGGATGACCCCGTAGCACGCTGATATCGTGAGCGCGGGCGCCACGAACAGCGACACGAACACGGTCGTCATCCATAGGACGTCTAACGGCTACGATGACGCCTGATCACTTACTCTGCCTGGCAGCCGCCCGCTTGCTGAGCACTCTGCGACTCTTCTGCTGTATCTTGACCAGGATGACCCCGTAGCACGCTGATATCGTGAGCGCGGGCGCCACGAACAGCGACACGAACACGGTCGTCATCCATAGGACGTCTAACGGCTACGATGACGCCTGATCACTTACTCTGCCTGGCAGCCGCCCGCTTGCTGAGCACTCTGCGACTCTTCTGCTGTATCTTGACCAGGATGACCCCGTAGCACGCTGATATCGTGAGCGCGGGCGCCACGAACAGCGACACGAACACGGTCGTCATCCATAGGACGTCTAACGGCTACGATGACGCCTGATCACTTACTCTGCCTGGCAGCCGCCCGCTTGCTGAGCACTCTGCGACTCTTCTGCTGTATCTTGACCAGGATGACCCCGTAGCACGCTGATATCGTGAGCGCGGGCGCCACGAACAGCGACACGAACACGGTCGTCATCCATAGGACGTCTAACGGCTACGATGACGCCTGATCACTTACTCTGCCTGGCAGCCGCCCGCTTGCTGAGCACTCTGCGACTCTTCTGCTGTATCTTGACCAGGATGACCCCGTAGCACGCTGATATCGTGAGCGCGGGCGCCACGAACAGCGACACGAACACGGTCGTCATCCATAGGACGTCTAACGGCTACGATGACGCCTGATCACTTACTCTGCCTGGCAGCCGCCCGCTTGCTGAGCACTCTGCGACTCTTCTGCTGTATCTTGACCAGGATGACCCCGTAGCACGCTGATATCGTGAGCGCGGGCGCCACGAACAGCGACACGAACACGGTCGTCATCCATAGGACGTCTAACGGCTACGATGACGCCTGATCACTTACTCTGCCTGGCAGCCGCCCGCTTGCTGAGCACTCTGCGACTCTTCTGCTGTATCTTGACCAGGATGACCCCGTAGCACGCTGATATCGTGAGCGCGGGCGCCACGAACAGCGACACGAACACGGTCGTCATCCATAGGACGTCTAACGGCTACGATGACGCCTGATCACTTACTCTGCCTGGCAGCCGCCCGCTTGCTGAGCACTCTGCGACTCTTCTGCTGTATCTTGACCAGGATGACCCCGTAGCACGCTGATATCGTGAGCGCGGGCGCCACGAACAGCGACACGAACACGGTCGTCATCCATAGGACGTCTAACGGCTACGATGACGCCTGATCACTTACTCTGCCTGGCAGCCGCCCGCTTGCTGAGCACTCTGCGACTCTTCTGCTGTATCTTGACCAGGATGACCCCGTAGCACGCTGATATCGTGAGCGCGGGCGCCACGAACAGCGACACGAACACGGTCGTCATCCATAGGACGTCTAACGGCTACGATGACGCCTGATCACTTACTCTGCCTGGCAGCCGCCCGCTTGCTGAGCACTCTGCGACTCTTCTGCTGTATCTTGACCAGGATGACCCCGTAGCACGCTGATATCGTGAGCGCGGGCGCCACGAACAGCGACACGAACACGGTCGTCATCCATAGGACGTCTAACGGCTACGATGACGCCTGATCACTTACTCTGCCTGGCAGCCGCCCGCTTGCTGAGCACTCTGCGACTCTTCTGCTGTATCTTGACCAGGATGACCCCGTAGCACGCTGATATCGTGAGCGCGGGCGCCACGAACAGCGACACGAACACGGTCGTCATCCATAGGACGTCTAACGGCTACGATGACGCCTGATCACTTACTCTGCCTGGCAGCCGCCCGCTTGCTGAGCACTCTGCGACTCTTCTGCTGTATCTTGACCAGGATGACCCCGTAGCACGCTGATATCGTGAGCGCGGGCGCCACGAACAGCGACACGAACACGGTCGTCATCCATAGGACGTCTAACGGCTACGATGACGCCTGATCACTTACTCTGCCTGGCAGCCGCCCGCTTGCTGAGCACTCTGCGACTCTTCTGCTGTATCTTGACCAGGATGACCCCGTAGCACGCTGATATCGTGAGCGCGGGCGCCACGAACAGCGACACGAACACGGTCGTCATCCATAGGACGTCTAACGGCTACGATGACGCCTGATCACTTACTCTGCCTGGCAGCCGCCCGCTTGCTGAGCACTCTGCGACTCTTCTGCTGTATCTTGACCAGGATGACCCCGTAGCACGCCGATATCGTGAGCGCGGGCGCCACGAACAGCGACACGAACACGGTCGTCATCCATAGGACGTCTAACGGCTACGATGACGCCTGATCACTTACTCTGCCTGGCAGCCGCCCGCTTGCTGAGCACTCTGCGACTCTTCTGCTGTATCTTGACCAGGATGACCCCGTAGCACGCTGATATCGTGAGCGCGGGCGCCACGAACAGCGACACGAACACGGTCGTCATCCATAGGACGTCTAACGGCTACGATGACGCCTGATCACTTACTCTGCCTGGCAGCCGCCCGCTTGCTGAGCACTCTGCGACTCTTCTGCTGTATCTTGACCAGGATGACCCCGTAGCACGCTGATATCGTGAGCGCGGGCGCCACGAACAGCGACACGAACACGGTCGTCATCCATAGGACGTCTAACGGCTACGATGACGCCTGATCACTTACTCTGCCTGGCAGCCGCCCGCTTGCTGAGCACTCTGCGACTCTTCTGCTGTATCTTGACCAGGATGACCCCGTAGCACGCTGATATCGTGAGCGCGGGCGCCACGAACAGCGACACGAACACGGTCGTCATCCATATCTGCCACTGCAGCTGGCTCATGTTCGACCAGCATTGCGGAGTACCTTCATAGAAATCTGTGTATTAATATGAATAGTAGTTATGAATTAACCATTCCTTCACTCATTCAATCATTCATTCATTCATTCTTTCATTCATTCATACATTCATGTATTCATTCATTCCTTCATTCAATATTTACGTATTCTGTAATTGCAGTAAGTTGAAAATTACAGTCGAGACACAAATTTTAAGCCGAGCCCTAGGCGAGAGTTTTAACTAGCGCCGGGTATTGAATTTTCATCAATTCGTTGGTTTTGACTTTTGTTAAATATGGAGCCACTTATCTTGATGGTTTCAACACGCCTTTGCCGAGTAGGTACTTGAAATTGATCACTTGAATACGTTAGGCTTATAAGTATGACTTGACTTAAGTATTTCGACTAGGTTGGTTAACGACACTGATTAAAACTAATCATTTCTTCTCTATCTCTAAGAGGACACAACCTCCGCAATGGCTGATTCTGGGTTAACAGGAAAAAGAACTAAGGTATTTCCTTTATCGATATCGCCTTAAAAGGATAACATAATAACTTAGCGATGGCACACTGGCATAATATGAGGCATGCGAGAATTTATCTTCATCCAATGAGCTCAGAATCGGCCATATCGGAGTTAGTTACCAAATCTGTTGTGAATATAACTCAGAATAATATCCTCTTGTATTGCGATGACAGAGACAAGTTTCCTACTATCTGTCCGCTTTTATTTGATATCTATCAGGGGTCCGAGGGGAGGGGGTATCTAAATAAAGTAAGGTCCTCTGTCTTAGAATAAAGTACTTTGATATCTGGGAGCAGTGGAGCACCCGTCATATTGGATTTATGATGATAAATTACGCAGATAAGCTCACTTTCATTTGAACTACTTTCTTGTATGATACTCACTGTTTCTTTAGATTTAATAATAAAGTTCTCCAGCCGAATTTTGACAATGGTGGCCACTCCCAATATAAGCTATCCAATTGTGTGTGATATTATAGTGCACAGGTGTGTGCAGATACACAACCTATTTCATAATTTTTAACCGACTTCCAAAAAGGAGGAGGTTCTCAATTCGGCGCGTAATATTTTTTCTATTTATAGTTCTACACGACCAGCAGGGATAACATGCGACACACGAGAAAATTATCTCTACACTTTTTCTCGTTGAATTCTATTGTATTCGACGAGAAAAAGTGAAGAGATAATTTTCTCGTGCGTCGCATGTTAGCACTTTAGGACCTAAGGACCTAAGGGTTTAAAAGCTGTTTGAAACACTTCCCACGCTCAACCACTGGGTTGCTACAGATAAATACCCGATACCCTTTTTGACCTTAAGAAGCTAACCACTAGACCAACGAGGCAGTTGAACTTTTATTACTTTTTTCTTCTTTAATTTATTGGAGCGAAGAGCGGAGCGACTTTGACGGAGCAGAGTGCAAAGCTAGGTTTCACAGCAAGCACAGATAAGGGAATCCCTGATCTGAGAGAGCGAGGTAACGAGACCAAGCAAATGAAACAACAACAAAATTGCAGAAAATACACTCCGCTCACTTGCTCCGTCACAGTAGACAGGCGCCCTTAGGGACCTTTCAGATAGACCGGCGCGGAGAGCAGAGCAAATTTTAATCGCATTTAAAATAGAATCTTAAGACACTGAAATAAGCTTTATTTTTACATTTTATTTCTTTTATGACAATGGAGGATGCTCGAGAATGCTCCCAATACGCTCGGTGGGAATTATTAAGAGCAGCCGCTCGGCTGCTCGTCGAGCCGGTCGACTGCTCCATGCTTGTGCTCTTTCGCGCTCGAGCATCCGACCGGCTCCGTTCGCGTGCTCTTTCATGCTCGCGCAGCCGACTGTAGGCCGATATTGCTCTGAGTACAATTCGGCCCAAGACTCAAGAGCGTACGCTCGGCTCCGAACGCATCCGCGTGTCCGTTCACACAGACCGGCGCGGAGAGCAGAGCAAATTCAAACGGCCGGTCTGTGTGAAAAAAAAAATGCTCTCCGACGCTCTCCGCGCCGGTCTATCTGAACGGTCCCTTAGAGCCCCATGTCCTACGTTTAGTACACAATTATGGAACACCAGAGTTTGTCTTAATAAATGGTTATGTCTAGAGGCAGGGTTGTCCTCCCAAACAAAGTAATGGTAGCAGTGAATGATGAGTTCTCACGCAATAAATTACACTCAAGTCTCTGGTGTTAGTGTAACTCATTTCTATAACTATCCTTAGTAATTTGTCTAGCTGAACCTTGAAACTTTAATTAAATAACTTCAGTAGTTCAGCCGCAAACACGTGGGTAGGTACTAAACATTTCTGTCCCCAGTCGGTATAATATCATGCTTTTCTTCCATCGAGTGGGTAGATACCACCGCTGCACGCTGGTCATCCGGAAATCTAATTTGTGGGGACTGTTTTATCTCTGGTAACATTATGAAACGTCAGAATTCCACGGAATTAAAAATATATAAAAATACTATAAAACATAAGTCTTTCCCGGTGCATTCTGCCCTCTACGTGCCTGAAAACGTAACTTTTCTATAATTTTGTTACCGTGATATCGTAAATATTTTCATGAACAGAAACTCCTCGCAGCCTCGATGTCTTAACGGTTAGCTAGCGGACTGAAATTCGACAGAGCGACGGTTCGAACCCCACCCATTACGGATATTATGGCTACATCATAGTAAAAATAAGACAAGAAACGAAATCCCGTATTAGTCAGTCGAGTCGTATGCTAAATATCTGCGAGCCCTATGCAAGATTATTCCAAGAAAACCCCTATACATGATTATTATTGGTAAGGGGTCCGATCCGCAGGAATGAGAAAAACGACACAGAGAAAGATTTAATCCTTTCACTAATATTTTTCAGTGAATAATTTTATACAAGATTCGTATTTTTGAAAGCGGAATATAAGAGATACGGTGAATTAAAGTTTGAGATCCTATATTTGCCGTGGAAAATATCATGAATTCGGATTTACTCTGCGCTCCAAATAAACTCCACACATTTTTGTAATGCAGTGAAATAAATATTCATATTCACACTAGAAAATTCGAGATGTCCAACTTTTGCATAAAATATTAAATGATGTCCAAGTTTTGATATATTGTTTGGATTTTTGCTATGCTATTGCTATAGGTATAAAAAGCCTCAATAGAGCAACAGTCGTCGGGTGCGGATCGGGAACCGTAGGGTCGACGGTTCAAACTCCACCCGTTACACTATTGTCGTACCCACCCCTAGCATAAGTTTTCACTTAATTGTAGGGAAAAGGGGAATATATATATATATAAATAATATTCTTTCAAAACAAGTATAAATACAAAATTTAAAAAAAACCCCGAAATTCGGCATTTAGTGGTGGCGACCGTCTTGGATTTACATAGTGCTATTCTACTAGTCAAGCCCTTTCATTTGATACCCATATTGAGGGAGTTCTGAAAAAATATGTAATCCGCCATTTTGTGGCGGCGGCCATCTTGGACTGATTTTCATCAAACATAGCTAAGAACACTCTCGACTAATTCACCTTTCAAACAAAAAAAAAACCGCATTCAAATCGGTTCACCCGTTTGAGCGCTACAAGGGAACAGACAGACACACACACAAACACACACACACAGACACGTCAAACTTATAACACCCCGTCGTTTTTGCGTCGGGGGTTAAAAATAAAAAATAAAGGTACGTACCTTGTATGTTGGCTTCATCAAACAAAATTAGCATCGGCATACAAAATAGGAAGCTCAGCACCCAAGCGCCCACTATGAGCGCGCGTGCGCGTCGCCCTTAGAACAACAGACAAATAAATCTACATTGCTGAGACGAAACAGATGAGAAAAAGCGTGGATATGACTTGCCTCAGCAATGCGCGAAGTAACAATTTAATCTAATGATACCTACACAACATAATATTGTTAGGTACCTATTTGATTTTTTTTAAAAGGACAACCGCGGAGTCTCTTGCTGATTCTTTTCGATTGGAACGGTACTCCGAACTAGTGGTAAGTATTACTCTTAAAAAATTATATTCTATTCTAGTTTCTAAATAATGTTCTCTGGAATGAATTTCGGACCACCGTTTTCGACAATGTCAATGGCAGACTTATAGCAGCTAGGTATAGGTACTCTGATTTATAATTCCGTGGAATACTTTTTGTAATGTTACCAGAGATAAAACAGTTTCCACAAAAAAGATAATAAATTCAAAACTTTCATAAATATAAAAGAGGAGGTACCTACTTATACTTTATCTTAGCATATAAATAACAAGTGTAAATTGAAAATTTAAAAAACCCCCGACATTCGCCATTTAGTGGCGGCGGCCATCTTGAATTTGCAATAGTGCTATTCTACTAGTCAAGCCCTTTCATTTGATACCCATATCAAGGGAGTTGTGAAAAAAATATATCATCCGCCATTTTGTAGCGGCGGCCATCTTGGACCGATTTTCATCAAACATAGCTAAGAACACTCTCGACTAATTCACCTTTCAAACAAAAAAAACCGCATTCAAATCGGTCCACCCGTTTGAGCGTCACAGGGGAACAGACAGACACACACACACACACACACACACACACACACACACACACAGACACGTCAAACTTATAACACCCCGTCGTTTTTGCGTCGGGGGTTAAAAATCAATTGCCTCATGTAGATATGACAAATGCCCGACAGATACTTCAGGTAGGTACTTTATTTTGGGGTAAAATCGAACTTCAGGGAGCATGTTTTTCATACAAATAACTCATTCTATTTTTAAATGAGAACTGTCAAAATTCCACCGAATTAAAAATCAGACTATAACTAAGCATAGGTATAGAAGTGTGTGGTTTTCGACACAACTTTAATGAACACTGGTTTAATGAATACTTGATATGTTGAAATTGAATAAGTAGCCCTATTAGTTTTGAGGGAACGCAGCTGGTGGAAGCTGGTTCCGATAATTCGAGAGTAGGTACGAGGCACGTACGTGTTTAACGAACTAAACTACTTATTTAACTGTTTCTAACTTAACTAAACTAACTTACTGAATATACTTGAAACTCGGCGAGGTCCGTATCCTACTAGGTTTGGAGTCAAAAAAATAGTATCGCATTTAGGTTGATCTGCGTTTAAAAGTTGTATTTACCAATGTATTGTTTTATTATTTAGGTGGTCAGTAGCTATAGATAACTACTCAATAATAATTTAGTAGGAAATTATAGATGATTATTAAGGATCGGAATAGACGGTGCAATTTCGCATGATATCATGTGGATATGCCAATAAATAAATTTATCCCTGGTTTCCAGTTACTCAGGTTCTCGGTTACTCAGTTTTTATTAGTACAACATGGAAAAGAGAAATCTGTTCGATACTGAACATTATATGTGGAATCAAAATCGTGCAAGAAATCCCCCATGCTATTGATAATGTTAAAGGTCGTTCACCCCAAATTGCACTAACTATTCCGATCTTTAATGATTATGAAAATATACTCACAGCTTCCGGTGAACCGCATTGGATGTGTGATCGCGTCGCATCGGTCGACGCTTAGCGCGACCAACACGTACGTCGAGGAATATGTAACTACACCCTAAAATATACATTACTAATATAATAAACATTATTTTTATGTACTATACTTTTACAAGCTAAAGATTGACGATCGATCGCATTTGGACTCGATTGCAAAATTACAGTTTGGTTTTTATGCAATGTATACTCTAATTTTTAATTCCGTGGAATTCTGACGTTCTTAATGTTAACAGAGATAAAACAGTTTCCACAAAAAAGATAATAAATTCAAAACTTACATATAAATTGCTTCATGTACGTAGAAAATATATAATACAGATACTTCAGGTATTTTAGTTTGGGGTAAAATCTAACTTCAGGTGGTAACCCCATTTTTCATACAAATAACTCATTCTAAGTATTTTTAAATGACAACTGTCAGAATTCCAATAAAAATCAGACTATAGGATTACATTGACATACATGATTCAGTTTACTTCTGAGTTTTTTTTTGGTAGTTAAATTCAAATATACAGTAGTCCACATTTGACAATGACTTTATGACTTTTAGGTATTTATACTCCAAATATTATTATGCTCTAACTTCTAAGGGATAATAATAAAAATACAAAAAATAATGTTAGTTACGACTTCTCACTGAAAGTATCTACATAGAATGCAGCAGGGCTATTCTGTAAAGCCATTTTCGATTATAGAGAGTGAATTCGAGGTGAGTTTGCTAATTTGTACTCTGTAAAACTCGATAGTACAGGTCTTCTCACTCAAACTCACTTCACTTCGCAAGTGCGTAGCAGATGTTTACAGAATATCAAACCAAGGTGAAGTGAGTTTGCTTTCGAAGCGAGTTATTTCACTTGAGTGAGCTTCGATATCGAGATGGTATTTTAGAGAATAGCCCTACAGTATTCAGTCAGCTTTTTCTCAAATATCTCGGATAACCGACGCGACGTCGCATCTTCATAAAATATACTTTATTTTATCCTCCAGATTGCAATTTTTAAGATACTAAAAACTTTTATTAAATGTTTCAAGAGAAATCTCACTGTTACATATTACGAGTATTATAGATACAATCAAGGACACTCGAGAGACAGCAATAAAAACACTCTCTAAACTTATCCTGCGTCACATCTTCATAAACTTACTTACTTAATGAACAGAAAATAAAAATTTATAAGAAAATAAAAATGAAACTCGACTGCGCAGATGGCGGCAAAACTTGTAAGTTACAATTAAAGCTTAGTGTTATAATAACGTTAAAACGACTTATTTAAAATTCAATGAACATAAAAATTAAAAACAGTTAATTGTTATATGTACCTACATAGTATGTACAGGGTATAAGAAGACTGCTTTCGATAACGATATGACAATAAGGGCCTGTTTCACCACCTTCTGATAAGTGTCGGATAGCGTATTCGCAACTTTTGTCTGTGCCACTTGACCACCACCACTATAGCCTTTTAACGTCCCACTGCTGGGCACAGGCCTCCTTTCTCATAGGAGAAAGGGATTTAGGGCTTAGACCCGCCACGCTGATCCAATGCGAGTTAGCATATTTTAACGACTATTGTCACATGATAGTGATAATAACCGGGACCGACTGCTTAACGTGCACGGGGGTGAAACACCGCCGACTTCCAACTCCGGGCTGATACTGAGAATTTCTTGACAGAAAACCCAATACCTAACAATTATTTGCCCGACCCGGGAATTAAAACTGAGACCTCGTGATCTGTGGTCGAATATACTAAATAGACCAATGAGGCAGTGAGACTTGACATAAAGTAAGAAAGTGACAAAACTTATACGTTTAGGCTATCCGTCACTTATCAGAAGGTGGTGAAATAGGTCCTTAATAGCTCTAAGTTTTCGGCCCCCTTACCGGTACTTTAGCGGTCCCCTTACCCGTATTAAACAGATATAGGTCAAAATATCATTTTATTTGATTTCAAAGTTAGCTAAAGTTTAGAAGAGAGAACTAATAAAGGGGAGCCAATTTAATTCAAAGTAGGCAGGCACCTGTAAATATTAAATAGTTAAATATTAAAATATTAAAATATACCTGTAAATATTTCATCAATTTGCACATCACGGAGCCGGCGTACCAGGATATTGTTATCCGGTGAATCAGATCCGGCAAAACGCTTATTAATCCCACCCACAAATCTGCAAGAGAAATACAATAAATTAAATTGTAACTAAATAATTGTTTACCTTCTTTGATAAGTAAGAAAGAGAAGGAATAATGTGTCTGTAAAAGCTAAAATTTATTCATCAGACCCAGTGATTCAAATCTTCATTATTTAATAATTATTTAATAATAGGTACATAAGAAGGGTAAAATCCAGGGAGATTATTATAGACAATCTCGCTAAAGAATATAGATGTATCGATATATAGACTATTATAAATATAAAATTCAGTAGAAGTTCAATCTTATAATTGAGCCAATTCCAGTGTTCTGTGCAAGGCTCGGAACCGGTTAAAAATTAACCGGTTAATAACGGTTATTAAAGGTTAAAGTTGATTTTATCGTTCGGAGTGTAACCGTTAAAAGAGCTTATTGAAAACCCATATTAACCGGTTTCCACCGCAAGAGGAATAGGGGAGGGGGCGGTCGCCGCGCCGCGCCGGCCGCGGCGCTATACCTACTAAATAAACAGAACGGACGTCAGACATGCACCTACTTGCTTTCGCGTTTGTGTTTGACGCTTTGTTAAATACAATTCTTATTCTATTTATTAATTGGCAATACTATATTTCATGTATAAAATATTTTAATATTATTTTTGTTTTATGCCAACTCCACATTGGGATAGGGTTGATGTTCCATATGTCGGCAATTTAACGGTTGTGTCACGTTTAAAAATTCGTAGACGTGTTAAACGAAGCAATTTCAGTAAAATATTTTTTTTTCTAATACTTGATGCTTTCGACTTTATGTGTCCTATTAATACCTGCTTTTCGTACCCATAAAGAAGTATTTTATTTTATTTATTTAAAAAAAAAAGTACTAATTGCCTAAGCTTGGCACCTTTATGCCTTTCCCCGGCATTTGTGTTCCCAAAGTCAGTCCTCATATTATGTCTGATAGAAAATTATATGTTACCCGCAACTTCTTAAAAATAGGAACTCTTTTATCGTTTTAATTTTATTTCATTTTCACGCTAACAAAGACCCTTCTCCAAAATTTAAAAGAAATTTCGAAGAAATAGATATAGATTTTTTTACAACCTTGACAAACAATGAGGCAATTTATTTTATAGATTATACGAAATTTATTTCTTACCAAACGACGGAAACCGAACTTGGAAGTAGCAATTTTACAAGAAATCCAGCAAATTACGCTCTCGCGCTCGTTATAAGCGATAATTGAAGGATACAGGGTACGGAAAAATGCTGCCTTATTTTAAAAAAAATCCCATTGGAGCAAGCTATATAAAAAAAATTCCCATTATGCCTAAGGACAACATGCATTATTTATTCATAATCACTTTCATTTCTTTTTTTTTGGTTGTTGAGACATTCAGTATCAGAATTAGCGGTGTTTAAAACTTGTATCGTATAATCTTCATCTTAGGCCTGTCAAATTTGACTCAAAAATCACTAAAATCGCAATCAAACGGCTAGTTCTGATTTTTTTATGTGTTGTTAATATCACTACCAGTAGTTTAAATCAAATTTTGCAGTTTTGAAAGACCTGTGCTAACTTCGCAGCACTTGAAAAACCGTGAAATTTTTGCACTCTTTTTGGTTAGTAAACTATATTATAGCCTAGAGACATCGTACTAACCTTTAATTAAAGCTAATTAGATTTTTTACAATATTTTTACCTATAATTCTACCCGTAAAAAGAGTATTATCTCTAAGATCGCGGTCGAAAATTGACCAAATCTTAAAATTTAACGTTTCTGGAAAAAAGTTCAATTTTAGGAAAGCTGTATCGCAGCAATAGTATTAAAGCTACAGAGTTGATTCTGGTTTCAAATTGTAGCAATGTTAGTCTACTTTAAAAATGTATATAAAATGAGAAAATGTTAACAAAATGCGTAGTTTACGACTTATATTGCTCGGCACTCTTATTGTCCTTATAATGCAAGTTAATATTTTTCATAAAAATCAATAAATATCAATAATAATATAAATAATTTTTTTTCTTGAATAAATAACATTATAAATACTTAATAAAAATACTTAATAATAATTTTAACATATATTTCTTGTCGAAAGTTGACCAATTCTTAAAATTTCACTTTTTTGGAAATAATTGTAAATTTTTGGAGAGCTGTATCTCAGTTAGGGAATGCAATCTCGTTAAGAAAGGCTGAGATCTCGCGAGATCTCGGCCTTTTTTAGCGAGATTGATCTCGGACGAAAAAAAGGCGAGATCTCGCGAGTTTAACGAGATTGCACTCGAGCATATAAACGTCTTATTCGAAGCGCGGACTGACATGGAGTGGACGGAGTTGCGATCTGTTGGTTTTGTTCGGTGCGTTTCCGTTTAGCAGATGATTCTTTGGGCATTTTGTGCTTCTCAAAGAGCTACTTTCAAAATAATTCGTAATAATGACTTGTGATTTGAACTGAATAAATCTTTCATTTGATCGATATATTTTGTTAATTAATCTGTAATTTCTAATAGTCTAAAAAATTCGTGAAAATAAATGTTTATCTTGTAATACTTACAATATTTATAATTTTTTCCTAATTTATTTAAATATTGTGATTATTTATTTGCGAAAAAACACATCAAACTGCTAATCTCGCGAGATCTCGAAATTGGCAAGATCTCGCAGTATTGTTATTCCATAAACTCGCGGGATCTCGCTTGAGCCCCAATCTCGCGAGATTTGCGTTCCCTAATCACAGTTAATATTGTATTGAAAGAACTAGTTCTGGTCTTAAATTGTAGCAATTATAGTATACTTAAAAAAAATTACAGAAAATATTTTTTTTAAGAAACGCGCAGTTTAGGACTTATATTGAAAAAACCAAAAAGAGTGCAAAAATTTTGTGGTTTTTCAAGTGCTGCAAAATTAGCACAGGTCTTTCGAAGCTGCAAAATTGGATTTAGACTACTGGTAGTGGTCCTAACAACATATAAAAAAATCAGAACTAGCCGTTTGATTGCGATTTTAATGTACCTAAAATTTGACTGGCCTATCTACCAAATATGTGCTTGTAATTTTTGGTACCTAAGGATTAGGGATTAGGATTAGGGATTAGGATTATTAATAATAATTAATAAATGATTTGGTAGATAATAATTTTATTGATTAAGAATCATCTTCATCAGAATTTTCAACTTGTCTTTTGAGAGTCACCTGTAAAGATAATATATTTATAGAAAGTACTTGCAATAAACGACCACCCTGGCGCATTGGTGAGCTCTGTGGTCTTTCTTATAAGTGGGAGGTCCCGGGTTCGATTCCCGGCAGGGGCAATTTGGGATTTTATAATTTCTAAATTGTCTCTTGTCTGGTCTGGTGCGAGGCTCAAGCCGTGGCTGGTTACCACCCTACTGGCAAAGCCGTGCCGCCAAGCGATTTAGCGTTTCGGTACAATGCCGTGTAGAAACCTATCAGGTGTATACATAGATATCTCTTCCAAGTTAGCCCGCTTTTATCTTAGACTACATCATCATTTACCATCTGGTGAGATTGCAAGCAAAAAAACTGATTACGATCCACATTTCTTTTTTTCATCATGACAAAATCTATACCTATACATATTCCACACTGTCACATTTTACTCAATCACATATGTACATATAAAAGCTACATATACACAAACTTAGCCTGCAATCCACACTCATTCATCCATGCATGCTTACACATACATACACACACTACACACGCATACACACACACCACCAGGAGCATCCACCCTACATAGATATATCTTACGAAAATATTTCTTTCCATCACTATAACATTGCTCACTTTCCGGAAAAAGCGGTTGACTGTTGGGTAGACAATCAATGAGATCGTGTTTGGAGTGATGGGTTATTGGGTACGAATCTGTATAAGTAGGTACGTACGTAAACATAAATCAATTATTAAATATACTTAAATAATCTAAAAATACATGTATTAAAATAACAAACCATACTTACATACCATCTCATAAAATAATTTTGTGTCTCCCTGCGCGTTGACGTAATGCGATATTTGTTTTCGACTGAACGCTGAATAGGTACCTAGTAATTTTATTTTTACGTACCTACCAAATGGCTGCGCATTGAAAAAAGACGGCAAAAACCGGTTAAAATAGGTTAAAACCGGTATATTCAACGAAACCTATTTAATAACTTTATTTGCCTCAAACCGGTTAATTTTGGGTAAAGGTAGAACAAAACCGAAATGAAAAGTTCACTATGTACTTAGGCCTTAACCGGTTCGGATTTTTTACCGGTTTCCGAGCCCTGGTTCTGTGGGTCTACCATCAACTATAATCGCGACTCAATTAAAGACCTAAACTGAACTGAATCGCTATTTCGTACCATGAACTCTTTTATCCGACCAATAGACGTCATGACGTCATGAACGAAACAAAAACCTAGTATAAAAATATAGAAACAAAAAGATACTTCATGGTACGAATTCAATGCGATTTATTTTAAGCGCCGATATTGAATAGCATCGGAATTGGATCGTTAGATTAAAGATTGTAGTAGGCCTTCTGATCGATTACTAAATTTTAGTTAACTCAAAAATAAACTTAGTTCCGTTACTTCCATTAAGAGAGATTATTTATTATTCACAAAAGCAGGACTACCTTAAATAATATGGTCAAATACAAGCAGCACTCGCGACCGGAGAAAGTTCTGCGGATCAGTGTAATTTTTTACACAATATTTATTACTTGGGACGAGTTTTGCATGCTATTCTTCCCTACTTGTCCTTCAATCACGCCGCAACAGAGCTACGGATCAAGACGATTTTTGGCATAAAGGCTCCCCCACACAGGCGCGTTATTATAGGTCGATAATATCGCATGCGGTATTGCGATAATGCTCCCGATTCCTTGCACACAGCTGCGTTTTTATCGTCCGATATTTCTTACGAGAGAGCGCCGCGCCGCGACACTATACCATCTTTCTCAGGTATGCAAAAAATATCGATTGCGGTAATTCCACGCTGTATTACTTACCTTGGTTTCTGGCGTCTTTTTTGGTCATCTTCCATTGCAACTGTTAGTAATAAGCATTCTTCATCTGATGATATGATATCCAATATCCATATTATAGAAAAGTTTTTAGGACACTCATACAGTCATGTAACCACTCTCAAACTGTCGAGAAAACCAAACGTCCTACAAGTACTACAGGTGTGTGTACGGTTGTTTGCGTCCTGATACAAAACATTCTAGAACTTATATCGGAATATCGCAGGACGGAGAAACGCAACGTCCTACTTCCATTGCGGCGTTATTATCGCAGCAGTGTGTAACTACATGACCATCCTAATACAAAATGTACTGAAAACAGATATCGCAATAACGCATGCGATATTATCGTCCTATAATAACGCGCCTGTGTGGGGGAGCCTTAAGCATGTACCTACTTAAAAGGACTTTATCCAAGAAAACAAATGGTTCCCGCGGGATTTTTGTAAAACCTAACTCCATGCGGGCAAAAGTCAGTAATTACATAGGAGTCAAACTTGTGCGTTTGTACGGGGCTGTTAATTGTTCACCTGCTATCGCCAGATGCATGATGAAGAAGTTCATCCGGCTCTTCCGGGCCTTGGTGAGGTAGAGGGCCAGCACCACCGTCGCGTTGCCAGCCACGATCGCCGCCAGCAGTACCCACAGTATTGCCAGCTGGGTGCTCTGTGACAAACAAACATACAAACTTATCGTAATCGGAGTTATCTTATTGGTGCACCATACCTTCATCTGACGTGCTTTATTATTTTTAACCCCCGTTGCAAAAACGACGGGGTGTTATAAGTTTGACGTGTGTGTGTGTGTGTGTCTGTCTGTTCCCCTGTAGCGCTCAAACGGGTGAACCGATTTGAATGCAGTTTTTTTTTTGTTTGAACGGTGAATTAGTCGAGAGTGTTGTTAGCTATGTTTGATGGAAATCGATCCAAGATGGCCACCGCCACAAAATGGCGAATGTCGGGGGTTTTAAAATTTTTAATTTATAGATACTTGTTCACCATCAATTTTTTTTACGCGCGGCCCTATTTAAAGAGCTTATATAATTATATGGTAGAAGTTACTCAGCAGGATGCAAGATTTTTCCCTTATGTTAATCTGCCGCGGTCGAGTAAATCCCAAAATCCCCTTTTGGGCTCTTCTACTAGTTGAATAAAAGCAGGCGTTACTTTGCGGAATTCCATGATATACAATGAACACAAAATTACTTTGCTATAATCCGCTAATAGTGACAAAGTAGGCACAACACCACACAAATTCACCACAAAAACTCGACGATCGTTTCGCTCCGACACCATCTTTAGGAGATGTTGATTTCACAACGGACGATTGCAAAGTCACTTTGCAATCGTCCGCTATAAGTAAATTATTTAATTCTAACATCTGTCTAACTTCTTCAACGGAGTTCAGTCAACCCAATACCACAGAATATATAATAGTACCACGTACCAATACTTTCAAGTAGTTATAACTTCAACAACACAAACTTTCAATCACAAAACCCCCTAACAACAGAGGGCCTATAATAGGACGAGGTCGTTCATGTTTTCATGCGGTTTACACAGAATTTAAAAGAGCCAGTGCCCGCTAATGGGTTTCCGTTGTAAATTAAACGACAACAGCGCTTCGCATAAGAATTAACTGTTATAAGACGAAAAAATAAAACTTTAATCAAGTTGGATGTACTTCGTTGTGTAACAATATTAATTTACGTTTTAGCCCGGGGGTAAATCTTACGGAAAAATGCTAACGGAAAATTTTCGAAGAAAATTCTTGCGTTGAATGATACGCGAAACGAGTGCGTAGGATCACGACTTTAGGTTATCTTATTGTTAATTCTTCTTGTAAATATACGAGTATAATTTATAAAAAAGTATAATTTATAAAAAAACGTTTCGAAACACGGATGTAAGTACAATTTTTCTAGTCTATAACAGTCTGAAAAAGTATTTAAAAGTTTCGTTAGTAATTTTTCTAGTCTTTAAAAGTTCAGCCTGGCACTGACTCCGTTGACTGGTATTATAAAATACTCGAGTCCATTAAGTCTTAGACTCAACTAGATTTTAAAAACTCGCTAGATATTTTCACGTGTTATCAGTCTTTTGAGTTCTTTGCGTGAGTGTGACTGGGACAAGTAAGTAGGTTCAAGTTACATGTTTGTGGTTGTTTTGTTTTGTGTATGTGGGTCACTATTTGAGTCCTTTTGAATGGAGTCTCTTAATTTAGAGCTCAGCACTTAATCTGACTAACAGAACTCAAAAGGTTCAAAGGACTCATACTCGCGAGGCACGAATTTCGTAAATCGAACTCAGTCTCGAAATTAAGACTAAAAGACTCGATTCTTTTACAATAATGCAGTTGATCCTCGTTTATATGTTAATTTTTAAAGCATTTTTTTTATCAAACGTAAATTATTTACACTTAGTACATTTTTCATACATTTTTAATATCAGAAAGAATACCGTGGCAATGCTATATCACCGCTAGAAGGTGTGACAATTTTTTCACCAGATAGGTAACTAACTCTATTTAATCAGTGAACATTTAATACATTGTTCTTGAAAGTGCACTCTTATTTAACAATTAAATAGTGATTTAAAGCAGAATAGAAGTCTAGACCAATATATCAGCAAAACGACTTGGCGCTACGATCAAACGCTTAGGGTACGCGCACACAGCACAGCTGTTTAACAGAAAGCTCCCTGTAATATTCTACCTGAGATAGCTTAATTACTGCTCAGCAAAGACATCTTAATGAATTTCATTGGATATATTGCGATTTAATGTGAATTTGGCCATCTAGAGTAGACGAATAGATAAATAAGCGGACCAGAAAACGCATTCTTCTTTCTTAAACTGAAGATTTAAGCATCTATCAGTAGGTATCTACTAATAATTATTATAAACGCGAAAGTTTGGAAACATGGATGTATGTTTGTTACTCTTTCACGCAAAAACTATTGAACCGATTTGGCTGAAATTTAAAACATACATAGTTTATAACTTGCAGTAACACATAGACTTTTTATCCTGGAAAAATCCATAGTTCCCGCGGTATTTTGGAAAAACTGAAATTTGCTATAGCAATCTACAGCTATAAGTAGATTACTATAGCAAAGAAACTTCCTTGTAATTAAAATTAACGTGTATGAATCGGATTATGAAAATAATAAATTCGGCGTGCCCCAGGGCAGCATCTTAGGTCCACTTCTATTTTTATTATACATTAACGACCTTTCTACTAATATATCACATCAATCAATACTCTTTGCTGACGATACCACAATAATCATTCCATGTGATAACACATCCACGCATGAATCCATAGTTAACAAATCATTAATGGAAACTGTTACTTGGTTAGAAAACAATAATCTAAGCGTAAATATTAATAAAACGAAGTGTATGCAATTTAGAACCAAAAGAGGACAAAATAGGACATTAAATATAAATTATAATAATGAATCAATTGACATTGTGCATAATACCAAATTTTTAGGAATTAATTTTGACGAGCACTGTGATTGGACAAATCATATTGAGGACATTTGCACAAAAATTAATAAATTTGTGTATCCTTTGCGCCGTCTAAGACGTACGGTATCTCTTGAAGCAGCACTGATAGCATATCATGGTTATGTCATGTCTGCTATGCGTTACGGCATTGTTATATGGGGGAACTCTATTAATCTAAATAAATTGTTTGTAACACAGAAAAAATGCCTCAGGAGCATCTTCCTATTGGGCCCAACTGACTCGTGTAGACCACTATTTAAAAAGCACAATCTTCTCACCCTGCCATGTCTTTATATTTATGAAATAGCAGTTTTCGTACATCGACATATACATTACTTTAAAATACATACTCCTCCAGATATTAGTCGATATAGGAATACAAGAATTAAAAATCTATTATGCACTACATTATGCACTACAAAATATAAATTAAAACAAACCTCAAAATCTCCGCACGCCATGTGCATAAAAATTTACAATAAACTGGATTTGGGAATGAAAAAAGAACCTACAGGTCGTTTTAAAAGGGCTCTCTTTCGTTGGCTGTGTGACAAAACATTTTATTCCGTGACAGAATTTCTTTGTAATAATAAATAATAAACAATATTGAATGTAGTTGACATAAATAATATTTTAAATTTAATTTTGTAATAAGTATATATTTTTTATTATTATTAGACATATTATACTTACCATTTAGGCTCATCAGGACTTTATGTATCAATTCTGATGAGTACCTATAGTTTGTAAATATTTGCATGCTTTTAAGTAGAACATGAAGGACTTAAAATCTTAAAATATTACTATTATATAATACCTACTCATGTTCAGCAAATAAATAAATTTCATTTCATTTCATTTCTTGGAAGTATAGGTATAAGGGTTGGAAGAGGGAGCGGGAACGGGAAAGGGAAATCCACGATTCCCTCGGGATTTGTGAAAAACCGAAATTCACGCGGGTGAAGCCGGGGGTAAAACCTAGTATAGATATAATTAGGAAGAATAAATAATAGGACTGAACATAATAATATTGCCAAATATAAAACATTCCCGGAAAAAATGTTTAGAAAGCTCCCGGGGAATGCAAAGCAGTGTGCGTATACTAGTTAAAAATAACTATGTGCGCAGATCCTAAAAGGTTTATTTGTGGAAACAATCTTATTAAAACTGTATTACGTTCTCATATGTTTCGCTGCAAAATGGGTTTAGTGAGCGCAACTAATTGGAAATTGCCCCTTTCTTAACCTTCTCTTAACATCCATTTGAGGTGAGTTACGGCGCTCAATTTGGGAACTATTAACTTTAATGTCCATTATAGAGAATATTTAAATGTTAAATTATTCTCAGTTCCTTAATTAACCAGCCAGTGGCTAGCCCCGAAGACCACGCGTAAAACTTTTGCTTTATAGCCGCACTATTTTTCAAGTGAAGCTTTTTACGAGCCTTTGGACAATAATGGGGACCAAAATGGCAAAAGTGAAAAAGATAATAACTAATATGTTTTATAGTTGTCTTAGATATTATGTTTCAAGGTTATGGGCAATCAGAAAGCTCTACAAATTGACATGGGTTTTTATTTTTGTCTTGTTATTAAGATCATTTGTATAGCATCGTACCTATTCACTGCTGCAATAAAAACGTTATAACGCAATAACGCATTGCGATTTTGTCGATCGATAAAAACGCATCAGAAACTACATAGTGTCTACATAATTTCATAGAGTTTGACTGGTCAGTATGCAAATAAGAACCAATCTTCGTTTGTATGGAGCACGCCAGGGAGGAACTTCTTTTAAACTGTCTCACCCATTGAATTATTATAATAGGCCGGCCTTAAGGTCTCACCTGATAAAAATACAACTTGTTGATGCGCGTGTCATTTTTGGTGTAGTTGCCGTAGAAAGTCGCGTTCAGCTCCGAGTAGATGCTGCAGTCGCTGCACGCCTCTGCCATGACCGTGCCGTTCACATCTTGCCCCACGGCCAGCTGTGGACAAGAGATAATTAACTAATAACTTATTTCAAGAAAGTATTGTCTCAATACTTTCAAGAAAGTATTGTCTCTAGCTGTGATAGCCTAGTGGTTAGGTTAGGACGACCGACTTCTAATCGGAGGTCGTGGATTCGATCCCGGGCACGCACCTCTAACTTTTCGGAGTTATGTGCGTTTTAAGTATTTAAATATCACTTGCTATAACGGTGAAGGAAAACATCGTGAGGAAACTTGCACGCCTGAGAGTTCTCCATAACGTTCTCAAAGGTGTGTGAAGTCTGCCAATCCACTTGACCAGCGTGGTAGACTATGGCCAAAACTCTTCTCACTCTGAGAGGAGACCCGTGCTCTGTAGTGAGCCGGTAATGGATTGATCATGATGATGATTTTCAGATTTTTACAGACTAAAGTCTCTGTTATAGCCTTTAAATTCCAAGAGGTATGTAGCTGCCATATTGGCTGTATAAGATAAAAAGTTAGAGTTTTGTGGACACATTATTTAATGGTAGCAAAGTAATAAAGTTGTACTTAATATTATCATGTCATTTAAAGTATTCTATCTCAAGTCTATTATTATAGTCCAAAAGGTCCAAAAGCACCTCGACCGTGCAAGTTATATAAGGCGATAATTTTACGGTTAGCATTATTTAATAGGTAGAACTTAGTAAAGTGAGAAAATCGAACTTATGTCATTTCAAGTAAGTAATCTGCCTGTAATAATGATATATTACAATAAAATTAAAAACAATTCGAAAAATTATGTGGATAATATTTAGGCGGTTGCATATTTATCGACATTTTTTTTTAATACTTTTTGAAGTGAAAACTTCTTTAGCACGTTGAGCACTTTTTGGGTGAACAAATAGCGTGGAACTCGCGTCATCGTCACCGAACGCTTTCCATGAGCTATAATATGTATATACCACTGTGTTCAGAAAATAACGGGAATTTTCGTTTTTTGAAAAAAATATTTATTTAATCGTCTATATTATTACTGTTGCCTTCAAAATAGTCCCCATTAGATATTATGCACTTGTGCCAGCGCTGCTTCCAATCCTCGAAACACTTCTCAAACTTGATCTTTGGCATAGCCTTTAGTTCTTTCAGCGATGCGCTTTTAATGTCCTCTATGTCTGTAAAACGATATACTGTGTATATAATATATTAATGTGTACTTTTTGTGTGTTGTTTGTCTTTTTAACCCCCGACGCAAAAACGACGGGGTGTTAAAAGTTTGACGTGTCTGTGTGTGTGTGTGTGTGTGTGTGTGTCTGTGTGTCTGTCTGTTCTCCTGTGGCGCTCAAACGGGTGGACCGATTTGAATGCGGTTTTCTATGTTTGAAATGTGAATTAGTCGAGAGTGTTGTTAGTTATGTTTGATGAAAATCGATCCAAGATGGCCGCTGCTACAAAATGGCGGATTGCATATTATTTTTTCACAACTCCCTTAATATGGGTATCAAATGAAAGGGCTTGACTAGTAGAACAGCACTATGCAAATCCAAGATGGCCGCCGCCACAAAATGGCGAATGTCGGGGGCATTTTAAATTTTTAATTTATACTTGTTATGTTTACTGATGCCTCTATAGTGTAAAAGCGTTTATAAAACAAAATCCATGGACAAAATCGCAGCGGTCTACGGTTATTTCTGACATTTCAAAAAAAAAAAAAACCGGCCTAGTGCGTGGCGGGCCACGCGCAGTCCGTAGTCACAATCCTCGAAAAACAGATATAACTCCTTAACCTGTGAACCCTACTTAGCCGTGATAGTTTTCCTTTAAAATTGATTATAATATATACCCTACTGCTGTGAATTTTTTCAAGTTCCTATATACTGCCATTTGGCTGATAGAGGGGGGGACACTTGACTCTAATAAAAATTTGCACTTTAAAACATCATATTTTACAAACGGATCTAGAAATCGAAAAATGATGTTCCCACACCCACAGTATTTTTAAAAGACCTATTCAACGATATCCCACACATATGGAATAGACGAGAAAAAAAATATTCATCCCCACTTTACATGTAGGGGAACTACCCTAAAAAAAAATATTTATCAAAATTTTATTTCACCACTTTGTCGGCGTGATTAATATTTATACTCATGCCAAATTACGGATTTCTAGCACTAATAGTCTCTGAGATTAACCGAGGACGGACAGACGGACAGACGGACGGACATGGCGAAACTATAAGGGTTCCTTGTTTACTACGGAACCCTAAAAAAACATCAATACGAATAGCTGATATCAATTTTTATTCGCTGATAAATGGAGAATAACATAAGAATTAAAATATAACGTAAAATTTTTGTAATAAATCCTGAGTACTGAACCGAGCTTGACAATTCCATTAGTAATTTGGTGAGTCAGGCGATGAGATTGATTGGGGGTTACCAATACATCTCTCACGGTCTGAAAAGCAGCCAATTACAGACTTCTCTGTATTTTCGGTAGACTGTTATAATATAACAGTTCAAATAATGATTCGGTTTCACGCATCTGTTCAAATTAAACTAGATCGACGTATCAAATAGTAGTCCTTTTAACAATGGTCCTTGTCGAAAAAGACCGCGGCTAATTTAGGTTATACGTATATTTAAAAAATATATATCATTAATCGTCTTTATATTAAGAAATTGTTCATGATGATGATAATGATGTTCATGATGATGATTAAGAAAGGCCTAATATAATTCTGAACTTGACTTCGTTGTCGGGTAATTCTTTTACGGGATGAAGAAAGTTGTGCGAAGTTGATATCAATCGGAGGAAGGGTATGAGAAAGCATAAAAGGACGAACGGACAAACATTTATTTTTATAAATGGGTTCTTTCAGCAACATTACCTGTGTATACTCACACTCTGTTTAGGGTATAATCCCTATAGATTACAATCGTAAATAAACAACTATATTTACACCGTAACCTAAGCTCATATAAACATGCTGTAGATTATCCGAATGTTCCAGAATAAACAGCTCACACGTTTGTGAAAAACACATTAGAATCCATCAAGGGGATCTCGAGTTACCTACATGTGAACCATACCGACAACCTATGCATTTTATAAATGTAGAGATGTCTTTGACCCGGGTATTTTGTAGGGCAATATTATTTTCTAATGGACAGCCTTTTGAACATTGATATATGTATATGTAAAATGAGGACACAATTACATTATTACTGTTGTAGGTACAGTAAAAGTAAAATAAGTTTAAAAATAGTGCTATTCTTTTCCGCAGGAAGCATTGTTAACAAGTATAAATTAAAAACTTAAAAAACCCCCGACATTCGCTATTTTTTGGCGGCGGCCATCTTGAATTTGCAATAGTGCTATTCTACTAGTCAAGCCCTTTCATTTGATACCCATATTAAGGGAGTTGTGTAAAAATATGTAATACGCCATTTTGTAGCGGCGGCCATCTTGGACCGATTTTCATCAAACATAGCTAACAACACTCTCGACAAATTCTCCCTTCAAACGAAAAAAACCGCATTCAAATCGGTCCACCCGTTTGAGCGCCACAGGGGAACAGACAGACACACACACACACACACACACACACACACAGACACGTCAAACTTATAACACCCCGTCATTTTTGCGTCGGGGGTTAAAAAATAGAAATAGATTTAGTCCTGTCATTTTGTTTAGTTTAGAGATACTGATTTAAATAGAGAACTAGGTTTGATTTATACCCGACTATGGCAAAGCCAAAAGGAAGGGTTATGATTTTAGCAGTCTATGTATGTGTCACCGAATATTTATAAATATCGTTAGTTTATAGTCTAAATTCTCAGATTACATCTAACTAGTTAGATTATGCAAAGACGACAATTTTTGTCTAACCGAATATTAAGCTTTCATCTACGATAGTCTGTTAAGTTAGAAAATCGAGTTAGCCAGGTTTTATAGACTCTAGTCGTACAAATAAAATAGCAAGCATTTCCATATCGCATCAAAAGCAGAAACGCATGTGGAAAATAAACCAAAAATTATTTTTGCTCGAACGTATATAGGTACTATTCACAATAATTTATCATTCCTCGTAGTCTTTTTTAAAAAGAAACAGACACCACACATAGTTTTGAGGTTTTTTTTTTTATACAAAAAGCTTATGTGGAGAGTGGAAAGCATAGTCATATAAAATTATTATTATTTTATGTCTTATATTTAATGTAATAAAAATTCTTTTCAAAAAACCGACTTCAAGCACCACTACAAAGTATAAAAATAATTTTTATTTGTACACAATGACCTTCCAAAGGTCATTGTTTGTACACGTACAGACATTTATTGTGTTCAAATAACTTGGGCCCCGGATCTTTGTACGTACGGCTTATTTTAAACTGGCGTGCGTTTAAATTTATGTTTGTCAACCTGTCTATTTGTTCCAGCTAATCTCCGAAACGACTGAATCGATTTTGATGGAACTTTCAATGGCAGATAGGTGATGTTATACCTAAGGAGTAACTTAGGCTACATTTAGTTTAGGTACAAAAAAGGATTATGGGATCCAATCCGATCCTATATAAAAACCTATATCAACGCAGACGAAGTCGCGGGGATCAGCTAGTTATAAATAAAATGTGAAAGTACTCATCTAAAAAAAATTACTCCCGGGCACACACAGTTCACACTTGGCTGAAAATTGGTAGGATTGTTTGAAACACTGAACAGAATTTCTTGACAGCAAAACTCAGTGCCTAACGATTATTTGCCCGACCCGGGAATCGAACCCGCGACCTCGTGATCTGCGGTCGAATATGCTAACCACTAGACCAACGAGGCAGTTATTATCTACGAGCGGATACCCGCGACTTCGTTCGCGTTGATATTGATTTTAATAATCCCGTGGGAATCATTTTGCTTTTCCTAAGCTCCTTTGAGCTTATACCTTGCTAAAAACTGTTAAAAGTTTACTGGCAGATGTTTAGGTACATCAAAATGTAAACATCCGCCAGTGAAAGACCCATCAAAATCGGTCCAGCCTTTCAGAGATTAGTCAATCGTCTTTAAAGTATCTACTATCTAACAAAAAAAGAATAAATGAAATCGGACCACCCGTTAACGAATTACAGCTAAGTACACATTTTGCCTTTCATCCCCTCTCCCAAGGGAACCGTGCTGAATTTCGGGATAAAAAGTATCCTATATGTTACTCCATAGTATGAACTTAAATCATGCCGAGTTTCATTTCAATCCATTCAGTAGTTTTTACGTGATGCGCGCACAAACATACAGACAAACAGATAAACAGACAAACAGATAAACAGACAAACAGACAAAAATTTCAAAAATAGCTTTTTTACGTTCTATTACTTATCCCTAACATCCCCCAGTTATTATTTTGCAAAAATCTTCAATGTACAGATACGGTAATTCTACGATTTTATTATATGTATAGAAGAAGATAGATGTACTATTTAATTTTTTTTTTTTTTTTTTGAGACCAAGTTTATTTCACAAACAAATACAAAGAGTAAGATTACATACATAATCATAATAAAGACGTAAACACTATAGTACTTAAAACTAATAAACACAATAAATAATTTAAAGATAATAATATATTTATTATAAAAACTAGTCGAAAAGTCCACCCCTGGTGGCTCCTGGTTCAAAGGTACCCATCAGACTGGCCGCATTTCCACGCTGGATGGCGATGGATAGTCTTTGGACCAGGAAGGCACCAGAGCGTGGCCACAGCCTCTCTCCCTGAGTCGACGGCCGATATCTTTTAGAGCTAGGCCGCACTGCGAAATATATTCGCGCGAATTTTTTCGCACAATTCTGTGACATATGCAAATGTATGAAGCTGCCCGCACTTGCGAATTAAAATTCGCGCGGAAAAAAATTCTGTAGTTTGCTACAAATTGGACGCGGTGCGGTGCGGATTTAATTCGCGCGAATTTTTTGTGCAGTATGAAATTGTATGTCGGTCCCCGCATTGCGAAATAAAATTCGCGAAGGCGCGGGGTTTCGGCGCTCAGTTGTACACCACTATTCATAGGAAGATGTCGCGTACTTCGTCTCCCGCTCAATTCATTTTTATCTAATCAAAACTAGAGCGTACTCTGACTCTACTCAGACTCAAGATAGAGATAGAACGAGACACAAATATGTTGCTGACATAAATCTGTCTCATTTCAACTCTATCTTGAGTTTGAGTAGAGTCTATAGAACGTACTGTACGTTCTATAGATAGAATAGAATAGAATAGAATAGAATAGAAAAGTTTTTTATTCAAATAAACTTTTACAAGTACTTTAGATAAGATATCAGCCTCAGTGTGAATCGTCATCATGTTCATCTTCACATCTACGATCCACACACTCTTCCAACCTAAATACGCCATCTTCTAATCCAAATTATAACATGCCATCCCTTAATATCACTACAACTCCCTGATCTTCACCTATACAAACCCAATATTCGCTATCTCATAGTCATCCAACTATCAATTCTTAAACTCCGTCTTCTTAAACCCAATACGCGCTGTCTCTCAATCCAAATAGGTACCATACGCAATTCACCTCTTCAAATTACTCGGTTTACTCTGGATGCAACCACTCAACATTCTCAAAGTTTACCAAATACTTTCTTGATATTTTACGGAAAAAAATCATTTCATTGACCTTCAAGGCCGTAAGTGGATGAATGTTCAATTGTTCATTACTTTTTTGCTGCGTGTTTTACGCCGTTGTAAGTAAATTTAAATTTTAGTTCTGTTGTCTATTTTTAACCCCAGGTAATTTTAAAACGACGTTGTGTTATAAGTTTGACGTGTCTGTCTATGTGTGTGTGTGTGTGTGTGTGTGTGTGTGTGTGTGTGTGTGTGTGTGTGTGTGTGTGTGTGTGTGTGTGTGTGTGCGTGTGTGTGTGTCTGTCTGTTCCCTTGTGGCGCTCAAACGGAAAAACCGATTTGAATGCGGTTTTTTTTGTTTGAAAAGTGAATTAGTCGAGAGTGTTGTTAGCTATGTTTGAAGAAAATCGGTCCAAGATGGCCGCCGCTACAAAATGGCGGATTACATATTTTTTCACAACTCCCTTAATATGGGTATCAAATGAAAGGGCTTGACTAGTAGAATAGCACTATTGCAAATCCAAGATGGCCGCCACCACAAAATGGCGAATGTCGGGCGGTTTTTAAATGTTTAATTTATATACTTGTAGACATGTGTCTCAGTCGAGAACTACTATAGAACTGGCAAAAAATCGCGAGGAAATTTATTCGCAGTGCGTGTAGGTGAAATTCCGTGTACGGAAAATAAACCTCGCGAATAAAATTCGCGCGAATAAATTTCGCAATGCGGCCTAGGCCTTAAAAAGGTCTTTGCCTCTACACCCCAGCAACCCATCGTCTCCACCGCCAAAGGGATGAATATGTATCTGTCTAAGAGTGGATTATTTTTCCTGGATAAAAGTAAGATAAGAATAAAATCTATCTTCATTCAAAATTTCAGCAAAATCGGTTTAGTAGTTGCGGCGTGATTGAGTAACAAACATCCAAACATCTTATCATCACTTTCACATTTATGATATTAAGTAGGATTTGTGAAAGCATTTTCTTTTTTAATACGAAACTTTAGCAGATTATATGTATACCTAAATACACATCCCTTACTCTCGCGTAGAGTTCTCCGAGGCGTCTCCATTTCGGGCAAAGCGTTAAGTGTAATAGACAATACGACAATACGAAGTTGCCCTTCGCTGGTGTATTATGTTTAAGCACTTACGCCTGTAAGGGTTTTCCTTAAAGAACTTCCGTATCAAAAATACCTACTAAATCATAATATTATGTGTGTGCATTATGTAAGTGTAAAGTCTGTTCGTTTTCTAACGGTCACCTTTGTCTCTCGCCGCCTCCGCCGCGCGGCGTTCTGCCAAAGGTACCGCCGGTAACTTCAAAAGATGCCGCGCGGGTTGTACAGGTACAAGGGATTTTGGCGTTTTATACCTATTCATATTTTTATACTAAAATTCTCTTTCTTTTTTATATTTTTTATATTCGTATTTTATTACAATATAACCATGAACATAAATAATATAATATTATCATGAACACGGGCCTTCTCTCAAAATAAGAAGGATTTTAACCATAGTCTACCATGCTGGCCAAGTGCCGATTGGCAGACTATTCGGAGATTCTGTTAGAATAGAAAAAAAAATTACAAACAGAAAAAAATAAAAGCAGAATACTAAGAGCACCTGCGCCTGTACCGACACTATGTTACCGAACGGACTATACAGTAGAACGTAATTTACGATCAACTAGTCGGCAAAATAGTCAAACTGTCTTGTTGGTCTAACGGTTAACATGACTGCGGATCACGAGGTCCCACGTTCGAATCCCGGGTCGAACCAAAAATTGTTAGATATTGGGTTTCTTGTCAAGAAATTCTCAATACCAGCCTGGAGTTAGCGGAGTTATTAGCACTATCATGTGAGTGTTTAAAGCCCGCCAACCCGCATTGGAGCAGAGAGTGGCGGGTCTAAGCTCTAAATCCCTCTCAAATTAGAGAACACATGTGGGAAGTTAAGGTCTAAAGTGGAAGTGATGGTATTGGCAAACTTGGTCTCAAAGGCTCAAAGCTGCAGCCATAAGAATTCCAATCAAAGGCTGGAGCCTTTGCTGCCAACTAACTGCCTTTGGGCAACGCCAAAAAGCCGCGCGCACCGTTATGTTTTCAGAAAAGCATAATTTAATAAAAAAAAAAACATTTATAGCATTATTTGGTATATAAATAAACGGCATATGAGAGGTTCACTCACACAACTCACAAGCTTTTATTGATACATTAAAACATCTTGCATAATACGTAGGAATAAAAGAAAATCCAAATAAAGACCACTGCCGTAATAAATTAGACTTTATGATCAAAATAATTAAGTCCATTTTCTCCTGCTTTATAAACAATTGCGACCGTTGTGATCAATCATTTTGACAGCTATTCAATCGGCGATGTTATCAAATTTCATCCTCAAAGCCTTTAAGTTGGGGAACAGGTGCTCACATTGCCCATGATTTATTTGAACGCCGAATAAATTGGGGATGAACGAATGAATGAACGAATTTCATCAGGAAAGAAAAACTTCAATATGGACGTTATTTATATAATATACAGGAGTGATCTAGGCAAATTTTTATCCAGGGAAATTAAGGTTAACTGAGTAAGAAAATAAATTAGCGAAATTGTAGGTAGATAGGTATAGGGTTAATATATTTTGGACAGGCTTACCAAGAGTTACCAATGAATCGGTTTTGACAAAGGCATAGAGATATCTTGCAATTTGGACTATCGTGAACTATTTTTATTCCAAGAAATTAAAGAGTTCCCACGGGATTTCTAAAAATCTAAATCCACTCGGACCAAGTCGCGAGCATCAACCGGTGATAAGTGCCACACGTGTCAGCTCTTAATGGCCCATGTTCCACCTATCGGAAGAACAAATACGGATTAGGTTAGGGCAGTGTTGGTGGAAATTTCCGTATTTGCACAGGAATTGAGCGCCTCGGTTTTATGTGTCCTTTGTTTGAACCCTGCGACTTGGGTGGTTCTGAGGTAATCAAGCTATGAAAGCTGGAAGAGAGAAATATGCATAATATTTACTGTTACGCTACGGATTTTGTAGGTATTTAATTAAGGCATAAGTAATTAAATAATAAAGATTAATTTAGATTCATGTCACTAGCGCAACAGTCAGATGTGTAATGTCGGTTGTCACCAAGAAAATTTCTTAATTGGTTCTTCAGTTATATGATTTACTGATTAACTTTCTCTTTGTTATTAATCTTTGGTGCTGCTCAGTCTATACTAACCACTACAGCCTTTTAACGTCCCACTGCTGGGCACAGTCCTCCTTTTTCATTAGGAGAGAGGGATTTAAAGCTTAAACCCGCCCCGGGACCGACTGCTCAACGTGCTCTCCGAGGCACGGGGGTGAAACATCGCCAACTAACAACTCCGGGCTGGTACTGAGAATTTTTTAACAGAAAAACCCAATACCTAACAATTTTTGCCCGAACGGGGAATCGAACCCGACCTCGTGATTTGCAGGCGAATATGCTAACCACTAGACCTACGAGACAGTCATGGTGCTGATCAGTTTAAACTAAATTGTTACAAGTCGAAAAGGTACACTTTTTTCAATGTTCCTTGCGAGAAAGGATATCTAGTGCTATTTTTAGACCGATCAAAACTTCCAAAATGCGAAACGTCACATAAAAACGACGTAAAAACAGTACTATTTTACAGTTCTTATACAAATGATTTGTTGCACAAATCATTTGTATAAGAACTGTAAAATACGGATAAAAGAAATGAGGCATAAAAGAAAGAGACGAGAGATAAAAGAGAGAGCAGACGCATAAAAGAAATGAGGTCCCCAAATTGAATTACATCAGAGATGAGTTGGGACTTATGACCTTTTTGGGGATCATCAGACATGACCGCTTTCTTAATTTGTCGATAAAGCTTCTTATAATTTTCATTAATTTGGACATTATTCAAAATTATTTTTTTATTGGGTGAAATTAAGAATGCATGGACGATACAAGAGTCCCGAAAAACTTACTGGACAGTGAACCGGATGGTCATTTTTTTTTGTAGGTATTCAACTACAAGTTAGCCCTTGACAGCAATCTCACCTGATGGTAAATGATGATGCAGTCTAAGATGGAAGCGGGCCAACTTGGAAGAGGTATTGCATCAGTTACCCCTGAGATAGAGGTAGAGGTGAGGTGAGGTAGAGGTATTACCCCTGATCGGTTTCTACACGTCATCGTACCGGAACGCTAAATCGCTTGGCAGCACGGCTTTGTCGCTAGGGTGGTAACCAGCCACGGCTAAAGCCACCCACCAGACCAGACCAGAGACAATGTAGAAATTATAAAACCCCAAATTGCCCCTGCCGTGAATCGAACCCGTGGCCTCCCAATTATATATACCTATTATAGTTACGGTTTTCATTAAAGTACGATTGATTGAACTTTAATTATTTTGACAGTATTTAACAGTATCTTCTAAGAGAAACTTAGCAAAGAGAATGTCAGCAAATTCATGCAAACGCATATGTAGGTAAATGCATGCAACGACAGCTAACTATTGCAATAATGTGTTATGTGAGCGTGATGTAGATACGTAAGAACAATCAGCACCATCTATTGCGTTTTTGGAAGTCTATATCTATTTAAGTCGCACACACAACACTTTTTCTGGAATAAAAAGTATCCTATGTGTTATTCTAGGGTATAATCTATCTCCATTCAAAATTTTAGCCAAATCAGTTCAGTAGTTGTGGTGTTAAAGAGTAACAAACATACACACATAAATACATACATACGTACAAACTTTCGCCTTTATAATATTAGTATGATTTTTCATGCAAATCAGTTAGTGCAATCATCCTATTGGATGGCAAAACCTATCGTCTAATGAACCTCTTAGAACTCATGGCAAATGCTTCCTCCATCGTATTCGCATCCTAATTCAATTTGGATAATCCTTTCACGGTCGTTCTGAGGCGGACTGGACCCGATCTGGGATCTTATTGAGAATTATTACAACTATCTACTATTACAACAAATATCTTAAAGTAAAACAAATAGGTAGTTACCTACTACGTAATGTTGAACGTTTACTCTATACAACAAACAGGGCAAACGAAAAATCCGAATATGAACAATAACAACTCTAGTTTTAATATTAATAAACTACTACTTTTAATACTACAGATTATGCTAATTCTTTAAAGGTATCTAAGAATATTTCGACCGAATTATAAAATTTCATTACCTAACTTTCTTTAGATAGATTGTCAATTCTACGTTTGTTGTACGAATGAAGAGAAATGTTTTTGAGGTCCTCATGCACACTGACGGTTAAATTATATTGTGTCATTAGGACGGAATACATAAACAATTCAAGCACACCAATAAATTCATGATCATTGATCATGAATGCGCGGCAGATCCTTCCGTTGGTTATGGCGAGTCATAAGGAAACTTATTTAAATTCCTGAGTACCAAACAGGGCTATAGGTATGAGGGAAACCAAAAGGGCTTAAACTCTTTTCGAAGTTAATATATGTTTGTAAGAATCTTAAGAATTTCTTCCTGAATACACGGAGAGTTTCTTCAATCTAGCTGAACTTGATTAAAACTTTTACGAACTTTGCAAAGAATTTTGCTAGTCGCAAAGTTTCATGCTGTGTTTAAAATAAAATTGTGTAACCTACTTATTAGGTACGGCGTTGGAATAACAACGAGTTATAGCGAGGCAAATGTATAATTCATAAGATGCAGATGATGTAGGTACATTATGTCTACTAGCTGATGCCAGCGACTTGGTCCGCTTGGATTCTTATAAATCTCATCCCCTACTTAAGCATGCGGGGAACTTTGTCACGTACGTACTGCAACCCATTGGGTACGTGTCTTAAAATTACTTTCACATAGAAGAAGAAGAAGTTATATCCATGAAAATTGGTATTTAGGTTTTCGGTTAAAAATAAAGAGTTACCTACTTGTTTAAGGAATTTTGGAAAAACTATCCCCAAATGGGTTAAATGGGGGATGAAAGTTTGTATGAAAGTCTGTCATTTTAAAAGTTATATCAATAAAAATCTATATTTTGTATTGTTGGTTAAAATAAAGAATTACGTGTTTCAGGAATTTAAGGAATTCCACCCCCAAGTGAGATTTATAAGAATCCAAGCGGACGAAGTCGCTGGGATCAGCTAGTCTATATCTTATCTTATCTATACATATCTATATCTATATCTATACATATAATAAAATCGTAGAATTATCGTATCTGTACATTAAAGATTTTTGCAAAATAATAACTGGTGGATGTTAGGGATAAGTAATAGAACGTAAAAAAGTTACTTTTGAAATTTTTGTCTGTTTGTCTGTTTATCTGTTGGTCTGTTTGTCTGTATGTTTGTGCGCGCATCACGCAAAAACTACTGAATGGATTGAAACGAAACTTGGTGCGATTTAAGTTCATACTACGGAGTAACATATAGGATACTTTTTATCCCGAAATTCAGCACATTTTCCTAGGGAGAGGGGATGAAAGTCAAAACGTGTATTTAGCTGTAATTCAATAACGCGTGGTCCGATTTCATTCATTCTTTTTTTGTTAGAAAGTAGATACTTTAAAGATTACCGACTAATCTCTAAAAGGCTGGATCGATTTTGATGTGACTTTCACTGGCGGATGTTTACATTTTGATCTACCTTAACATCCGCCATTGAACTTTTAACAGTTTTTAGTATGATATGAGCTCAAAGGAGCTTAGGAAAATCAAAATGATTCCGACGGGATTTTTAAAAACCAATATATGTCCACGCGAACGAAGTCGCGGGTGTCCGCTTGTATTATAATAAAATAGTGGCGCCGCGCCGTGGTGCCTATATTCCTGCCCTAATTTGGACAGCTAGATATTCTGAATTATAACGAGAAAGTCTAACGTTACCTACCTACCACCACTAAGTATTATAAAGTAGCATTCACGAAATGTTTGAAATGTTCTTTGCTCCGTGGAGGGATGTTAATTTTCTCATCTAGAAAGTTAATTTATATTATTACAGGGACGTACACATTCATGCGGTTTTTGGTGAAATGCCATTTACACATTCACTGCGATCTCTAGTCTAAATAATGTAAATTCAGGTAGATACCTATGTAACGTAAGGTCACAGGAATCACAATAAAATTCGTAGTAACATAGAGTAAACAAGGTTTTTGTTGTCTAATTCGAATAAAAAAAAAAAACAGAAAAGAAGTGACGTACAAAGCGAGAAGGTTCTTTGTTGTTAAACACGTACGCTTTCTTGTTTTTAGGGTTCCGTAGTAAACAAGGAACCCTTATAGTTTCGCCATGTCCGTCCGTCTGTCCGTCTGTCCGTCTGTCGGTCTGTCCGTCTGTCCGTCCTCGGTTAATCTCAGAGACTATTAGTGCTAGAAATTCGTAATTTGGCATGAGTATAAATATTAATCACGCCGACAAAGTGGTGAAATAAAATTTTGATAAATATTTTTTTTTAGGGTAGCTCCCCTACATGTAAAGTGGGGATGAATATTTTTTTTCTCGTCTACCCCATAGTGTGGGGTATTGTTGAATAGGTCTTTTAAAAATACTGTCGGTGTGGGAACATCATTTTTCGATTTCTAGATCCGTTTGTAAAATATGATGTTTTAAAGTGCAAATTTTTATTAGAGTCAAGTGTCCCCCCCCCCCCCCTCTATCAGCCAAATGGCAGTATATAGGAACTTGAAAAAATTCACAGCAGTAGGATATATGTATAATCAATTTTAAAGGAAAACTATCACGGCTAAGTAGGGTTCACAGGTTAAGGAGTTACAGTTATATCTGTTTTTCGAGGATTGTGACTACGGAACCCTACACTGCGCGTGGCCCGCCACGCACTTGGCCGGTTTTATTTATTCTATTTATTGTCTCTCATCAATATTTTAATCAGAGAAGTTATTCTGGAGCACGCCCCGTATATTAACGGAATTTGATTCATATTTAAATGTACCAATGTCAGTGAAATCATTCACTTTTTTTTTATAATAATAGCGGGCAAACGAGCAAGCGGGTCACCTGATGTTAAGTGATTACTAACCGCCCATGAACATTAGCAGCACCTGAGGAACCACTAATCCGTTGCCGGCTTTTGACGAAGGGGACTGGCTATTCAGCTCGCTGCCGGAACACATCATGGACGCTTTGCGGTAGATTACGGCTGAAGTGTGGTCGCTAGCCAGGCGGATTTGGGATAAAATCCTACCACAAAGCGGTGATACCATCCAGATTAAGTTGTGTGGTATCAGGCACAACGACCCGTAGAGGGGACTGAGAGCGTCAGGGCCTCGTTAACATAATGGCAGGGTGCACCGCGCGCAGGTTAGGTTGACTTTGGCCACATAGATTAGGTGGAATTTGGGCCACTTACACCCAAAACACTTCACTCATTTCAACAATTCTGCACTGAAAACCAAAAACTCGCTCTACATACCTAATATATCGGGCCTTGGGGCCCATACCTTCGATGACCTCCCTGACGCAGTGGTGAGCGCTTTGGTCTTATAAGTGGGAGGCCTCGGATTTGATTCCCGGCACGGGCAATTTTTGGGATTTTATAATTTCTAAATTGTCTCTGATCTGTGAGCTGTGGCTGGTTGCCACCCTACCGGCAAAGCCGTGCCGCCAAGCGATTTAGCGTTCCGGTACGATGCCGTGCAGAAACCGATCAGGGGTGAACACATACCTCTTCCAAGTTAGCCCGCTTCCATCTTAGACTGCATCATCACTTACCATCATGTGAGACTGCAATCAAGGGCTAACTTGTAGTTGAATACCAAAAACCACGAGTATTCCACGAGACTCAAACAGGAGAATAGATACATGAATTGAAGAAAAGAGACGAAATAATGCTGTGAAAACTTTTCACTAAACAACAAGTATAAATTGAAAATTTAAAAAGCCCCGACACTCGCCATTTTGTGCCGGCGGCCATCTTGGATTTGCATAGTGCTATTCTACTAGTCAAGCCCTTTCATTTGATAACCATATCGAGGGAGTTGTGATAAAATATGTAATCTGTCATTTTGTAGCGGCGGCCATCTTGGATCGATTTTCATCAAACATAGCTAACAACACTCTCGACTAATTCACCTTTCAAACTAAAAAAACCGCATTCAAATCGGTTCACCCGTTTGAGCGCTACAGGGGAACAGACAGACACACACACACACACAGACACGTCAAACTTATAACACCCCGTCGTTTTTGCGTCGGGGGTTAAAAATATTGAAAATCTGATTTACTTCTTACTCGTAGTCGTACATACCCGCTCACTCGTAGCAGTGAAGCCTTTAAATTAACAAAGTAATCCTCGAACATAATTAACGAGTGACGGCTGGAGTTTCGGAGAAGGGACGGGCACAAACAAAGAGAATTGTTTGTCAAGAAAACACATTCCTTTTTATTTCTGTTTCAGTCAACTCATAGCTGGTGCTCGTATTAGCAGAGATAAGGTGGGCTTGATGAGGAGTTTGTTTTGTTGTTTGTGTTCTACACGTATAACCCGCGGCACGTACATTGAACACTGAAGGAAAGTGGAGGGGGTAAGCTATTGTATTACGTGCGCGACAGTTCCCATACGCAGCTATCCCCTCCATGTTTCCTTCAGTGTTCGATGTACGTGCCGCGGGTTATAAGGCTATGAGTTTTGATGAAATTTTATTCAATTGTAAACAATTAAGTACTTTATAATTTGACTAATAAGTATGAAAAAGAGGGATATCCTTGATATTAAAATAGATACTTTAAATTAAATACGCATTTAAAAATATAAGTATAACGCTTTTGTAGACAGAGTTTATAAAATACATTCGCAATCTAGGCGACGGAGATTTCAATAATGACTGATGATGATCACTGGATTACGACAGTGAAAGAATCATCAAAATCGGTTCATTGGTTTTTGAAATAATCGTGAACATACATACACACTAACACATACATACGGGTGGAATACAGAACCTTCTTTCTTGAAGTCGTATAAAAATATTGTAAATTTAAATATTTAATTAATAAAATACCTACATCGATAACACTATATCGATACTATCTTTCGCGCCTAGCCCGGTGGGGCCACGGGTACTGAGTGGGTATACCTTGGTCCCACCTGTAGGACAAATCGGTGGAACCACGGGCCCTTCACCAAAATTATTAGAGGTGTTGTGAAACACCTAACAGAAGCGAAGCTAACTGAATTGCCGCACTATCACACTAATCGGAAATAGTTGAATTACTATGTATGAAAACTGAATTTTCTTTTTTTTTTAATTAAAAAATTATTTCTTATGTACCTAGTTCAATTCCTATAAGTGGTCTGTTCTATACCTCGAAGTTTCGCACTTCACACTAATATTATAAAGGCAAAAGTTTGTGTGTGGTGTGTGTATGTTTGTTACTCTTTAACGCCGCAAGTACTGAACCAATTTGGCTGAAATTTTGAATAGACTATGCCCTGATTTAACACATAGGCTACTTTCTATCCTGGATAAATCCACAGTTTCCACGAGATTTTGAAATCTATAGCTACAGCTATAGGTAGATTACTATAGCAAACTTCCTTAAAAGTAGGTGTAAAGGAAGCGGGAACGGGAACTGAAAATCCACGATTCCCTCGGGATTGGTGAAAAACCGAAATTCACGCAGGCGAAGCTGCGGGCAGAAGCTAGTTAGCATATTATAAAATGCACTGCCTGCTATATTTCTACGGTATCTACTAACCATCTATCACTGGCTGGGAGTCTTATGCAAATTAAAAATAAAACAGACCCAGCAAATTAACAAAAATTTACTCCCGAATCTCATTTATCAATGACAAGTGCCAGTCTTTAAAAGATGGACCCAATACAAAGCAGAGACAAATATTCTTTCGGATAATCACGCTGTTTTATTTAGCTTCGTAATAAACGGGGGGTGAGTTTATTTTGTTTAGCAATTTGTACAAGTATTGGTATTTGACCATAAATATTATTATAGATTTTACTTTACTTTGCCCTTAAGTCTATACTCATTCGGGCTTAAGTCGTCCCCCCACCAATTTTTGTATCTAACGGTCAGCTTTCATGTAAAAATCAACTCATGGGTGTATGATTTTTGGTCAGATCTCCAGAATGCGCCAAAATTTTTAAAAGGTTTTTTTTATATTAATTAATTATCTATCAATAAACATACTGATAAAGGGATAATGCGAAAAAGTTAAGATAGAGCTACTTACACTAGTTTTAACAGACTGAGAGCTATGCTACATAGTCCAAATTCCAAGCAAATGCCTCCAACCAAAACTTATCACCGGAGATAGAAACAATAAATAGAAGCCCGAGGTCGAAGCAACGAAATAATTGTTCTGGGTATTTAACAAATTAATAATAATATCTTCCATCATATTATAATTTATCAGTGAGAAGCTGAACATTCGGAAAAAGTCGGAATAGAAATAAAGGATTTTTGTTGAAAGATCACACGCTTTTTTTGTCATTTATTTTATAGGATGTTTTTTGGTTTTTATAAGGGTTTTTAGCTTTTATTTGATTATGTCGTCGTGTTACTGGCTTCCGAGTGGGTGGCTTATTCGAGGAAATTCTTGATTCTTTATAATTTTCGAAGTTGTTTTACCTTCCGTTTCCGGGTTCCGTACCCAAAGGTTAAAAACGGAGCCCTATTAATGTCACTCTGCTGTCTGTCTATCTGTCTGCCTGCCTGTGTGTTCGCCGGTCACAGGTTTCTAGCTCGTAGACGAATGAGTTGCAAACCAGAAATTTTGGTAGGTATTTGATGTAGAACGTTGACCCAAAAACAAATATTGAATTAGAAATTGAATTAAATTACTTCAGCATAAAAAAATTTTTTTCTTACCCTAGCTTGTGAGGAATCATTGTCTAGAGCTCATTGAGTAGAGTACTCAACAAGTATAAATTAAAAATTTAAAAAACCCCCGACATTCGCCATTTTGTGGTGGCGGCAAACTTGGATTTGCATAGTGCTATTTTACTAGTCAAGCCCTTTCATTTGATACCCATATTGAGGGCGTTGTGATAAAATATGTAATCCGCCATTTTGTAGCAGCGGCCATCTTGGTCCGATTTTCATCAAACATAGCTAACAACACTCTCGACTAATTCACCTTTCAAACAAAAAAACCGCATTCAAATCGGTCCACCCGTTTGAGCACCACAGGGGAACAGACAGACACACACACACACACAGACACGTCAATCTTTTAACACCCCGTCGTTTTTCGTCGGGGGTTAAAAAATAGGGAAATGGGTGGCCATCAAAGTTGCCAGTTTCAGACCATTTTGTGACAGGAGCTATGTCAAAAAGTAAACCAGTTAGGAATGTGAAATTTCGGTATATTATGTTCCATATAATGTATTTAAACAACAAATACTAAACCCAACGATTTATAAAGTAGTTTGTAAGCTGTGACCAAAACAAACGCACATTTTTTGGGTTTTTCTTTCACGGTTTGTTGTGATGTTTAGCTCGGAAATGAAATATTTTTTACACCCAAAATATTATGTTGTTCATAATTTTGTACGGAACCCTAAAAGAACGACGCCCGATACGCACTTGGCCGCTTTTTAGGGTTCCGTAGTAAACAAGGAACCCTTATAGTTTCGCCATGTCCGTCCGTCTGTCCGTCTGTCCGTCTGTCCGTCCGTCCTCGGTTAATCTCAGAGACTATTAGTGCTAGAAATCCGTAATTTGGCATGAGTATAAATATTAATCACGCCGACAAAGTGGTGAAATAAAATTTTGATAAATATTTTTTTTTAGGGTAGCTCCCCTACATGTAAAGTGGGGATGAATATTTTTTTTCTCGCCTACCCCATAGTGTGGGGTATCGTTGAATAGGTCTTTTAAAAATACTGTGGGTGTGGGAACATCATTTTTCGATTTCTAGATCCGTTTGTAAAATATGATGTTTTAAAGTGCAAATTATTAGAGTCAAGTGTCCCCCCCCCCCCCCTCTATCAGCCAAATGGCAGTATATAGGAACTTGAAAAATTCACAGCAGTAGGGTATATAATCAATTTTAAAGGAAAACTATCACGGCTAAGTAGGGTTCATAGGTTAAGGAGTTATATCTGTTTTTCGAGGATTGTGACTACGGAACCCTACACTGCGCGTGGCCCGCCACGCGCAGTGGCGTAGTACGCGCGTAGTGCGCGTGGCGCGCACTTGGCCGGTTTTTTCTTTTCTTGTTGTTTTTAAGTTGTTTTACTGATATTTCATGAATACCTACCTCACGCTTCACCTGGGACATATTTTGGCCGCAATTTGATGCAATAAAAGATGGAATGTACTATTGTTATGGCAATTGAAATTTTCCCTCGAACACGTGTTCCAAATAGCATGAATGAATTTATATTTTCAGCATGAACTGTATTTTACATGAAGGTATTTCATCAGAGTTAGCGTTATCCTACTAATCCTACTAATATTATAAATGTGAAAGTGTGGATGTTTGGATGTTTGTTACTCAATCACGCCGCAACTGCTGAACCGATTTGGCTGAAATTTTGAATGGAGATACAAGCTTATGCCCTGACTTAACACATTATACACTTTTACACTTATTATCTTACTTTTACAAGTATTATACACTTTTTATCCTGGAAAACTATTCCTGTGGGACTAAAATAGATATAAACTTCTAAAAACGCCATAGAGGGCACTGACTGTTCTTAGGTAAATCCATAGAGAAAATAATAATAGAGCTGGCATAATGTCCTATAGAAATTAGTGGATCGGAAAATAGCTCAAGCTTATCAAAATTTTCATAAGTGTGTAAGAGACAACACTACATTTTTAAACATAACAATAAAACAGATCGTGGCAGAAATTTTATTGCACTGCTCTTAAGATGGCCTCCCTAAAATGTATACATGAACACTCACACACGCACAACTTGAGACATCACAATGAACACGCGCCATTTTATGTTACAGGATTGTGCGTGTGTGAGTGTATTTTTGGCACGTTTTTAAGGTAGTTATGCCAACTCTTTTTATTATTATTATCTCTATGGGTAAATCACGCTCACATAACACATTATTGCAATAGTTTGCTGTGTTGCATGCATTGGCAACATATAGGCTACTTTTTATCCTAGAAAAATGCATAGTTCCCATGGGATTTTGAAAAACCCGAAATCTATAGCTACAGCTATAGCTATAGGTAGATTACTATAGCCTAGAAACCGTGGGCAGATACTAGTAACGAATATTTTGGCAATATCACTCAGCAATAAATTAAATTAAATGGGTGACAGATATTTATTGGGATATGAGCATGAAAATGAAATCGCATTTATTGGCTTTATCAATCGCCTTAGATCCGGCGCCCACCGAGCGAAGCGCAGAGCAGAGCATTTTCTGAGAACACTGAATAATTTTAACTTTAGAACTATTGACATACGGTCGCGCGGTACGGTAGGCCCGCTAGCGCCCGCCGTCTACCGCCGTCGCCGCCACTATTGACCGTATGTCAATAGTCATAAGGTTAATTATTCAGTTTTCTCAGAAAATGTTCTGCGCTCAGTGTGCGCCGGGCCTTTATAATTTGGGGTAAGTTAAAATTTGATTTATTAGTCGCTCGATTAATACGACCAAATAAAAATAGATATAAATTACTAAGGTCGCTGCCTACTTGAGTGTATATGTAGTGTATAGTGTGTGTGTAGGTTTACTTAAGAGTTAGAAGTTAGTATCTTACCCCGCTGTTTACGATTGTGCTCTCAATTGACTTCTGAGCCTCTGCAATTTGGAGGCTATTTCAAACACTTTCAGTCTTTAGTTTTGTACAGACAAACAAATAAGCGATCTACGCTTTTAATTAAACGTTTATTCTATAAATAACCTTAAAGTAAATTAAAATAAATTAGGTAAAATTAAATAAAGCCTAGTTAGCTCAATACAAGTTAGTTGGAAAATAAAGGGAAAGTCATAACGTTCAATTAATAAAAAAATCGTGCGCTTTCAGAATGGCATGGAACCTCGTTGAGTTGAATTGAAAATGACAGTTCTAGAGCGAAGTAGAATTAGCAAAAAAGATCTAAATATTTAGCATTTATTTATATACAAGCGGAAACCCGCGACTTCGTTCGCGTAGATATTGGTTTTTAAACATCCCGTGGGAATCATTTTGTTTTTCCTAAGCTCCTTTAAGCTCATACCTTGCTAAAAACTGTAAAAGTTCACTGGCGGATGTTTAGGTAGATCAAATGTAAACATCCGCCAGTGAAAGTCCCATCAAAATCGATCCAGCCTTTGAGAGATTAGCCAGCAATCTTTAAAATATTTCCTTTCTAACAAAAAAAGAATGAATGAAATCGGACCTTGCGTTAATGAATTACAGCTAAGTACACATTTTGACTTTCATCCCCTCTCCCAATGGAACCGTGCTGAATTTCGGGATAAAAAGTATCCTATATGTTACTCCGTAGTATGAACTTAAATCATGCCAAGTTTCATTTCAATCCATTCAGTAGTTTTTGCGTGATGCGCGCACAATCATACAGACAAACAGATAAACAGACAAAAATTACAAAAATAGCTTTTTTACTTTCTATTACTTATCCCTAACATCCCCCAGTTATTATTTTGCAAAAATCTTTAATGTACAGATACGACAAGTCTACGATTTTATTATATGTATATAGAAGATATAGATATAGAAGATAGATATATTTCGATAACATCTTGCGAGATATGATTAGATCCTTGCTGATGGACAGCGCGGGCCTCAGTTCGGAAAGGTCGCATCGCTCGCATCCCAGTCTGAACGCGCGCGGTATACTATATAATAAACTTGTGTGTATAATACACACAAGTTTATTACATACTTGCTTCTATAGTTATTTTCAGTGTTAAACTACGGTATGTTTATTATTCTAGGCCAAATTTCACAGGCTGCCAGACTTGATACGGAGTGGTTGATGATAACGCAACCCTCTGGGGGCATAAACCACATTTCGGCTAGGTAGAAACGAGATTATTGTTCCTTGTAGCTCGAAGTTACCATGAAAATTTAATCTTCCTAAACATTTCGTACAAAATTAGTATTGAAATCTAAACGAAAGGATAAAGGCTGCCCCACACAGGCGCGTTATTATAGGTCGATAATATCGCATGTGTTATTGCGATATCTGTTTTCAGTAAGTACATTTTGTATTAGGATGGTCATGTAGTTGCACACTGCTGCGATAATAACACCGCAATGGAAGTAGGACGTTGCGTTTCTCCGTCCTGCGTTATTCCGATATGAGTTCTAGAATGTTTTGTATCAGGACGCAAGGAGAGATGGTATAACGTCGCGGCGTGGCGCTCTCTCGTAATAAATCTCGGACGATAAAAACGCAGCTGTGTTACCGCATGCGATATTATCGACCTATAATAACGCGCCTGTGTGGAGGAGCCTTAAAGCCATCCCCACACACATGCGTTTTTATCAGCCGACAACGATATCGCAGTGCGTTATTGCGATAAAAGTATTCTATCGCGTAATAATATTTGCAGCATTATCAGTTATCCCAATATCGCAAGTTGCAAAGACGCTCATAATAATTGGGAGAGGATAAGGCCCGGCGCACACCGAGCGCAGCGCAGAGCGGAACATTTTCTGAGAACACTGAATAATTAACTTTACGACTATTGACATACGGTCAATAACAAGTGTAAATTGAAAATTTAAAAAACCCCCGACATTCGCCATTTAGTGGCGGCGGCCATCTTGAATTTGCAATAGTGCTATTCTACTAGTCAAGCCCTTTCATTTGATACCCATATCAAGGGAGTTGTGAAAAAATATATCATCCGCCATTTTGTAGCGGCGGCCATCTTGGACCGATTTTCATCAAACATAGCTAAGAACACTCTCGACTAATTTACCTTTCAAACAAAAAAAACCGCACTCAAATCGGTCCACCCGTTTGAGCGCCACAGGGGAACAGACAGACACACACACACACACACACACACACACACACACACACACACACACACACACACACACACACACACACACACAGACACGTCAAACTTATAACACCCCGTCGTTTTTGCGTCGGGGGTTAAAAAGTTTATTAAAGAGGAGAAAATTAAAAATACTTGGTTCCTTATATTGACAGAGGAAGCGGATAATATCACAAACGGTGACGAAAATGAGATTTTTATATCGAAAAAGAAATGCGTTATTCATAATGGGACCTTCTTTAAGTTTTTAAAATGTGACCAAAATCTATAATGTAAAGAAGCTTGTTAAATAGATAGGGGTTGAAAGTTTGTATAAAAGTCCGTCATTTTTAAAGTTATATCTATGAAAATCAGCATTTGTATTGCCAGTTAAAAATAAAGAATTACGTGTTTCAGGAATTTTGGAAATTCCACCCCCAAGTGGGTTAAATAGGGGATGAGATTTATAAGAATCCAAGTGCACGAAGTCGCTGGCTCAGCTAGTAATCTAAGATATTGTAATATATAATGCTAGTAATATTATACATTGAATATTTAAAATGGTTATAATTTAACATGAGAAAAGTTAATAGTAAGTACGAGTAAATTATGATAAATAACTTTTTCGAGACAACTTGGGGATTCGTTTTAATTTGTACCTAAATAGAGAATTACTTTGTGCATTGGCAGTGCTTTTTAAATTAGAGCATGATTAAAGATTTCCAACTGTCCTAAATTGATTTCATTTCCAATTGTTTTTCTTTCAAAAGCTATAAATAACCACACATAATGGGGATGAACTTTTTCAATTATTCCTTATTTATTGCCAACTGGTATTCTCTTCAACGAACTTTGGTACGAAGCGCACAAGAGATAAATTCACAAATAACTATCAACCAAAATGACGCAACAAATATCTTGAAATAATTTATTAATGAATGTTTTCTTATTAGGTCTTTATCTATGAAATTACCATGTTGAACTGGAATGTCTAAGGTTTGATGTTGTTGTTTTTTAAATTAGTCCCATTAGGGGACATGGCAAAAATCTATGACCATACAGCTTTGTATTTGGAATTCTAAATTCAAATTTATATTGCTTTTTAAACATGTCATTCCATTTTCAAGAACGTTCTATTCATTTTTCGGGTTTGGCTACCATGGACTCTCGCTACCTACCTATTTTCAACGAAGAAACAATGCGTCCCAAACGGCACGCATCATTGATGACATGTATAAACACAAACGGAACTCATGGACACTCAGAGAACTATGTATGTTGATAATGAAGAATGTAACATTGCGGAGTAATTCAGCTAACGCCCGTGTTCCCTGCAACGCACAGTTTGCTAGATGAGAGGGAACACAGCGAGCGCTACAAGAATAAAAGTCATAGTGGAAGCGGACCCATCTCAGACTACAGCCGTGCTAGCATTGGTTTTGATCATAACATAACAAGTATAAATTGAAAATTTAAAAAACCCCCGACATTCGCCTTTTTGTGGCGGCGGCCATTTTGGATTTGCATAGTGCTATCTACTAGTCAAGCCCTTTCATTTGATACTCATATTAAGGGAGTTGTGAAAAAATATATAATCCGCCATTTTGTAGCGGCGGCCATCTTGGATCGATTTTCATCAAACATAGCTAACAACACTCTCGACTAATCCACCTTTCAAACAAAAAAAACCCCATTCAAATCGGTCCACCCGTTTGAGCGCCACAGGGGAACAGACAGACACACACACACACACACACACACACACACACACACATACACAGACACGTCAAACTTATAACACCCCGTCGTTTTTGCGTCGGGGGTTAAAAACAATATCGGATTATTTTCAGCAAATTGTCAAATACTTATTCTGGTCATATTTTAGAATACATCTGAAATTAAAACAATTTGACGACCTCCCTGGCGCAGTGGTGAGCGTTGTGGCCTTATAAGTGGGAGGTCCCGGGTTCGATTCCCGGCAGGGGCAATTTGGGATTTTATAATTCCTAAATTGTCTCTGGTCTGGTCTGGTGGGAGGCTTAAGCCGTGGCTAGTTACCACCCTACCGGCAAAGCCGTGCCGCCAAGCGATTTAGCGTTCGAGGCCGTGTAGAAACCGATCATCAAGGGGTATACATACCTCTTCCAAGTTAGCCCGCTTCCATCTTAGACTGCATCATCACTTACCATCAGGTGAGATTGCAGTCAAAGGCTAACTTGTAGTTGAATTAAAAAAAAATTTTAAGCATCAGAATCCCATTATATTGTGACTTCAAATGTAAGTTATAAATAGGTACCGTACTACAATTAGTTTCATCCCTGTCATATTTTAGCGGGGATTTAAGTAGTACAATTTTCACAGAATTTCTTACCTCGTGCAATTCCGTACTTCCGTAATTATTCTATGTAGAGCCAATTTTCCAGGAATACTGGATTAAATACACTTTCTAGCTTGTCATTCTAGCATATACAATTGTACCTACATTTAATTTCCGCCAACTACGTACGGCTAAATTAAATTGAAAACTTCTGCGCAGTAAAACAATATTACAAGAAAAATATTGTATATATCCTTATAATCATGAAATTGTAAGATGAACGAGTCTGAAAAGTTTTGGATGATAGATTACTTTTGTACGGTCTACATTATTTATTAACCCGAAAACACGAATTTTTAGGCACCTTTTTGTATTACAGCAGTAGGATTTATGTAGTTGAGCTAGATAGTACCTAATGCGTTATTTCGTGAATAAGTCACCGAATATACTTTCTTGTTATGTTTATATATCTCTAGTGTACTTAGATATTAGTCTAACGGCCTGTTTCACCACCTTCTGATAAGTGTCGGATAGCCTAAACGTAAGTTTTGTCACTTTCTTACTTTATGTCAACTGACAAAGATAAGTTGTAGATAGCTATCCGATACTTATCAGAAGGTGTTGAAACAGGCCCTGAAGCTTTCAAAACAATGGTAGAACTATAAACGACGAAATAATTTTTGTAACTTATAATATTATAATAGTTTAAATAAAGAGTTTATAAAAATTAATTGGAATATAAAAATATTAATAAAATTTTTCTCTAGTTTAGAATTAAATTAATTAGAAGTTACTCAATGTGACTACACCTACTATAAAGTTCAGCCAAATTTTTGTGAAATCTGTTCAAAATATAAAATTGTTCCAAATGTACTTAGCAAGAATATCATATTAAACTAATTGGCTTTTAGCCGACGACGTCACCCCAAGTTTGTGTACTCAGAGAGTAGAAGCTTATTTATTTTGTTTCAGAAGTTACACTTATAAACCAACAATATAATGCTCTCATATCAAATGTTGTTTCAATAAGTTACGGGGAAGCTATCTTCTCGTATCTATAATAATATATTAATCACACTAATATTATAAAGGCGAAAGTTTGTGTGTAAGTGTGTGTGTGTGTGTTTGTTACTCTCTGAAATTTTGAATGGAGATAGATTATGCCCTGACTTAACACATAGGCTACTTTCTTTTACTTTATCCTGGATAAATCCACAGTTCCCACGGGATTTTGAAAAAACCGAAATCTGTAGCTACATCTATAGGTAGATTACTATAGCAAACTCCCTTGAAAGTAGATATGAAGGTTGGAAAAGGGAGCGGGAACGGGAACCGGAAATCCACGATTCCCTCGGGATTTGTGAAAAACCGAAATTCACGCGGGCGAAGCCGCGGGCAGCAGCTAGTATTGTAGGTATACTTTTATACATAGTGTTACACGTTGGATCTCTGGGATTGGAAATAAACTTGACTTGCGTAACTTTTGTTCAACCGTTACCTTAACCGTTTATCGTGGAACTGTTGACCAGAAATAATAGCATCTAGATTGTACATGCGTTTAGTTAATACGCTCCGCTCACCGCTCCGCTCACCGCCCCGCTCACCGCTCCGCACATCGCTCCGCTCGGCGCATAGCTAAAAGTAATGTCCCGTGTGTGTCTACAGATGTAATAAATTAGATCAAACATAAATTATATTTGTAGTTCCTTGGGGCCTATTCAGCGACCTATTTTAATACAAAAAGGAGTAGGCATTAATATATATATAGCTGTTCGTTCTGATTCACTGACTCATTCATCGCCTCTCCTGTAAAATTTTGTATGAAAAATTTTTTTTTCACAAATGGTTTCGTATAGAGGACAAAAATTCATTAAGAGGAAAAATATGGAGAGAGCTGATGATTGAGGATTTCGGAGACGGTTGAAGAGCACGCTTAAGGTATTGAAGATAGGTGGGGGGTGCTCGAACAAATGTCACTCGAAACGACATCCAATTGGCAGTGAGCCGAAAAAAAATTCAAAATGGCGAAAAAAAGATGGCCGCCATACAAATTTCGTCGGTGTCCATCTCGAAGGGTATAAAAGATGAAAGAGTTGTTTCTTAGCAAAACATGATCAGGATCCAAAGGTCTACTCGATGAATACAAAAAAAATTCAAAATGGCGGACTTTATTTTTCCATAGAAAATGTATGGCGAATATTGAGAGAGAGTATAAAGTTGTGAACTAGGTATGCAAGGCGATTGATGCGGTTCTTTGGAGAAATCTCAAAGAAAAATATGGGAAGACATGATGATTGAGGGTTTGGAAGATGATTGATGAGCCCGGGCAGAGTTTTGTAGATAGATGGGGGCTGCTCAAACAAAAAATACTCAGAACCTCATCCAATTGGCACTGAGGTGAAAAAAAAAACCAAAATGGCGGATTCAAGATGGCGGCTATACAAATTTCGTCGGTGTCTATCTCACCAAGTATAAAAGATGGAAGAGTGGTTTCTTTGAAAAATATGATCAAGAACTAAAAAACAAGATGGCGGAATTTATTTTTCTACACAAAAAAAATTTTTGATGGTTTCGTGTAGAAAACAAAAATTCATGCGGAGGAAAAATACGGAAAGAGCTGATGATCGAAGACTTTGGAGACGGATGAAGAGCACGGCGAGGGTATTGAAGATAGGTGGGACGTGCTCAAACAAAAACTACTCGAATCCTCGCGGTCCGCTTGCGGGCCGCGCACCCACGCGCCGTACTAGTTATAATATATAATACATCAATTCCCAAATAAAAAGAAAATGTATTTTGGACTGGCAAAGTGAAGTACCTGTAAAAATCCGCTTATAAGTTCAAAGACCTATTTAATATGAGTAGGAATAATCCTAAGCTTTGATGTAGGCAAAAGATGATGAAGTATCGATACCAGTATACGAGACTTATATGAGAGGAAAGCATAAAAATTGGATTAAAAAAACCGACCAAGTGCGTGGCGGGCCACGCGCAGTTTAGGGTTCCGTAGTCACAATCCTCGAAAAACAGATATAACTCCTTAACCTGTGAACCCTACGTAGCCGTGATAGTTTTCCTTTAAAATTGATTATATACCCTACTGCTGTGAATTTTTTCAAGTTCCTATATACTGCCATTTGGCTGATAGAGGGGGGGGGGGGACACTTGACTCTAATAAAAATTTGCACTTTAAAACATCATATTTTACAAACTGATCTAGAAATCGAAAAATAATGTTGCCACACCCACAGTATTTTTAAAAGACCTATTCAACGATAACCCACACTATAGGGTAGACGAGAAAAAAAAATATTCATCCCCACTTTACATGTAGGGGAGCTACCCTAAAAAAATATTTATCAAAATTTTATTTCACCACTTTGTCGGCGTGATTAATATTTATACTCATGCCAAATTACGGATTTCTAGCACTAATAGTCTCTGAGATTAACCGAGTACGGACGGACAGACGGACAGACGGACGGACATGGCGAAACTATAAGGGTTCCTTGTTTACTACGGAACCCTAAAAATGAGTATTAGAGAGGAGAATTTGGTTCTTTTACGTTTTGACAACTTCCCTGGCTGAGCGCTGTTGTATTATAAGTAGGAGATCCTGGGTTCCATTCCCAGCTGAGGCATCTTCGGGAATTAATATTTTTTTATTGTCCCTGGTACGATCTGACCGGGGTCTTCGTCTGTGGCAGGGGCGGATCCAGGGGGGGGGTCATGGGGGTCATGACCCCCCCCTGGACTGTGTCCAGGACCTAGGTGGACCACTAATAAAAATTGTTAAACAATGTTTTTATATATTTTTGTCACAATATAGATTTAGTGTAAGTTCCTTCAATATTTAATCAATTTAATATAATACTTTGTATGAGAATCTAATCGTGGCTAAGAGCTTCAATGATTGAAGAACGTCTAACCGGACTGGTACTTCTCCACATCCTTAAAAACTTACCCATTGAAGTAGATGAAGTGATAACGCGTTTGTTATTCAAATATAGGTATTTTTATGTACAGTAATTACTTACATCTATACTTGATAATTATAATAAAGCGGAAGAGTTTCTTTGTTTGTTTGTTTGAACGCGCTAATCTCTGGACGTACTTGTCGGATTTGAGAAATTCGCATTTCGTAGTACAATTTTTAGGGAAGGTTATAGGCTGTTTAATATCCCTAAAATCCTTCCTTAAGGGGATAAAATGGGAGTAGGAAGGTCATATGAAAGTTCTATGTTTTCGACAGTTACATATAAGAAAATAGGCATTTAGATTATAAATTTTTAATAATAAAAACCTGTATAATTTATTTTTGAAAATCTCCCCTTTAGGGTGGTAAAATAGGGGATGAAAGTTTTTATGTGAAATAATTATTGTTATTATTAACTTGAAATTTGGAAGATAGGTTCTTTCTAGATCGTAGATATCAGCCTAGAAAATATTTTACAAAATATATATATATATATATATATTTCCTCCTCTATGGGGTAAAATGGGTAACATGAAAGTTGTATGTTTTTGAAGTTACAGATACTGAAATCGGCATGTACTTAAGTTATTAGTTTTAAATAATAAAAACCTACTTAAATTAAGGTTGGTAAAATAGGGGATGGAAGTTTGTACAGTAGTAGTAAGTTAATAATATAGTCTAGTCAACAAGTTCAAAAACGTGAAATATAGAGATAAAGGACTAAAAAATATGAGCGATTGCTCATTCGATTTTGAATCACCTCTAGAAAAATGTTTTTGAAGGATTTTGGTGCAGGTTAAAAATTGCAGTTGTTATTAACAAAACAAGATGAAAAAAAAATGATATTTATTTTTTTGTTAATAACTCGAAAAATATTTTTATATTTAAGCACTTTAAAAAAATTCCGTTAAAGAGGAGGAAATTTCCAATAAAAAAGTCCCAACTTCCGAAACTCCATCTCCATCCTTACTTCCTTACTAATATTATAAATGGGAAAGTGAGTTTGTTTGTATGTTTGTTCCGCTTTCACGCCGTAACTACTGAACTGATTTGGCTGAAATTTTGAATGGAGATAGAATATGCCCTGACTTAAAACATAGGCTACTTTATATCCTGGAAAAATGCACAGCTCCCACGGGATTTTGAAAACCCCGAAATCTATAGCTACAGCTATAGGTAGATTACTATAGTAAACTTCATTGATAGTAGGTATAAAGGTTGGAAAAGGGAGCGGGAACGGGAACCGGAAATCCACGATTCCCTCGGGATTTGTTTAAAACCGAAATTCACGCGGGCGAAGCTGCGGGCATTTTCTAGTTATTTATAATTTTAATTTGACGTTGAAAGTAGGTTTCCGCGCGGCGGTTAAAGCATGCGCGCGCGAGAATTCAGCAATAAAAATATTATTTTTTTTGTAACGTACAATGTAATTTTAAAAACTGAAAAAATTATTTTATCTTCTTAACACTTGAAAGAATCGTGCCCTGAAAAAAAAAAAGTTTAATCACTATTTTTCAATAAGTTATTCAATTCATCATCATCATCATGATCAACCCATTATCGGCTCACTACAGAGCACGGGTCTCCTCTCAGAGTGAGAAGGGTTTTGGCCATAGTCTACCACGCTGGCCAAGCGGATTGGCAGACTTCACACGCCTTTGAGAACGTTATGGAGAACTCTCAGGCATGCAGGTTTCCTCACGATGTTTTCCTTCACCGTTAAAGCAAGTGATATTTAAATACTTAAAACGCACATAACTCCGAAAAGTTAGAGGTGCGTGCCCGGGATCGAACCCACGACCTCCGATTAGAAGTTGGTCGTCCTAACCACTAGGCTATCACAGCTATAGATTATTCAATTGTTAGCTAACAATTTTTTTCCCAATCTCCGTTGGCATAAACAATGTGATGAAAGGTATAAATAATTGGCCTAAAAATTTGAAACTTCGTGGAGCCCTTTGATATATATATATTTCATAAGATCCTGCGATAAATTTTCATAAAAAATTATTAATTTGTTAATTATGATTTTTTATAGCTATAAGATTTATATGATTATTATGATTTTTCAATAGTTTAAAAAAAATCATAACAAATTAATAAACTTTTATGAAAATTTATCGCAGGATCTTATGAAATATATATATCAGAAGGGCTCCACGAAGTTTAAAATTTTTAGGCCAATTATTATTATTTATACCTTTCATCACATTGTTTATGCCAACGGAGATTGGGAAAAAATTTGTTAGTTAACAATTCAATTACTTATTGAAAAATGGTGATAAACTTTTTTCTTCGGGGCTCGATTCGGGGCGGTATTAAGAAGATACTAGAATTTTTTCGAATTTTTAAAATCACATTTTATGTTATAAAAAAAAATATTTTTATTGCTGAACTCTCGCGCGCGCATGCCGTAACAGACGCGTGGAAACGTATTTTCAACGTCAAATTAAAATTATAAATAATGAAGATAGTTTCAAAAGCTGAGACTTTTAGAAAGAGGAGAAAATTTCCGATAAAAAATCGGAAATTTTCTCCTCTTTAATAAACTTTTTAACCCCCGACGCAAAAACGACGGGGTGTTATAAGTTTGACGTGTCTGTGTGTGTGTGTGTGTGTGTGTGTGTGTGTGTGTGTGTGTGTGTGTGTGTGTGTGTGTGTGTGTGTGTGTGTGTGTGTGTGTGTGTGTGTGTCTGTCTGTTCCCCTGTGGCGCTCAAACGGGTGGACCGATTTGAATGCGGTTTTTTTTGTTTGAAAGGTGAATTAGTCGAGAGTGTTCTTAGCTATGTTTGATGAAAATCGGTCCAAGATGGCCGCCGCTACAAAATGGCGGATGATATATTTTTTCACAACTCCCTTGATATGGGTATCAAATGAAAGGGCTTGACTAGTAGAATAGCACTATTGCAAATTCAAGATGGCCGCCGCCACTAAATGGCGAATGTCGGGGGTTTTTTAAATTTTCAATTTACACTTGTTTCATAATTGCTTAAATATAAATATTTTTCGAGTTATTAACAAAAAACGAAATATGATTTTTTTTCATCTTATTTTATATTAACAATTGCAATTTTTTTCCTGCACCAAAATACTTCAAAAACATTTTTTAGAGGTGATTCCGAATCGAATGAGCTATCGCTCATATTTTTAGGACCTTAATCTCTATTTTTCACGTTTTTGAACTTGTTGACTATACCTATATTATTAACTTAAAATTTGAAAGTTAGGTTCTTTCTAGGAGGTACGCTTCAGCTAAAAATTTTACGTAAATCCACCCCAAAGGGGGTATATTATGACATGTATATTACGACATCAGTTTATGAACTTAAATACAATAATACAAAGATCCTGTAGATACTAATTATTATCGGATATGACTACAGATTGACGTGATTTTATGCAGTTGCATTTTTTTAGTTCAGGACCTGGAGAGTTGTCAGGCTACTATTTTATTCCGGGAAAACAAAGGGTTCCCGTGGGACTTTTGAAAAATATAATACCGCGGACGAAGTCGCGGGCAACAGTAGTACATTAATAAAATACCTACTTTTTACTTGTATCTATCATCTATGATTATAAAATTAAATTATAACTTTTTATCTTTCTATGTGACCCCCCCCTGGCACCAAAGCTGGATCCGCCCTTGGTCTGTGGGTAGTTTACATAATATTTTTTTATTATTATGTATATACATATTAATAATAATATTTTTTTTATTCCTATTTAAAAATATTTTTATTAACCCCCGACGCAAAAACGATGGGGTGTTATAAGTTTGACGTGTTTGTGTGTGTGTGTGTGTGTGTGTGTGTGTGTGTGTGTGTGTGTGTGTATGTGTGTGTGTGTCTGTCTGTTCCCCTGTACCGCTCAAACGGGTGAACCAATTTGAATGCGGTTTTTTTTTGTTAGAAAGGTGAATTAGTCGAGAGTGTTGTTAGCTATGTTTGATGAAAATCGATCCAAGATGGCCGCCGCTACAAAATGGCGGATAACATATTTTATCACATTTCCCTCAATATGGGTTTCAAAGGGCTTGACTAGTAAAATAGCACTATCTAAATCCAAGATGGCCGCCACCACAAAATGGCGAATGTCGGGGGTTTTTTAATGTTTAATTTATACTTGTACTTAATCACTCTTATAGTCATGTCCGATGTAATCGGACTATGAGAGTGAGTGAATAGAGAGTGTACAATGTTATATCTCCAGCCTAGTTGGTTAGTCTCCATTGAGGCTGCCCTAGCTGAAATTTTGTCAGTAGAACATTATATTATTATTAATTTTGGCATGCCAACATAGTTTCCACGGCATTTAGGTTTTTCATGCCTCGAGCTGGAAATTTTATCATTTCGTAGTATCAGGTATTACAAAAGCTTTCGTTAAAAACAGTTTGTTGTTAGAACAATATTTTACAACGACAAACTTATTATCGTGTTCTAGTTTACATTTTATCCCTTTTAAATTTAATATTCCATATAAGTATCATTCTATACAGAATATACTTAAGTAATACTCGACTTTTAACCTAAAGCATTAAACACACTACGCGAGAGAGAAATGTGTTCAACGCAGCTCCCAGAAGTTGTAATTGCAACATTTCATTCAACAATATACAAAATTTCAACATACCTACTTAGTCTAAGTGATATTGTGAGATGGTGTTACTAAAACAAGTGTAAATTGAAAATTTAAAAAACCCCCGACATTCGCCATTTTGTGGCGGCAACCATCTTGGATTTGCAATAGTGCTATTCTACTAGTCAAGCCCTTTCATTTGATACCCATATTAAGGGATTTGGGAAAAAATATGTAATCCGCCATTTCGTAGCGGCGGCCATCTTGGACCGATTTTCATCAAACATAGCTAAGAACACTCTCGACTAAATCACCTTTCGAACAAAAAAAACCGCATTCAAATCGGTTCACCCGTTTGAGCGCCACAGGGGAACAGACACACACACACACACACACACACACACACACACACACACACACACAGACACGTCAAACTTATAACACCCCGTCGTTTTTGCGTCGGGGGTTAAAAATACTTCGCTGAGTTTGTTTAGGATTTTTCTCAGACAGAACTTCTTTGCATAACCTATTTAGCTCTAGAACTGTCCTTTTCAAATTACTTCGACATGGTTCTATGTTAAACTGAACGCGCGCAGAGGTAAGCTTTGCACGCTGCAGTGTAACATTTTACATGCATGTTACAAGCATGTAATGCTTGTAACATGCATGTAACATGTTGTAGGTATTACAAACTGTTTCGCGCGCGATCAGTTTTTAACCCCCGACGCAAAAACGACGGGGTGTTATAAGTTTGACGTGTCTGTGTGTCTGTGGGTGTCTGTGTGTGTCAGTGTGTGTGTGTGTGTGTGTGTGCGCGCGTGCGCGTGCGCGTGCGCGTGAGTGTGTGTGTGTGTGTGTGTTTGTCTGTCTGTTCCACTGTTGCGCTCAAACGGGTGGACCGATTTGAATGCGGTTTTTTTGTTTGTAAGGTGAATTAGTCGAGAGTGTTGTTAGCTATGTTTGATGAAAATCGATTTAAAATGGCCGCCGCTACAAAATGGCGGATTACATATTTTTCACAACTCTCTTAATATGGGTATCAAATGAAAGGGCTTGACTAGTAGAATAGCATAATGCAAATCCAAGATGGCTGCCGTTACAAAATGGCGAAAGTCGGGGGTGTTTCAAATTTTTAATTTATACTTGTACCTACTGCCATGTCGGTATAATTTATATTTCATGTGTAACATGATGGAAGTAATTATCTGAAGCGTTTTCAAGTAAGTACATAGATATTTCACGGAAATTGTAACGTATTTTCATCTCTCACTGAAACAAATTAAATTTTCCGGAAGAAGCCGTGCAAATGATGATACTTGACGTGTTGTTTTACATATGTTTAGAATTCATTCGGGAATATTATTATATTTAAATTTTATTGCTTTGTTCATATCTAACACATTTATGATGGTTCGTTTAAAATAATGAGTTATTGTTTTGGCTTCATATTTCGTGAATAGTCACGTGTATGAAATCTCTTTTCATAAAGTCATTTCTGACAGCTGAACTTCACGCCGAAGCCCCAATAGGTCGGCATCAAACGAGACGATATCGAATGAATCACGGGGAGCTGCTGGGTATAAGAGACGCAAGAGCGAGGCGTAAATGCAATTGACATGAGAAATAACAAATACGTCGTAAAATTGCATAAGCAAAGATGTCAGCGTCGACCTGCTCATTCTTCTCATCTTCTTTAGTGGAACCGATGCAGACGAATCGTGCTGCTGAAATATCACATGTATTTTCAGTATTGAAAATACCTTGGACCTTGCCTTGTCCAGCAGTGGGCGTCTATCGCTTTACGAAGAAGATGACAAAGCTCTTTAGGCCAGAGACAACGAAAGCGGAATTCCAATCTTTTCTAACTTAAAATAAATTATATTCTTAAAAAATAAAGGTGTTTAATTTTAGTGACATTTTTTTATACATTTTTTGCTAGCTGATGCCCGTGACTTCATCTGCGTGGATTCATGTAAAAATCTCATACAAACTTTCAACCACTATTTAAACCGCTTAGGGGTTGAATTTTCAAAAATCCTTTCTTAACGGATGCCTGCGTCATAATACCTAATACTAAGCTATCTGCATGCCTTTTAGCCTGTACCATTCAGTGGTTAGCTCTGCGTTGATAGATCAGTCAGTTAGTCTGTCAGTCAGTCACCATTTCCTTTTATATATTTAGAAGATATGGTTTTTCTGCCTATAGACTTATGCAACATATCCCTGATATAAGTGAGAACACAATACCAAGAACGTAGTTCGTAGATTATTATCTTACTGTTATGTGTGGTCCGTTTAGTTTGCTTATTTGTCGTTTATTTACATTGGGTAAAAATAACAGGGTACATTTTGTACAACGAAAAGGTATTATATGCTTTTGCCAACTGTAGCTATTTACCCAACTTAAAAACTAAGTATACTTGTTTCATATAGTAAGTCCATTGGGATATTCCTTAAGAAGTTTACACGGTGTGGTTTCCAGTGATTGTAGAATGTTTGACTTAACTCAATATGCGATGTCTGGCTTATTATACCTTAATATGTTTACGGCTTAAGCTTGAACGAACCATTGGACGTAAATGGGAATCCGGCCGTTTTCACCTTTACCCCTCTAGTCACAAACCGAGGTCGTGAAACACATCGTCTCATCAGTATAACTTCAGTTCTCCTTAGTTCTCAGTATAAAAACTATAAACAGCGACGAAAAAATTACGAAATATGCCGCAATGTGCCAAAATGTATTGTAAAAGTTCTATCATTGTGTTCGATAAATGCTTCACATTTGTGAATACAATTTTATCCTATGTTAGTGACCATTTTTATAAAATTAATATAAAAATGTAGTACATCAAAGTATTCTTTAAAATGCTTATTTTATAAAGCAACTAGCGACCCGCCCCGGCTTCGCACGGGTAGTAGAGCATATTAAGGTGCGTCCAGACTTGAACATTTCACCGAACCGAACAGCGAACATTTCGGCGAACTTGTTACGCTCAATGTGGACGGCGCGCTTGGAGCGCTTGAGATGGGTTACTGCGTAACAGTTCGGCGAAAGTTTCGCCGAACTGTTACGCAGTAACCCGATTCAAGCGCTCCAAGCGCGCCGTCCACATTGAGCGTAACAAGTTCGCCGAAATGTTCGCTGTTCGGTTCGGTGAAATGTTCAAGTCTGGACGCACCTTTATGCGTAGGTACTACCCGCTCAGGGATTAGGCAGCGTTTTCGATGAAAGCTCCCAAGCGGCTTGACTTTTTACGATATTTTTGCCGGAAATCGAGATAAACCGTTTTTTACCCTTAAAACTCCCCCCCTTTTTTCCCGAGCTCAGATCGCCCGTAAATTATTTTTCCTTGTATTTTTATAATATTCTCCTCCTTTTCCAATGGGTTTCATCCTACGTACTGTGATTTTTTTTTTGGTTTCAAAAATTATCGACACTGGGCTTAATAGGGAGAACCGCGGCCGCCGCGCCGACGCGCTTGTAGGCACGCTCCCGCCGCCGCAATTTTTAAATCTGTAATATCTTCGAAAGTATTCATTTAAATCATATGCTGTAAAGGGCCATATGGATTTATATAAAATCAACAATGCATTTAAGGTATTTAATTAGATAAGGATTAATGCTGTATTGGTTGAAATCGCTTCGAAAATTAGCCATTATTTGTCGTAAAAAGTAAATGACAAAAAAATGTTATTGTGGGATATCCATAAGAGATAGACATATACCATCGCGGACTTTTCTGTAGACCTTTTCAATGTGTACAATACTTAGTACATTATTTTGATAAATCTCGTAGGGTTCAGCCTGCGTTTGCAATGTAAGCGGAAAAAATGTAATTATTTACGACATCACATTAGAATTCTCAAAAATAACAGTATTTCTCCACTATTTAATGGATGTTATTATACATATAAACCTTCCTCTTGAATCACTCTATCTATTAAAAAAAACCGCATCAAAATCCGTTGCGTAGTTTTAAAGATTTAAGCATACAAAGGGACATAGGGACATAGGGATATAGGGACAGAGAAAGCGACTTTGTTTTATACTATGTAGTGATAATACTATGATCAAATATTTGGTTTCCGATAGTTTGTCGGGTAATAATAACGCACTCTCTCCTTGCCCCGCTAAAGCTGGTCGGACGTGATTGCTTACAATTTTTGGGGCGGCACATATCTTTAGGCCTACGGTACATGCTACTAGTACTACAAGTATTAGGCTATGAAAGTCCATAGGGCCGGTGCGAGGATTTTTAAAGTTTTTTTTGTTAGGATAAAATACAATGAGAAAATCTGCATATTATATCATCAAATTCTGAGATATTATGACTTGTTGTGTAAACAGGAGCGGTAGGTAATTATTAAAAGCTGTAGGTACAAAAGATTTAGAAAGGACAAAGTGCATCCGCATGTATGCGGGCTTTATAAAACGTCTATTCCATTGTCATAGTAACCTTTTATGTTCTAAATTGGAAAATTGTAATAAAGACCAACTTCCTTAAAGTCAAATCCTGGCAATGGGGCAAGGAAATTAAATCTAATCAAAGATCTGCCATTAAGTCTTATGCAGTCCACAGGTCACCGGAGTGCGCTCAGATAACTTGGCCTCTAACACGTAAGCATATCTCTACCTCTACTATAACTCTAATGTACCGGTTCGAGGTAAGGCGCAAGATTTCTGGGCACCTTGCCTCATTGAACAGGTTTTAATGATTTTCGGATCATAAATCTGTACCACAGAAGCATAAAAGTGTAAAAGTAACTCCAAAAACTAAAATTAACTTTTTGGAGTTCCCCAAAAAGTTCAATACTTTGTGTTTTGTAAATTTTCATTAGCCAAAAGCATACAACTGTAAGTTCAAAAACTATATTTTACAAAATTAACTCATTGGATACCCTCAAAAAGTTTATTTTGTACAATGTAATTTTGAAGATACCTACAATAAATTATTTACTGCTTTGTGGTAGAGAAACGTAGAAAGCTCTCTTTTATTATTCTAATACTTATACTTGTTAATAAAATCGGCTATAAACCATAAGTATCTGAGACCCGGATCATTAATAGCTGTCGGAGTCAGTCTGTCCGTCGATTTGTATCGTAATTTGCCTCAAACGGCGCGATTCCAACTGAATGCCTAGGCCGGGGAGCTGTAAGCGTCTCATTACGAGATTCCTGCCCTCGCCTTACAAATGTGGGAGACTACGGAATGGGACATTTAATGGCACTGAGTACTTATAAAAAGTGAGATGAAATTATCTACTTGCTCTGAGACCAGAGGCTCTAGTGTAACTTTTTGCGTACTTATACTAAATCCAACATTTAGCATGGAAATTGTATTCTGGAAAAAGTCATGTATTAATCAGATTTTTGTATGATACATATACTAATATATTATACAGTCATAAACTTAAACGTAGTAGAGTTAATAGTAGATTGTTACACAAGGGACGTAAGTAAGCTATTACAGAACAAGATCCAATTTGGCGCCAGTGCGAGCGCAGCTCGCATAGGGCGCTAATGGATCGCGTGCACCCGAGATATTTAGTCACACGAGCGAGCGCAGCGAGCGAGGGTGAATATAGTTCGAGGGTGTAATAGCTACTTGCAACCGAGGTAAGCATTCTACTTTATATCATTCTTGCGAGGTAAATAAAACATTAGTAATGCAAAATGAAATTTTAATTAGAATAATTAGCAAATTTAGAGAAAAAATAGAAATTGCACGCCATTTGTTGAATTCTTCGTAAGTTTTCACGTAGCGCTCTTTGGACTTATCCGGCAAAAGGTTTTGCATCATTTGTTCTGCTTCAAGCAAACAAAAATCAGGCTCTCCTCCTTTTTCATCATCTGATGAAGTGCTTGACATTGTGGCCGATTCTGTTGTACACAATCTCTAAATCTAAACTAAAATGACAGGTCTAAATATATTCCTGTCTCTTTCACAATCCTCCCTGCTGAAGGGGATAGCACTATTTTTAAACCTGTCAATTTAGTTTAGATTTAGAGATTGTGTACAACAGAATTACCCACATGGTTGTAAATAACTTAAATCCCTTTACGAACAAACTTCACAAACTTTCAGATCAAATGAAATGCCGCCATTTCCATTTTTTTTTTTCGTAAATAGTTTTCCATTTTTTTTACGGCTCTGAGTTCCAAGGAGTTTTGCATAGTTTGAAATGTATGAAAATTAAATGCCGCCATGTTCAGTGTTTTTTTTTTCAGTAAAAAGTTTTCTTACCATTTTATAAGAAAAGAGATTGTTTACCAAGGAGTTTTGCATATCTTGAACTGTAATGTGAACATTACAATTCAAGCATAGTGCGACGTAATGTTGCCTTGAATTGCAAACACCAACTTACAAGGAGACTTTCCACCATAGTAATCCCTAGTTACTGAGCAAGTATGATATAAACAAAGATTTCTATATGTTGTCAAACATATTATTATAGATGTAAAATTAAGTATTAAAATCTATCTATCTATAATATAATAAAACTGTAACAGATCCAATTCTGTACATTGAAGATATTTTGAAAATTTTTGTTGGAGGGCATTCTATAATCGATGCTGAAGCCAAAACTGCAATTTGTTTCATTTTTGTCTGTCTGTCTGTCTGTCTGTCTGTCTGTCTGTCTGTCTGTCTGTCTGTCTGTCTGTCTGTATCTTGGCCGCGCATCACGCCGAAACTACTGAATGGATTCGAATGAAACTTGGTACGATTTGAGTTTATACTTCGAGGTAGGTTATAGGATACTTTTTATCCCGAAATTCAGCACGGTTCCCTAGGGAGAGGGGAAGAAAGTTAAAACATGTATTTAGCTGTAATTCATTAACGCGTAGTTAGATTTAACTCATTCTTTTTTTGTTAGAAAGGTAGTACTTTAGGTATTGTCCCGTAAATATTTCAAGGTCATAGGTTTATTAGTTCAGAAATGACAGACATTACAACCCTCAGTATTGGGTTCAAATAACTTGGGACCCGGATCTTTGAACGTACGGCATATTTTAAACTGGTGTGCGTTTAAATTTATGTTTGTCGTTCTGTCTATTTGTTCAAGCTAATCTCCGAAACGGCTGGATCGATTTTAATGGAACTTTCAATGTTATAAGGAGTAACTTAGGCTACATTTAGTTTAGGTAGATAAAAGAATTATGGGATCCGATCCGATCCTATATAAAAACCTATATTCACGCGAACGAAGTTGCGGGGGTCAGCTAGTACATTATAAATCAAATGTTACACGAACATACATGATACAACAACAAACAAAAATAATAATTTTTCAATCAAAATTCTAAAATTATTTCTTTCCTGTAGGCCTGTGGAAGTATTCTGTGATTATGGCTCCTATAATAAGAAACTCAGCTATGCTCAGTTGCTCAGTACAAAATTCCAAGTCGTTTAACTTTATCAAACTCTATTAAAACATTTATAATCTCCTTGAAAACATTGGTTACTAGAAAGCATATTAAGTATATTAAGTATTTTTTTATCATTATAATACTGGGGTAAAGATCATTGTTATTAAATTTTATTCAATAAAAAACATCAGTTTTTATAACACTTGTTTTTGTTGTCCCCATGGACCACATTATAAAGTTAGGGTACGAAATGATCTCCCTGTAAAGCGCCACAATGAGTTTTTAAAATGGAGCACGCGCTCAAGATAAAAAAAAAATATTCAAAGAAATGTCAGCGGGCTGCTGGCTTTATTCATTGCAATGTTACTTTTGCTATAATGCAGGTAATATTTCTTCACCTCTGAAGAAAAAAGATAAATGATTCAAGTGTGAAAGAAATTGCTGCGGGCTGCTGGCGTACTTATTCATTGTAACTAATATTACTTTTGCTATAATGCTAGTAGGTACCTATCAGTGGCGTAGCGTACTTTGGCGAGGCCCCGTATAAAAATTTGTTTGGAGGCTCCTTGCAATTTTTACAAACAATTCAAATTAAATATAATTATACTCTCCTTGCCTATTTTTCGCCAAACTGATTTATTAAATCATTTATAGCTGATGATGACTTTAGTTTTTCTAAAGATTCTGCTTTTTGGACAACATTTTTTGACTTTTGTCATTTCTGAAATCTATAATATAATAAAACTGTAACAGATCCAATTCTGTACATTGAAGATATTTTGAAATTTTTTATTGGAGGGCACTGTATAATCGATACTGAAGCCAAAACTGCAATTTTTTTCATTTTTGTCTGTCTGTCTGTCTGTCTGTCTGTCTTTCTGTCTGTCTGTCTGTCTGTCTGTCTGTCTGTATCTTGGCCGCGCATCACGCCGAAACTACTGAATAGATTCGAATGAAACTTGGTACGATTTGAGTTTATACTCCGAGGTAGGATATAGGATACTTTTTATCCCGAAATTCAGCACGGTTCCCTTTGGAGAGGGGATGAAAGTTAAAACGTGTATTTAGCTGTAATTTATTAACGCGTTGTTCGATTTCACTCATTCTTTTTTTGTTAGAAAGGTAGTACTTTATGTATTGTCCCGTAAATATTTCAATGTCATAGGTTTTTTAGTTTAGAAATGACAGACATTACAATCCTCAGTATTGGGTTCAAATAACTTAGGACCCGGATCTTTGAACGTACGGCTTATTTTAAACTGGTGTGCGTTTAAATTTATGTTTGTCGGTCGTCTATTTATTCCAGCTAATCTCCGAAACGGCTGGATCGATTTTAATGGAATTTTCAATGTTATAAGGAGTACAAAAAAGGATTATGCGATCCAATCCGATCCTATATATAAAAGCCTATATCCACGCGGACGAAGTCGCGGGGGTCAGCTAGTAATATAATAAAACTGTAACAGATCCAATTCTGTACATTGAAGATATTTTGAAAATTTTTATTGGAAGGCACTCTATAATCGATACTGAAGCCAAAACTGCAATTTGTTTTATTTTTGTCTGTCTGTCTGTCTGTCTGTCTGTCTGTCTGTCTGTCTGTATCTTGGCCGCGCATCACGCCGAAACTACTGAATGCATTCAAATGAAACTTGGCACGATTTGAGTTTATACTCCGAGGTAGGACATAGGATACTTTTTATCCCGAAATTCAGCACGGTTCCCTTGGGAGAGAGGATGAAAGTTAAAACGTGTATTTAGCTGTAATTCATTAACGCGTTGTTCGATTTCACTTATTCTTTTTTTGTTAAAAAGGTAGTACTTTAAGTATTGTCCCGTAAATATTTTAAGGTCATAGGTTTTTTAGTTTAGAAATGACAGACATTTATTGGGTTCCAATAACTTCGGACCCGGATCTTTGTACGTACGGCTTATTTTAAATTGGCGTGCGTTTAAATTTATGTTTGTCGTTCTGTCTATTTGTTCCAGCTAATCTCCGAAACGGCTGGATCGATTTTAATGGAACTTTCAATGTTATAAGGAGTAACAGGCTACATTTAGTTTAGGTACATGAAAGAATTATGGGATCCGATCCGATCCTATATAAAACCTACAAACACGCGAACGAAGTCGCGGGGGTCAGCTAGTTTATAAATAATTATGATTGCAAAAGAGATTACCTTGAAATAATAATCCTCTTTTCCTTTCTAACTATGCTAAGAATGAGCAGCTGTATTTAAATAGCACTACTAAAGAAACCTATTAGATTTCAGTGCGTCCTTAAAACATGAAGCTATTGAAGCATAGTCATTATTCAGTGAATGGGCGAAGAGCGTAAAAAACCTTGAGAGATAAATTAATATTTAATAGGTAAAGGCAACGCAAAAACCAAAAGTTTACGCACTCGGGTTGATTGGAACGTAACGAATTGGTTTCGGTGACCTTTTGGTCATGTGTAAGTAAAGGTTTTTTTCACGATACGAAACGTTCGGGAGGTTTGATTAAAAAGATTTGGCTTAGGTATTTGAAAAATCAACTTTGGCTGTCCGTTTTTCTGTCGAAGCTACCTATTCGCAAAAATACGTTTTTGTTTTTACACACCAAATTTTCGTGCAGGCATCATTCAAATTTCAACTCTCTGGATAACTGGAATTTTTTGAACAGAGTTATTTGAATTTTATACAATTTACGAAATATGAGGTTAAAATAGTCTCTCAATTAATCGCTTTAGTATAAAAATCTATACAAGGTACATCTACAATATGCATTCACAATCGACAATTGCTAAATACCCAGACCTTAGGAGGCTAGTAGTAAGTACCCTGAAGAAGTAGGGAGAAGAATAATTGAGAAGTAGGGAGTGGAGGAACTTGGAGTTCATTGATGAACAATATCACAACGTGGTAGATACATATAATATCAATTCACAATTCATTGCACTCTAAGCTAGTCAACAATTTCCATTAAAATACCTACCATACCTACTGCTTTTAATCACAAATTCCACAAATCTTTTTGATCCCACCTCCACCGATACACGTCCACTTTTGGACATAAGTCTCTTGCAAAGATTGTCATAGTAAGCGATCTTGTGCCGTTTGTATCCAGCGGCTACCAGTGACCTTCTTGAGATCGTCCGTCAACGGTTAAAAGCGGATTATGTTTCATATAATTACCTACATACGAGACGAATTAAAAAATTCTTTACGTGACGAATTTTTGCATCTAATTTTAATGTTACTAAATAAAAAGTCATAAAACTTTTAATTTAATTTTTTTTTATTTTGGAACCACGAATACATAAATATTAAGTGCGTACCTACATTAAAATAATAAGCCGTTAACTTAGGTGTTAAATAGACATGTGCTTTATAGGCAGTTGTGTTGTGTGCTCTACAAGTGTAGAAGTAACTGTGGTAAAACTTACCTTAGAATAACTTCAAGTTTAAGCACTTTTAACTAGAGTTAGTAAGTTTATTTGTTTATTTATAACATAACTAATCGAACCTTAATCATAAACACACATAACTACATTGTCATATATGATAAAAGCTCATTTTACACACTTTATAGTAACATCATGTACAACACTCGTATTTAAATACACATTAATGCTTTATTTACAAAAAGTTTTCAATATTTTAACACACAATTTTCTAAATAGTTACCATACAATATATGGAAAATAAAAGAACTTTACGCGAAAACTCTTCTTAAATACAAATACGTAAAACTTTAATTCGCGATCGCCCTTCGACTCGCTGCAGGCGTGCGTCGGCTACGAAAGCTGTATTTAGAATCGCTTCATGCTGAAAACTGAAGTGAGTTAGGGTTGTCTCCAAGGAGGAAAACCAAAGCACTAAAGGTTGTCACCTATGGGCTAAAAGGATGAGCTACAGCGTGTATTTTCATGCTATTTATAATTGACTGTTTATAATTATAATAATTTATTCTAACGTTCCATCATCTTTAGTTGATGATGAAGAACTGATGGATCGCCAATCTATGATATCTGCTATATAAAATTATAATATGTTTGTTGAAACACTTTAATTTTATTTTGTACATTTACCGAGTACTTATTACTATTAATGACCACGTATTTGCTCCTTGTTTTACTCGTATTTCAGAAAAAGCGAACCTCATTTATTTATATTCATTTAATAATTTAACCATTCTATCTGATCTGTAACTAAATATATTATTTTGATTGCAACCAATAGCAATTTCTTTAGCATATAAAGTCCTTCGACGAATTTGACGATAGTAATAACAATGTCCCCTTAGCAAATTGCTCCTAACAAAGAAATATACTGTCGTATATGAGTTATAAAATAAAATACAACGCTTTATTTTAAAATAATGGGTGGCAACCCTAGATAATATTCACATAGTCTACGCATACAGCTTCCCGTGTATTCATATTAATACCATCTTTATTCTCACAGAAATTAAAGTTCATAATTGTCTGCTTTGATGAAATAATAAAGAGTAACGTAGTGCTAAAAGTTAAAACACTTGCGTACGAATAAACTTGGAAGTGTCGAAGTGAATGATATAAAAGTGTCAATGATGTGTATAATATTATTTGCTTTACGGGTTTAACTGTTTCGCGTTTTATAGAAAACGTAAGTAATATATATTTTTTGTTTTTGTTAGAATTTCGTATTCACATTCATACAATAATTTTATGAATTTGAATACGCATAGCCGCGATAGAATGTATTATCGTAGTGATTGTGCCGATTGTCAAGCTAATCATCATCATTATCAACCCATTACCAGCCCGCTACAAAGCACGGGTCTCCTCTTAGAATGAGAAGGGTAGAAGGTAGGGAGAAGGGTAGGTAGTCGTACGCACGTCCACAAGTGCGGATTGGTAGATTTCACACGCCTTTGAGAAAATTGTAGAGAATTCTCAGGCATGCAGATTTCCTCACGATGTTTCACCTTTACCGTTAAAGTGATATTTAATTGCTTAAAACGCACATAATTTTGACTACTAGATGCTTTTTGTGTGTGTATCTATCTATTCTTCAACTGACGTGGGATCCGTTTTTCGGCATATTTAGCTCACTTTGATCGATCTTGTGCATCCGATTTTTGAGTTTATTTTTATAGCACTTCCTCAACCTCCTCCAACAGATCACTAAATAGATACTCAACTAGTTACTGTAAGTACATTAAGTAATAAGAAAGTAGAACAAACAAACAAAAATCTGACGTATCCGGATTTGCAATAATATTTGTTACAAAGCAAAGCTCATAATATTATTACCCCATAACTTGTTTGCTTTATGTGGCGTGGACGATGTGGCTGTTCCATCTCTGTGCACGATCTCTGAATCTCACCGCCACCATTATTTTCCGTTTTTATACAATCGTACTATTTATGTATTCATACGCAATATTTAGTTAGCATAAGAAAAATAGTTGGTATCTTATTTACCAAACACCACAATATAAACAACATATTTTATATCAACTTGGCTAATAAAATTTTGTACCCCCAAATGGTAATAACCATGGTAATAACATTCAGCGAAGAGATATTATGTTTACAACCAAATTCGTACCTAGTGATAATTATATCTGTTTTATAACGTTCTTTGATAGATTTATTTAGACAGATAGAAAGATACACTTTTGATTTTTTTCTTATTTTTATTTAATACTAGCTTCTGCCCGCGGCTTCGCCCGCGTGAATTTCGGTTTTTCAATAATCCCGAGGGAATCGTGGATTTCCGGTTCCTGTTCCCGCTCCCTTTTCCAACTTTTATACCAACTTTCAAGGAAGTTTGCTATAGTACCTAAAGTTGTAGCTATATATTTCGTTTTTTAAAAATCCCGTGGGAACCGGTGATTTTTCCAGGATAAAAATTTTAGCCTATGTGTTAAGTCAGGGCATAATCAAAAACAATAAAAATATACAGGTAAAGGTAGTGCTTGACGAGCACTTTTGTATTGTCTAGTTTGTTACGACTGTTTATAGACCCAAAATAAAAAATTAGGTATCTAGCCACATAGCCAAAGAATGTTCTAAAATTATTGTGAGAAAGTAGGAAGTAACTCATTTAGGAAATCTTTTCCATGACGATAAAATACGCAAAAGTAGGTAGTTAGTATGAAAATAATTTCTTAAAAAAATAAGTTTCTGCACAGAACCGGCTGAGAAACTTAGCAATAACCGTAACCCTTAGGTTTGCTTAGTCAAAGGGCACATTAAAAACCCGTTAGAAGCACTTTACAGTTTAGAGCATTTAACTTTTAAATGTCCCATCTATTTGACCTTTATCTTGTTGAAATAGTTAATACCGCTATCCTTAGTTACGATCGCCGACTACATTTTCTGTTGAAGCAAAATATCTAAAGAAAGAAAGATTTTGAACATGAATGTCTCATAATAGACCATTGCGAAATTCATGTAGTATCTGAATAGGGAAGTACCATGAAATCAATACCGGTCAATACGCCAATAAACCGCCAAAACTACCAAGACTCTACCAATAAAAGTTTCTATTACAGACAATATAGTCTATAATATCGTGGAGTTATGGAGGTGAACATCATTGAGTTATAGGCCATAGAGATGCAGACCTCACACATTGGGCGTTACAAAAACGATTCCAGTATGTACGCGGCAAGGCAGGAGTGCTGCCAACGTACAAAATAAGAAGCGTGACAGGCGACCCGTGTTACCTGCATACATCAAGCAGTCCCAGAGGATTGCCGGCGAAGTATGTTGGAATAAATTGACGCTGCATGTGGGAAATGCAGCCTGTCTGTCTCACTAACACATCACCTTATTGTGGATTTGGTTCCACCACCTAGGATTGTTCAAAACACTATTATAAATGAAATGTGAAAAGTCCTCATCGATCCGACACCTGGAAAAAAATTACTTCTGGTCACGCACAGTTTACTCACACTTGGCTGAAAATTGGTAGGATTGTTTGAAATACTATTATAAATGAAATGTGAAAAGTCCTCATCGATCCGACACCTGGAAAAAAATTACTTCTGGTCACGCACAGTTTACTCACACTTGGCTGAAAATTGGTAGGATTGTTTGAAACACTATTATAAATGAAATGTGAAAAGTCCTCATCGATCCGACACCTGGAAAAAAATTACTTCTGGTCACGCACAGTTTACTCACACTTGGCTGAAAATTGGTAGGATTGTTTGAAACACTATTATAAATGAAATGTGAAAAGTCCTCATCGATCCGACACCTGGAAAAAAAATTACTCGGGGTCAAAAGTCACAAAAATCCGATATCCGAAATTCTGGTATTTCCAATATTTTAACTTATATGTGTAAGTTACACACTTACACATATAAAATATTATAAATATCAGAATTTCGGGTAAAAAGACACCCAGTCCCTCATTTTTATTTCGAAACTTAACTTTTTGAATCGTCATATCTCAAAAACGGTGGCTCTTAGGAAAAAAGTATTAAGACATTTTTTATAGATAATTATTATCTGATCTACAATTTTCATCTGAACTAATTTTATGATAAAACTTACCCTTTTTCTGAAAACTCCCCGTGAAAACTTTGAACCCGAGTAATTTTTTTCCAGGTGTCGGATCGATGAGGACTTTTCACATTTCATGAAATTTGACATTTCGTTAAATGATTAATTGTCCCTGGTCTGGGGTCCTCTCTATCATCAGTCAGGTTGAGGGTATTTTCCGTACATTACCACCTCTAGTACATAATACCTCGATGGCGAACATAAAATAAAGTTCATCTTGTCAGAACAAGATCAACTTTGTTTTATGACCATCTTAAACATACAATGGTTTACACTTTTAAAGCCCAGTAGTACTTTTTAGAGCATCGTTTTCGGATGGCTATAACCAGTTGATTCATAATAAAATCTAGTCAGGGGCCATAAATATCCATAAAGGGGTCATAAAGTCTTTTATTTTTTGAGGGTTCTTTTCAGACAAGTAAATAATTATAATCATTGTCTCACATCCTACGTACATATATGCATATTCCTTACACTTGCAAAATTTAGATTAAAAATTGTAACTAGTTTTATTTATTTTAAAATAATAATTAGGTACTTCCTTTTGTCTTGCCTTTTCCTCTTTCACATCTTTCCGATAAGATCAAACTTTCGAGATCTTAAAACAAAAGCTATAATATAATATTTACGACGATTTTCTTTATTATTTTAAAAGTGTGAAAATTCTGCTGCATAAATTTCATAAGGTATAAAATAACTTTATTTGTTAAAATTTTAATGCACTTCATGTGCGTAGCGGACGTATAACCCACCCTCGGCGGTGCAGCTGACGATTGTTTCTGTATCAAAAATGATCGAAACAATGATTTGAGACCATTTTTGTCCGGGATAAAATCACTCGGAGCGCTTTGATTTTCAAGCACTTTCACATGCTCTCACTCTTAACTCCACCACTGGTGCGGCAGCTGACGTTCGGAGCTGTGATGGGTTAGGTCTGAACTATTATTGTTAAAATTTCCAGTCGGTATAAAATGACTTTTTCAATTGGTCATCGACCTCCCGTAGTATAATGTATTCCATACATGAAACCTGTATTTACGCAATTACTTATTAAGTTCCAGGCCTATTTTAAGCAACCCGCTAACAGTAGAGAGTAGACATGTCATAATATTATTACGAGTATACATCCTGCAAATACACTATTGGAATACTAATGTTTATAGATACCTAGGTTTGTTAGTTTTAGTTAGTTAGTTTAGGTACCATGTTATGATATGCCAAAAAAATAATCATCACTATATACATACCTACTACAAAGTAAAGTCAGACAAAGAAGGTTCCTATGTACATATTATATTAATAATTAAGGCTGCGCTAGCCAGTTATTCCTTCATACAAACGTAGAAGAGTGACAACTCCTCTAATTGATACGCCGAAAATTGAGCTTCACATCTTATTTGTATTGACAGTTATCTACTGGCTATTGGTTGAGTTATCTACGCTTTTTGCTAAATTGAAAATATAAAAAATTTGGTTTGGAAGTTGCGAGCCTCGAAGTCGAAAGTTTAATAATCTTATCACAAACCTCAAATTTGGGTTAATACACTTATATTAAAATAAAAGAATGAAAACTCCTATGATTTAGTAATTAATACGCATAGATTTCATTCGGAATTTGAAATAATTTTATTTTGAATTTGCATAAGCCCGCCGCGCGCCCCCTGGAGAGTTTATTCTAGTGCACCCTTAGCACCACCAGTGTAAAGCTGGGGAGAGTAAGGTGCTAAAACAAAATACAGTAAATTATTCAAAAAAAAAAAGGTTATTTTCTACCGACAGCGACGCCCGCGTGCTCAGTATTTTCCTAATGAAAAAAGAATGTTCTAGCAAATAAACTGAAAACACCTACTTACAAACTTAATTCAAACATCACTCGCGCGAGTCACGTATTCACAGAATAATAAAATCGCACTAAAATGAACTTTCATTTGCGTTGACCATTTTGATATGGAACCTACTTCTTTTAATATCCACCACCACTACAGCCTTTTAACGTCCCAGTACGAGAGAGATTAGAGCTTAAACCCGCCATGCTGCTCCAATGCGGGTTGGCAGGCTTTAACGACTACTATCACATGATAGTGATAATAACCGGGACTGACTGCTTTACGTGCTCTCCGAGGCACGGGGTTGAGATACCGCCAACTACCAACTCCGGGCTGGCACAGAGAATTTCTTGACAGAAAACCTAATTACTAACCCAACCTACCCAATTATTTGGCCGACCGGGAATCGAACCCGGGACCCGATCAGACCACGATCTGCAGTAGAATATGCTAAAACAGCAATATCAAGCCTCAAATTCATACCACGTTAACTGAAAGGAACCATTTCCGTCAAATAACTTTCTATAGAATCCGTTTGTAGCTTGTTTCTTACCGCCGAGTGATTTCAAATTATTGCTTTTGTGAGTTGAATAACATTATCTGTTACCCCTAAATTTCATAATTCAGATTGGTATCATTTCCACGTTAAGCTTGTTTTGAAATCTTGGTTGGATTTATTCGAATGTAAAATTGTGCTGTTTGAATAGGATAGATATAAATAATATTCCTTGTGTTAAAATATAAAATAATACTTAAGTGCGATCGCTTCGTTAAATCTTAAAACTCCTAGCACAATCTAGGAGAGATTTAATATGTCATGTATGTATTTAGTATGTGTACTGTCATATAATTTTTCTAATTACATAATTTACAAAATAGATAGTAAATGCCTATCTAAAATCTCATCGATTGCATCACAGAAAGGCACCCAAGATGGCAGCATTGTTCTTTTGTGAATGGTAAAAATATACACGAGCTATTTGCTACTAATTGTGACAATATTTTATGTAGGTGCACTATAGCTCAAGAAAACTAACTATACCATAGCAGTACTGACGACCAAACATTTGTACCACGAGTTCCATAAGGAGATTCGGCCAACAGATGACGCACAAACCGTTTTGCCAAATTAACCAATTCGTCTTTGACAGAAAAATAATTCTGTCGGTCTTGTGTTCACTGATTGCCGCGGTATAAGGAAAGAGGAACATATTTATCTTTATATTTACACACAGATTGTTACAATGTTACGAGTATGTAGTAAATAACTATTCAATAGCTAAATAAAATTGATGATCGAACGAACTTACCTGTTGAATAAAGATCGGTCAAAATTAATAAAAAAAAAATCACCGCTATTTCACTACTTTAAGGATGGAATTTAAAAATCCAACCCTATTATATATAGGGTATCTATATCCTATATTATATCATATCCTATCCTATATTATATCCTATATCCTATATTTCCATTGCAAAGGTAAACGGGCACAATCCGACCCGCTTTGCGAAAAGTTGCCGACATGAACCAAAATAGTTTTAAATGAAAGACAATATCCTTTCAATATACTTATATAAATGTTTGATTCGAAAATGTCAAAAAAAGTAATTAAATAGATATTAAAAAAAATAGTTTCCATACAGCAGACAACACATGGTTGAGCTGCGTGATCTTTGATGACTCTCAATCATCAAAGTAGGTAAGTGCCCGTTTACCTTTCTATTTGGTCTCTTTGTCTGTGCAAATCTTCTGTTATTAATTATATCACGCTATGTTTTATAGGTAAGTATAGAATATATTACAGTCCGTTGTATTCCTCACGAGGTATATACAAAGAATTTAATAAATCTAAGTTTACCCTGAGATGAAAAAATCACGAAAAACTCCAGGCCATACCATGCAGTAAAGCCAAGACGGCAATCTTTACTTATTCTAAGCTTATTAAAAAGGTCCGTTTCAGTCTAATAACCGGCCACGATAAGCCCCAAAGGGACTATCCAGAATTACTCCCCCTGTAATAATAAGTGCGTTCACTCCTATGTTTGTACCGTGTACGCTCTATCCAATTTTGCACTGTATCCGGGTGGAAAGTTCCTATATTGTAGGTAGATACGATAGATAGAAAAGAGGTGATAGCCTAGTGGTTAAGACTTCGGCTTTCCTTTCAGGGGTACCGAGTTCAATCCCAGGCATGCCTCTTTAACTTTTCCGTATTATGTGCGTCTGCCTCGTTGGTCCAGTGGTTAGCATATTCGACTGTAGATCGTGAGGTCCCGGGTTCGATTCCGTGTCGGGCAAATAAATAATTATTAAGTATTGATTGGGTTTTTCTGTCAAATTCTCAGTGCCAAGCCGGAGTCGGTAGTCGGCGGTGTTTCACCCATGGAGAGCATGTTATGCAGTCGGTCCGGGTTATTATCGCATTGGAGCTCCGTGGCGGGCGTAAGCTCTAAATCCCTCTCTCCTATGAGAGAGTAGGCCTGTGCCCAGGATGAATATTTCCAAAAGCGGGTGAAGTTCACCAATTCGAAATTGGCCAGTGGGGTGGACTACGGCCCTAAACCATTGTCATTCCAAGAGGAGATCAGCTGGGTTATTCTGTAACTTAGTTAGCAACTGAAAATAGTTGCCAACGAATTAGTTTGATATACATTGCTGCTTTACTGTGGGAAATATAAAGTGTTTTCATAATTTTACACAGTAAAGCAGCAATGTATATTGAACTAATTCGTTGGCAACTATTTTCAGTTGCTAACTAAGTTACAGAATAACCCCCCAGTGTCCTGTAGTAGGCCGATAATGGGTTGATAAAAATAATGATGATGATGATGTAGATACAGATTTCTTTAAATCGGTATGAATTTTATATTAGCTCGAAGAATCGATATATTGGGATCCCAATGTGAATGGCAACCTCGCACTGGAAAACGCAGCGTTGGGAAATCTCGACGTTCTCGAACGAGTCACTGACAGCAGCTGGACACAAGTGGCACAAGATCGTATTTTGTGGTGATCCTTGAAATCATAGAACTCGTATGTCCAGCATTGGATGTCTCTCGGTAGAGACAACAACGACTACTGAGATTGAACTTTGTCGCAATAAATTGTATTTATACTTAAATAATTTTTAAACGCGATAAAAATTTTTGTGTTAGGGTGAGAATTTTGTTTAAAGTGATGGCATTAATATAACACTTTAACTATATACTTACTACATAATTTAAGTAGGGATGTCTCAAAAAAATTATGTTATTGACACAAAAATTCTATTTAGTTAAATATATCTTGACACAAAAATGTCCCGGTAATTCAGAAGAATTAGCAATTTTGGCGCGGACATTTTAACGTTGATTTTTACGAAGTAATAGGTATACCTATGTAGGGACATTTTGAACAAATTGGGATATCCCAATAATAAAGCAACCGATCCCACATGTTACACGATGCGTTAAAATAGATACCGGAAAAAAATATCTCAGACCCCAATTTCCTTTGTAGCTCGCCGACAGGACATGCTATGTGGAAACATTACGAAGGTCAGTCAAGGGCGGGGCCAGACATTATCCGTAGATAAAAGTTGCTATATATAACCATAAAGAGGCCACATAAGTATAAAAAGGCCGGGTAGTGGCCATATTATAAGCCGTTACAGTGGCTGGCTTTATGATGATAACTCAGATTTCGTGTTATCTTTCTTTTTTCTTCCAACCATACAGTCGTTAAATTAATCTGCAGAGATCTGAGTGTGTAGCTTTACAAGTTAAAGTTTAAATCTGAAAAAGTTGATGTTAATTAACTTTTGGAAAAAAAAAACATTTTTTGACATCTCATCCCATAATAAAGAACAGTTTTACGCATGTATCTTAAACAAAAAAATATCGTTCGTTATCATTAACATAATATGAAAAGTTACACTATATAAAGCTTCTGGGGTATAGTAAAATGTTTATAAAAACATATGCATATTCTAGTACGAACGAGCATTAAAATCTGACCTTATTTTTTTATATTTTCGCTTATATACTCTAAGAAAAAGCTCAGAAGCAAAAACTTCTATCTAATAAATACTGTATGGGGCCTGTTACACTATCAATATCGTATCGCCATCCACGGATCGCGGAATTCAAGAACATCCGGAAATCCATCAGTACCTATTAACGCAAAAAAGCGGCCAAACCATCAATAATTGGATCGCGATCGAGTGATAATACTGATAGTCTAACACCCCCCTAAGCCTTACGGCCTGTTTCACTAACTTCTGATAAGTATCATAGTTTATCCTCAAGTTTTGTCTTTGTCACTTGACATAAAGTAAGAAAGTGACAAAACTTACGTTTAGGCTATCCGACACTTAACAGAAGGTGGTGAAACAGGTAACGCGCTACAACGCTAGGAGTAGCTAGAAGTTTCATAGATATGCGCTGGCGTTCAGTGTGATATCGTCCTAACGTGCAGTTGCCATTGCAATTTGCTACCTTCGCGCATGTTGTGTGTATCAGGCTTTATTGTGAAATATAATATGTACTCGTATTTGATTACTTATTCGTCAAAGAAGAGGAAGATCAAAGGAGCCATCATTCAGGCTTATAACATATTTTGTATTTCATGAAAGTTGCCGAAGGAATAGGTTCCACTTTGTTGTTTTTATGAATCTTGGTGTAACCAATATGGTGCCTGAAATGTATGAATAAATAAATAATACGATATTTTGCAATCAGTTCTTATCTCAAAAGACTCTGAAAACTTATTTTTTAAATAAAACATTCTGATTATTTTGGCATAATAACATTGATAATGAAACTTAGGTATATTCATGATAACACAGAGATGTTTCATTACTAGAGCGTGCGAAGTCCCGCAAAATTGCTTCGAACTCGATTTTGTAATAATTAAACTACATAATTAAAATCTTGATAATAATGAAGGAACACTTTATTACTTAATACGAAAAGATTTGATTTAAGCTTGAGCGGCACTACAATGATGAAAACTGAAATGAGTAATTTGAATTCAAATTCAAATCTGGGAATCCTTGCGACTGCTCGCGCATTCCGTCAAACGCGGTCAGCGTTTAAAGGTCACATGCAAATAAAAACTTTATTGTTTTTCACATTTTTTTTTAATTACATCACTGCTGCGGATCAACTCGCTTCGTCTCCGGTCGGAATCGAACTTTGATTTAGCTTCATATTATAAAGATAGTATGAAACATTATTGCCAGAGAGTAAGTAGTTGAGAATCTATACTTCTATACTAATATAATAAAGCGGAAGAGTTTGTTTGTTTGAACGCGCTAATCTCAGGAACTACTGGATCGATTTCAAAAATTCTTTCACCGTTGGATATGTACGTGATCCTTGAGTGGTATAGGCTATATATTATGTACCACGGGCGAAGCCGGGGTGGACCGCTAGTAATAAATAAAAGAGAAATATAAAATTATCAATACCAAGCTGACGTGTGCAATTAATTATTTTAATATTATTGAAGTGATAATGTCTTATAAATCGACGAACGCCGACTACATGCACGAAAAACCATGACTCATTGTCACGTACCGCGGAACGTAGTGCCACGTAGCACGTAACGCGGAACGTAGCACACAGCACGGAACTAAGCATTCGGCTTATGAAGCATCTATCTCTCTTTGTTTTCTTATGACGTTATCACGTAAAATTATCGTCCGTAAATCGACTTCACAGACAACAATTTTTTTTGTATCAATAACTGTAAGGAAGTGGATAAGGAAACACTTATCTTTATACCTAAGAGAACTCTACCAGACCAGACGACTGACCGAGATCCGTTGCTCCATAGTATGTATCTCTGTGGTATAAAGTACTTTAAAGAAATTCTAAAATAGTTGTGCGTATAATCAAAGCGATCTTCGCGTGACTTTTCGTTGTTTCTCCATTAAAAATGTAATATTTTCACTTATTATTTAAAATTTAAATGAGTTTGACGTAAAAGTTACCCATTATACATTTTAAAAGGTCCCACTTATTTCTTAATTAAAAGGAAATTAAGAAATGCTTTGTTACGTTCAACGTTCACCTTGGCTTTTTTATGGCCTGGAATATTAAGCCTTTATTCAAACAAAAATATAAATATGTATAGAAATATATGTATTATGTATAAAAAAACATATTATATTGAATACAAATAGTTATTTGAAATACGTTAGGGACTTTAAAAAATATAGGAAATATTTTTTTAGCAATTACAGTTCTGTTTAACCCCCCAAAATTATTGCATAAAAAATGTTTTTTTTTTTTGTAAAAACTATTTTTTTTCACGTTTCTTTATAGTACCTATCATATCAGCAATCATCAGTTATCACATGTCTTCGTTTACCGAGAGCGTTCCCCATACACCTGATATTAGTACTAAAGGGTCATAGCTTTGGTGGTCTCCTTAATTAGGTACTCGGTAAAATGGAGGCGTCATTACGCGCTTGGACGGCATTCCGAACCAGTGGTAGATTCAATTGACGATTCAAAAGTAGGTACTTGTAAAAGTTTATTTGAATAAAAAACTATTCTATTCTATTCTATTCTTGTAAGTTCGAAGAACCGTTATATGTTGGGGTCTCAAGGTGCTAGAATGGCGACCTCGCAACGGAAAACGCTGTATTGGCAGACCGCTTGCAAGGTGCAAGACTTGCCTTGCGGTTGGGAGCAAAGCTGTACCTGTACCTATTATGTAAAGGCAATTTAAAAAAAACCTTTTCTAAACAATGATATGAAATGTGCACATTTCATAGACTGTAGAGTTGATTGAAAGTTAAACTTTTCTGGAAAGCATTGTCCAGAAAAGTAAGTATGAAATTTCATTTCTGGTCTTAAGTTTGAATTTGGAATAAAGTTTGTCCCACACAACTGTCCAGAAAAGTAAGTATGAAATTTCATTGCTGGTCTTAACTTTGAATTTGGAATAATCTTTCTTCCTCAATATCTTGTACTTGTATTAATTTTTTTTCTTTGAATTTCTTTTTTTTAAATAGTTTGAATTCGGAACTATACTAAATGGCGCTTTAAGAGCTCACAACACAGCGTAGTTATTTGTATGGGATTTTTCACAGCGCTGCGAGCGCTGTAAAAAGCGTCATTCGGAGCAAAAAATAAAAAAGTAAGAATTTCTTTGTCTTCATTTTCTATGGCGCGAATTAACTGTACGTTTTAAATTATTTATTAAACAAGTTACCTACTAGATAAAATGAGTTAAAGTGAGGATAGTTTGGAATTTAGTTGCATCCCTCTTAAATTGCGAGCGGAGGCCGAATTAGCAAAAAATAATTTGCGTCCGCCTAAATCCAAGGAAAGATAATACCTACCTATATATGCGTGACTATGAAGAGTTCATCAAATGGAACATGGAAAGACAATTCGCTATTTGGATCTGATTAATAAAACAACTTTGATATTCAAAGAAATTCAATTATTATATAATACGTACAGAGTGCTTAGTCTAAGATCGGAGCACTCGAAAACGAACTCGAAAACTATTGATCGATTTCAGAGTAAAATAGACCTAAAATGGCTTGTAAGTTCGCCAATACATTCAGCATTCGAACACAACGAGCGCCCCAAGCAGAAATGTTGTAAAATACATATTCGAACTATGGAATTACGACTTTAAAATACGAGCATTTGAGTTCATTTTGCTCTGAATTCACTTGTGATTCGATCAATTGTTTTCGAGTTCGTTTTCGAGTGCTCCGATCTTAGACTAAGCACTCAGAAAAAGCTTACTTCCCGGTCTCATGCAGTAATGTACTACTTATATTTTAAAAATAAGTTATTAAATGTTGCATGCCATAATTGGCAAACTGTAAGAGACATGAATAACATAATATATTTGCTTTGTACATACACAGCTGTGCAAATAAATAAATATAATGAATTATGAATGAAACTTTGATGCCGAGGGGGCTAATTAAATTCAGGGCGAAATATGCTGTAACGAAGAGGAGCGTTAATTAATTTGTCCAATTCTCTGAATTAACACACAAAATAGACAGAATCTAAACATGTCTGACACAAAACAAGCGAGATGATGAATTTTGTCAAGCGGGATGACACGCTAGATGATTAATTTTGTCAGCTTCGCCGTGTAAATTTACTGCGACGTAGGGTGGATGCTCCTTAGCCCGGCCCCCGCTCCAAAAGTCAGCACTCCGTTCTATTTCTGCCAATTAAGCATTTTGGTGCCGCTTAGAAACAATGGGAAAATGGGAAAAAAAAAACTCTAATGGGAAAATAGTTTTAAAATAAGGCAAAAGCTTAGCACCAAAACGCTAATATCAATAGAAATAGACGGAGTATCAACTTTTGAAGCGGGGGCCGAGCTTAGGAGCATCTACCCTATTTGGGATCCAATCCAACTGAACTGTGTACTTACAACAAGGATTTACTGCAAGGCATCTCATTAAGCGAGTTCACTTGTCAAGTAATTTGATAAGTTCGTGCATTTTACTCAGTCGTCTATGTTTCATTGTCTATGCAATTTTGCATAGACCGCCAAAATTTTTTCACTACTCCACTATTAGCCCTTTTAATCGGGATCGAATAAGGGGGAATATAAGGCGAATTGATTAGGCTCCAAATGCTAATACATAGAGTTTAATATATTTTGATGCGGTTGCTGTTCGCGTGCTTTTGCGGTACAGGGCCATATACCTTTACCTACCTATATTTTTTTTTCTTATTTTCAACGTATTTATAATTGATACCTTCTGCTGATAACAAAAGCACATCACAAAATGGCTTCTAATAATAACGAAAACTTTACAACGGATAAGCAATGTGTCACTACGGTTTGTTAGTTTAGGCTTCGTATTAGTTAAGTTTAATAGAAGGGCTTAAAACAAGATCGTTAATACGTAACTATTCCTAAGATGAGTGAAGGACAATTTGCGGCTACCGTACAATTATAAAGTTATCAACTCAAAGGAATATTGATTGTGTAAGTTCAAATTACAATAACGGCTTTAAGCGTGGACCTATACCGATAAGTACAAATTGGCTTAATTCTTGTTAGTAGAGGCGAACTGATCTGACCACGTTGTTGTTGACACGAAATGTCTTTATCATACGGACCAATTGCCCACTAATTTAAACGTACCTACGTTCTAACAGAAATGGTAAATTAGTAAAATTAAGTTAGCAGTGATCTATTCTAATCTAGGTATACCTAATTCTAATCTAGTTGAGCACGGGTCTAGAGGCTCAACTTAAATTAGAAAATGTGTCCATCTGTTTTTTGCATTTTCGCGGCACTGATTCGAACGTGGATTATTTAAAACCGCGAATTAAGTGACCAATGTCCAGCAAGTCTAATATGTAGGTACGTAACGAGACGCATGCAGGTGAAACGTATATTGATTGAACGACTAGAAATAAGAAAACGAAAAATAGTTAAATTAAAAAACAGGACCTAAAATAAAAAAACTTAAGAAACGACCAAACGTACAAGGCACGAGGCATTAAAAAATTTGCATACAAATCTGTAGTGCCTCTATTCAACTGTACCTTTTTATTTTCTTTTTTGTGTGCAATAAAGACGTATTCTATTCTAAAAAAAATAGCATCAAAATCGGCTCAGTAATTTTTAAGAACATTGTAACATAATAATAAATTAAAAACACGATTGCGGCTTGTAGTCTTGCAGTCTATATAGCCGTAAAACATAACTGAGAACTTGCTCAGTAGTTTTTCAGAAAAACTATAACGTATAACGCCAAAATAAACGAACAACAACGGTTAAACGCCTAAATTGACCGCGAAGTAGATTACCACTCTACAGTTAAATTCATTCAACCATGTGCCTTTACATATTGATACCGGAAACTTCGCTCTGACAACAAGGAAGGGAAGCCCGGAAGGCGCAAATTAAATGGCCCGTAAAGGCTCCCTGGCATCGCAAGGACTTGGAGAGTCAAGGTCGGCCAAGGTCGACGTTGTTTTCTCGGCAGGATGTTCCCTTCATTCGCAAATACTAGATACCCTTGTAAAGGAAGAAATGTTTATGTTTTGTTGACAATTTACTGATATGCAAAAAGTGTACTAAGTACTAAAAATTTTGATTATAATAATCAAAAAAAAAAAAGTTTATTTTACTACAAGAATACTTACCGTGGTTATTAATAAACAGCCATTTGAAAAGTTTTAGGGATGTTTTATTTAACACTAGATTCTGCCCGCGGCTTCGCCCGCGTGAATTTCGGTTTTTCACAAATCCCAAGGGAATCGTGGATTTCCGGCTCCCGTTCCCGCTCCCTTTTCCAAACTTTATACCTACTTTCAAGGAAGTTTGCTATAGTAATCTACCTATAGCTGTAGATATATATTTCGGTTTTATCAAAATCCCGTTGGAACTGTGGATTTTTCCAGGATAAAAAGTGCATACGCATACAGATGCATGCAACTATTGTAATAATGTGCTATGTGAGCGTGATTTACCTAAGAACAGTCAACGCCATCTATCGCGTTTTTGGAAGTCTATATATATTTTAGTCCCACAGGAATACTTTTCCGGGATAAAAAGTAGCCTATGTTTTAAGTCAGGGCATAAGCTATCTCCATTCAAAATTTCAGCCAAATCGGTTCAGTAGTTGCGGCGTGATTGAGTAACAAACATCCAAACATCCACACTTTCATATTTATAATATTATATTAGGATTAGTATTAGGATTAGGATTGTGTTTTTTGAATTTAGTCCAGTAGGTAACTTTGGCGCTTCGACCTTGCGTCAAATCGGATAGTTCTGATTTTTTGATGACTTATTTATGATGTTGGCCCAATAAAATATAATCCAAGTTTGTGACCTAGAGCGCCAAACGCAACTTTGTCAAAAATCGAAAAAACCGCGAAAATGTTGGATTTTTTTCAGAGTTTGGCGATTATAACCCTAAAGAACTGTTGTCATGGATGTAACTTGATAAATGACGTGAGAACGTGACAGGTCTCATTTAAACTTTCATCCCTTATTTAACCCACTTGAGGATAGAATAAAAAAACCTGAAATACCTATTTTTTATTATTTACCGAAAGCCCAAATATCAGTTTTCATGGATAGATAGTTATAACTTGAAAAATGACAGATTTTCATGCAAACTGTCATCCCCTATTTATCCGCCGCGCCGTAGGGGTGGAATTTCAAATAATTAATCCTTTCTTAATATGCACTTATATCATAAAAGGAAGCTACTGTGATAATTTCAAGTTTCTAGGTTCAGCAGTTTAGGTTGTGCGTTGATGATCACTCAGTCCGTCAGTCACGACAAGTCTCTTAAAGCTAGACCTACCTAAAAATGCGAGTGATTTAAGTCGGGCGAATCGGGAGCGCCGTTAAATTGCTCGGGCATAGGTTATGTCAACCTGAACCTATGCTTACCACAACGTATTTCTTCAATGCGCCCGATGCGACCAAATCTTGTGACGTCAAAATCATTTTCAGTATCGAACTATGGCGGCTCTATCGGGTCGGCTCTTGTTTACTTTTGCTACAATATAGATAGAGGATTTATTTACCACGGGCTTTAATGTCTCGTAAACGGGCTATAAAAATTGTTTTTTTGCTGACAATTTATAGTATGACCAACAGTAAAAAAATAATGTTCTGATCGAACAAGCACGCGTTACAATGCGGAAGTCGACGACAAGAAGTACGTTATATTAAGCATTTTGTGCATATACATATAGTACTAGCGGTCCACCCCGGCTTCGCCCGTGGTACATATAGCCTATAGCACTCAAGGAATACGTATCTACATATCCAACGGTGAAAGAATTTTTGAAATCGGTCCAGTAGTTCCTGAGATTAGCGCGTTCAAACAAACAAACTCTTCCGCTTTATTATATTAGTATATAAGTAGGTATAGATATGTAGTGCATGTTGCTCGTTGTACCTTATCTAATCTAATCGTTCTCCTAACTATGGTTAACTATGCATATTAATGTTCACACCTAAGCGATTTCGACCTTTGGCAAAGGAGTTCCGCCACGAAAGAAATCGCGGACGTCAGTTAGTTACCTATTAATCACCACCACCATCACCCACCACTGCAGCCCATTAACATCCCACTTCTGGACACAGGCCTTCTTTCTCATAGAAGAAAGGTAAGTATTTAGAGCTTAGACTCGCCACGCTGCTGCAATGCGGGTTGGCGGGCTTTAACGACTATTGGCACACCATGATAGTGATTATAACCGGGACCGACAGCTTAACGTGCTCTCCGAGACACGGGGGGTGGAACAGTGGACAGAAAAACACAATACCTGACAATTATTTGCCCTACCCGGGGATCAAACCCTACTCATGATTCGAAGTCGAATATGCTGAGTTTAGATCGGCCAGAATCTCATGAAAAATAGGGAAATGAAATTCCAAGGTTAGCAACACTACGGCTGCCCTAGCGATAAACAAAGTAACTGAATTTTTTTGTGAAATTGACTTTTTGCATTAACAAAAGTTTTATGTCGAGTAGTTTTTTACCACAGTTTAATATTTCAAATAACTTGAACCGTTTACTGAAATTTAAATTGCCCAAACAAAGTAACTGCACTCACTAACCCGGAATATAAATGCAAAAACCAAGTAAACAACAAGCACAACACAAAAACAAAGTAGTTGGATGTTGATTACTTTGGTTTTGTATTTAAAATGCAGTTGCTTGATTTTTCGTTTCGTGAAACGGTCCCAGGTAAGGTTTTCTGAATGTAATTACTTTGTTTATCACTAGGGCAGCCGAGTTAACCTAGTGTTGCTTACTACAAAATTTAATTTCCCTATTTTTCATGAGATTCTGGTCGATCTATATCAACTAGACCAACGACGCACTTATGAATCAAGCATATTGTATTTTTGATGTAGGTATCTTTAAAGGTCAAGGACTTTTGTATCACGAAATTTTATTTTATGACATAATGACCCATTTATGATATGACAAGACACGAAACAAAGTCATGGAAGCACTCATAAAAGAGTCGGTGAAATATCAATAAGCTATTTTTGAGAGAACCTTTCTGTTCCAAAATAACAAGTGTAAATTGAAAATTTAAAAAACCCCCGACATTCGCCATTTAGTGGCGGCGGCCATCTTGAATTTGCAATAGTGCTATTCTACTAGTCAAGCCCTTTCATTTGATACCCATATCAAGGGAGTTGTGAAAAAATATATCATCCGCCATTTTGTAGCGGCGGCCATCTTGGACCGATTTTCATCAAACATAGCTAAGAACACTCTCGACTAATTCACCTTTCAAACAAAAAAAACCGCATTCAAATCGGTCCACCCGTTTGAGCGCCACAGGGGAACAGACAGAGACACACACACACACACACACACACACACACACACACACACACACACACACACACACACACACACACACACACAGACACGTCAAACTTATAACACCCCGTCGTTTTTGCGTCGGGGGTTAATAAATCACATTCAACGTCTTTATAAACGGTATTTTCTTAATTGTTACGAAAATAACGATTTATACTGTTACACAGTTAGAGCATTAAGGTTCCACCACACATGTGCGTTATAACGGCCGATATTATCGCATTGCGGTATTGTGATATCTGTTTTTAGAGTCTATTTGGATGCATGGGATCTTAAACACTACTATAATAATAACGATCGCATGCACAGGACTAGCAGATGCCCGTGACTTCACCCGCGTGAATTCAGGTTTCTGAAATTCATTCCTTAAAATTTTAAAGGAATGAATTTCAGAAACCTAAATCCATTTTTTATTGTTTTTAAACTTTTGAAATTCCATCTTTTAAAGTTTAAAAGACGGAATTCCACATGAGAAACCTGATGGAAACCCTGATGGCAACTCTGATGGAAACTTAACTTATTCCTTCCACATTTCAAATCTCTACGTTAACCTGTTTAGGCTGTGCGTTTTCTTTCAGCCAGTCACGGTACTGTTTTATCTATACTCTATACTATACTAATAAATAAAATTGAAGTGTCTGTCTGTAATTTCGAAATAACTACCACATATTAAGCTCATATGGTTATTTGAACGATACCATAACCGAATCACAGGTTTTTAAAATTTTTGTCTGTCTGTCTGTCTGTTTGAACGGGCTAATCTTCAGAACGGCTGAACCGATTTTAACGGGACTTTAACAGACAAGTAGATGATTAACCAAGGAGTAACATAGGCTACTTTTTTAACCGACTTTTAAAAAAGGAGTTGTGTTGAAATCGGTAAGTATCTATGTTAAAAAACGCCCTGATAGGTATTTTCGCTGCGCGCGACGGCCGACGCTCGCGCTGCACGGAACTCCCCGCGCCGCGCCGCGCGTCCCTGCGCCCTGCGCCCGCGCGCCGTACGCGGTACCGCGGTACGCCGCCGCGCGGCGGGGGGCGGGTGGACCAGAAATCTACTTATCCCTCAGGATTTGTGAAAAACCGAAATTCACGCGGGCGAAGCCGCGGGCAAAAGCTAGTTGTCATATAAAATGTAGGCACTAAAAACAGATGTCGCAGCAACGCATTACATTTATATAGTTATAGGCCGTTGTAACGCACCTGTGTGGTGGTGCCTTAAGAACAATAAAGTCAAAAACGAGATGTAAAGTCCATAAAGTGCGAATTACAACTCAGTGCGATGAACTTCGACAATTTATTTACGAGGCAACTTTTACGATTCAATAAAATTTTACACTTTATTTCCTCGAAATTAGGCGAAAATTAACCGACGAGAATTTGTAGGCAGTCCGACGGTTTAGCCTTAACGCAGACTGTGATTTTAATTTGTTTAAAGTTATACAAGTGTAAATTGAAAATTTAAAAAACCCCCGACATTCGCCATTTAGTGGCGGCGGCCATTTTGAATTTGCAATAGTGCTATTCTACTAGTCAAGCCCTTTCATTTGATACCCATATCAAGGGAGTTGTGAAAAAATATATCATCCGCCATTTTGTAGCGGCGGCCATCTTGGACCGATTTTCATCAAACATAGCTAAGAACACTCTCGACTAATTCACCTTTCAAACAAAAAAAACCGCATTCAAATCGGTCCACCCGTTTGAGCGCCACAGGGGAACAGACAGACACACACACACACACACACACACACACACACACACACACAGACACGTCAAACTTATAACACCCCGTCGTTTTTGCGTCGGGGGTTAAAAATTTACTTACTAAAGTACCTTTAACGTACCTACTATCGGTCCATATAAAATACCTAATTAAAAAATACATAAAACATGTCTAAGAAATAGATCGTACGACCATTCAGCTTACTAACTTCTGAGCTATTGAGGCTCATGTTGACATAATAAGATCATGATGATATTAATGCTCTCTCTAGTCTAGAGACAAGTTTTGTTTACTCAAAAACTTACCATCGGGCTTGGAACTGACGTACATTATTATTAAGGCTTGGACACATTAGCGCGACACAGCGACGCGCAAATACAGCAGCATATTGACACGCGCGCAAGCGTATACGATTCGTAAAGCGAGGGATTTTATGGAGCACGTTATAATGCAGGGGGGCTATTCTGTAACTTAGTTATCAACAGTAACGGATAGCCTCCGAATAAGTTCGATATACATTGCTGCTTTACTGTGTGAAATATAAACAGTGATTTCATTTCACACAGTACAAGTGTAAATTGAAAATTTAAAAAACCCCCGACATTCGCCATTTAGTGGCGGCGGCCATCTTGAATTTGCAATAGTGCTATTCTACTAGTCAAGCCCTTTCATTTGATACCCATATCAAGGGAGTTGTGAAAAAATATATCATAAATTTAATATATGTACACAAAAATATCGATAAATTTAAGAAAAAAAGTGACTGTCATAACATTAATCTTAGAAATAAAGATAAACTTGTGTTGCCCACTACTAGGCTGCGAAAAGTTGGAAAATCATTTGTTGGTAATTCTGTACTTTTTTATAATATGTTGCCAGAGAACATTTTGGATATGTCTCTCAATAAGTTCAAAGGTTTTATTAAACGCAAATTAATTGAAAAGTCTTACTATAGCTTAAAAGATTTTTTTAATGACAAAAATCCATGGACATAGATTGCTCTAAAAGCCAACAGTTCAAATCATTTTTATGGCTATTATACCATATTGTAAGATGGTGATATTAAAAAAAAATAAACCCGGCTGAGTTTGTTGTGGGCTCTTCTCAGACCAGGGCGCGTTTGGAACCCTCGTAGTTTTAGTTTTAAGTTTCCGTAAATAATTATCACCATTGCCTGTACCTAAATTGACGTTCAAAAAGTGTACAGTGTACCAATTATGAATAAAGTTTATTTGATTTGATTTGATTTGACATCCGCCATTTTGTAGCGGCGGCCATCTTGGACCGATTTTCATCAAACATAGCTAAGAACACTCTCGACTAATTCACCTTTCAAACAAAAAAAACCGCATTCAAATCGGTCCACCCGTTTGAGCGCCACAGGGGAACAGACAGACACACACACACACACACACACACACACACACACACACAGACACGTCAAACTTATAACACCCCGCCGTTTTTGCGTCGGGGGTTAAAAACAGCAATGTACATATATCGAACTTAATCGGTGGCTATCATTAACTGTTGATAATTAAGTTAGACAATTGCCCCACAGAGCAGGACAGTGATGGCTCGCGATGGATCTCAGACTGATGTATTCCGAACGCGTGTTCGGAAGACTGAACACCTTCATAGTTGAGGCGATGCCACAGGGAATGTTGCGCTGTCGCTTCGTTGCTTCTGCAACCCCATTGCTACGTCTCATATAGAATAATCCAAAACCGGATGGTATACCAAAAGGTGTGGTCACAAATGTCACTTGCTACAATACAATTGCCACATCAACGCAACATCAGTGAGGCGTACGCAATCCGACAAAATAACTACGGCGCACGGCGCGGGCGCGGCGCCACGCATGATAGTGCAATATGTCGTTACTAACGCGATTCCGTCTCACGTTCTATCTTTCCAAGCCTCTATACATATTTTGTATACGCAATTAGGTCAAAACATCCTCAAGTGGATCCCAGAGCGCTTAACACATTGAGCAATATACATAATATACCCTAACACCCTCGGCGTGTCAACAAATCGCGGAAAGCGAACTTTCAAGCAATTTCATGTCGCATTACTTGCTTTATATCCGGCCTTAAAAGCTTGAATATGTGCCAAGTACTGCACGATATTCAGCATCCTTCCACCGCTTCTATTATGATGGTTCTGATGAGTGGAATATTATTCATACATTTCTAACAAGTTTTTCTGAAAATCCATGCACTCATTCCAAAAGTAGATCATAATATTAATAGATTCGTCATTCTTTGATAAATGCTTAAATATACCTAAACATACAAAACCCTGTTTATATGTCATACACGTAGGCGTATTTCAAAAAAGATAAGCCGAGTTTATACGAAGCCAATGCGCTGGCGCCAGTCCTGCAGATAAGCCAGTGCTGGCAAAAATAGACGGGTGTTCTATTCAAGCAAGCGCTGGTTGGCTTGAAAAAATATTTACACGAGACTACTTAATATATGTTTTATATTTAAACGAGACTAATATATAGCCTTAGTGGTTATGAGTTCGGTCTTCCTTTCGAGAGGACCGGGTTTGATCCCGAAACGCACCTCAACTTTTCGGAGTTATGTATGTGCGTTTTAAACAATTAAATATAACCCGGTTTAACGGTGAAGGAAAACATCGTAAGGAAACCTACACGCCTGAGAGTTCGCCATAATGTTCTCAAAGGTGTGTGAAGTCTACCAATCCGCACTTGACCAGCGTGGTGGACTACGGACTAAACCCTTCTCACTCTGAAAGAAGACCCGTGCCCTGTAGTGGGACAGTAATGGGTTGATAATGATGATGATGATATAATATATACATTTCTGGCCGCCAGTCCCACTGTATTCGTATAAGCCTGGCTTAATTTTTGTTCCATTTATTGGCGCCGGACTGAGCACTGATTCGTCTGCAGGTAATACAAGTCATCAATAACGTTCTTTTAAACAATCACTCTCCCGGACGTTAACGTTAAAAGCTTCCTGCATCCGAATGCATTTGGTCACCGTCTGCTTATTTAAAAATCAATTTCGCTTTTGTGCTAAATTATAAACATTTAACACCGTGAATAATAAATAATCAATGCGGGTAATTTAAGAAACGCATCATCATGAGTTGATGGATGAACGGTTAATAATTAAATGGTTTTGCGGGTAAAAAATTGATCACCTGCAAAGAAAATAAAACAATAACATCAGAGGGGAAAAAATTATAAGATCTTTTTTTTAAATGTCTCAAATGACACAATATAATGTTTCTTGACCTCTATAATGCTAAACTAAAATGTTGATTTTGATGACTCAAAACTGCCGCTTAGTAATGCATGTATAACGATCTTTAAAAAGCTATGATCATATTATATCTATGCTCTATGCTCTCTAATCTTAGCTATCACAAAGGAAATTGCTGAGATTTTAGATTTGGCGCGGTTCCAAGATCTTAAACTTTCCGAATATGAAGGAAGTTATTCAAATTCCGTTCTTGAACAACGCCAACAAATTTTGACACAATGCTCTCTTGATGCTACATTGTGAATTATTTTCACTAGATAATGCCCGCGGTTGAGCTATTTTCACGAATGAATGTTATCCTAAGTATATCCTTTTCCAAGCTGTAAGTTATGCCTGTGGCAAGTTTCAGTTCAATGGGAAGGATGGACAATACACAAATGCACAAAAAACGCCGTTCCCTAGGAAACTCTATTCCGGAATGTAGACCTTTTCTTTTTTCGTACATAAATGCATTATTTTCTTCCTGGATTGTAATTTTTTTTTTCGAAATTGTTTCAGCGGTTTAGTCATTGGCGTCATATTAATTTACGTCAAAATTTGCCAGTAAATATTTCTCATCATAAAATTTTGTTTCAATTACAGTAATCCGTTACGTAACCAAATCACTTAGGAATGCAATTAATTAAGTAATCCGTTGTTGCCGCTCTTGGAGCGATTCCTTATTGCAACCTAATTTGGAAATTTTCCACACAAATTAATCTTAGTATTTCATAGCTTTCCTTTTCGTGCGTAGGTATTAATGTCTTTTCTCCAGTCGTAATGGCTTGACCACACGCTCGTAAAATCGACCACTTGTATTCAGGATGATCTCACAAACATGTTTCCGAATAGCTACTTTTAACGGCCTTGGTGAGTTTATTTTCCCATTGACTGCCACTAAAATGTAATATTTTTGTATCGTCGTCGTCATCTCAACCGATAGACGTCCACGACACACTCAGATCTTGTGCCGCTTATATTCAGCGACTGCCAGGTACGCCAGGTAGCGGCTTATGAGATCGTCCTTCCACTTAGTGGGGGGGTCTTCTATACCTGCGTTTGCCGGTTCGGAGTTATCATTGGAGCACCTAGTGATCTTAAATTAACCTCTATCGGTTCTTCGAGCTATATGACCTGCCCATTGCCAATTAAGCTTCTCGATGTATACCAGTACAGCGGCTCGCTTGAGATCGTCCATCCACCTAGTCTTCCAAACCTGCGTTTGCCGGTTTAGGGTTATCATTTGAGCAAACTGTGACCTTGTTTTAACGTCTAACAGTTATTCGAGCTATGCGCTTTGTCCATTGCCACTTCAGTTTTTTAACTCGATGAGCTCTGAAGGTAATTCTGATTTCTGGTTCTCTTAAAAGTATTTTCATTTCTGATTTGATCCCGCAAGGAAACTCCGTGCATAGCAGCTCTCTCATTCTCGTGAGTAGTACTAAGTATTTCTTCTAAGTAATTTATTTAATTTAATTATATTTTCTTCATTTTGGAGTATAATTGAAAATTAAAAAACAAGAATGTTCCTCAGCCGATTCTTAATCATTATTTACTAAATAGCGAGGAAATTCTGCAGGCCTAAGTGAAAGGAAGGAAATGAGTAAAGTAAAGTAAATTGTTACTGGGTCGTAAAGGCACCCTCGTAAATAAATTGTCGAAGTTCATCGCACTCGGTGCAATTTTATGGACTTCACGCAGCGCTGCTGACTTTAGCGATTTTGTATTGAGCTGCGTAACTAATGACTATACTTAAAGACCGAATGGCACATTTGCTAAGACTATTAAAAATTAATTAATTTAAGTATAAATAATTTTTACTAATATTTGTTAACATGTTACACTGCCACTCTGTTGACTTTCACAAGTAGGCAAAGGATTAACGGAGTGATCTAGGCTACTTTTTATATCGGAAAATCACACTTCGCCACGGAATTTTAAACAAAATATGTAAGTTGAAAAATCGCTGGCATCAGCTAGTATATAAGAATATAAGTAGGTATAGATACATACCTATAGAAGACAACGATAATCCGATCCCTGACTGATTCTACATTTTTTAGCTCAAGATCCATCAGACATGCAGTTTTTCGAACACAATTGGCAAGACAGGATTACGATACAGTTTATTTGAAACTGAATTTGTAAACCTAAATTCCATTTCACCAAAACCAATTTTCAAGGGTCAAGTACCGATCGAGTTCGAGGTACCTATCAGTTATCCGGACAGATACTCTGCCGTCGTATTCTCGGCCTGAGAACATCAGAAACAACAATATTGTGCTGTAATATCGCGGCCACATATACGGAATATGCCATTGGGCCACAGAATAATAACTAGTACCTAAAGGTACAGAAGCCTTACTTCGCAATGGTTTTCAAAGAAATATGTACACAATCTGATAAACAATATGATTTAATTTAGCTCGCGTTCCAGTCGAGCACATGTTCGTTTATGTACCTACCAAATTTTTTTGAGGGAATATGGGCCTTAATTCACTGGACTACGGTTCATAATAGGTTATACGTGGTTATACGTTTGAAAGAGCCGGGGACTCTAGGGTTGCTAACTTCGAGGTGACTTTGAGAAACTACTTACGCCATCTAGCGCTTTCTACTTTTGGGTATTGGAATAGTACTTTGTTCAACAAGGGGAGAAAGGGTTTGTAGTTTGAATTAATTTCATTTCAAATAGGAATGAAATATAAATGATTGATCAATGATGGATGATGATGATCAAATAGGAATGATTATATAAACGATAAAAAAGCTTGGATTTAACTCGTTCCAGCAATGCGCGAGACGGCATTTCAATTATGTACATTAATAATAATAATTGTTATAATGTTATTTTTAAAAAGAGCAACCGCCGAGTTTCTTGCAGGTTCTTCTCGGCTGGAACTGCATTCCGAACCTGTGGTAGATTCAATTGACGATTCAAAAGTACTTGTAAAAGTTTATTTGAATAAAAATCTTTTCTATTCTATTCTGAACATAATGTAATCCAATCAAAGTAGATTTTATCTGTCAGCGTCTTTAGGCAACCAAAAACAAGTTAAATTTCGATCACGATCCGTATTTAAACAATTAAATACTGCACAGTATCTTTTTGCTTTTTTTCGTTTTGTGTCTATCTTGCAACTATCGAGAAAGTTGAACGTGGTCGAACAAATAGCGCGCGCGCGTGCGTCTTTCTTCGCTTGTGGCAGCCTACTAGATTGGTCGTTGCGCAACGGCCGCCGCCTGTAGGTATGTTTTTAATACCTACACGCGGAGTGACACAGGCCTGATTGGGCATGGTATTGGATGGCGGTAAATTTTGGCAGATCAAAGAATTTCAATGGCAGATTTAAAGCGGCTACACCTACGGTTATCGCTATATTCAATGGCATATCCCGTATATGTGGCCGCTACATAAGGAATCAACAATAGACGAGCATGTCAAGCGTCGTAATTGAGATTGATTTGGCTACACTCCTTGAAGAGAACCCAACAACAATCGAGACATATTCTCGACTGGAACCCTCATGTAAGGGCTCTAAACAAACATGGCGCACGTACGCTTCTGGTAGAGGTCGCCAGGATAGGGATGATAGGGAGGATAGTCCAAAAGCCATAGATAGCCTCCTAGTGATTTTCTCCGCAAGTGGGCGATGTTCGCCCGTTTCGCATAACTCTTTCGGTACAGCTCCAGACCTCTCCAGTCAGCCGATCTCACTCCAGAATCCAAGCAGGCCAGGCGAGGACTTCAGGGAGTATTGCTGGAGAGTCAGTGTAGGTTTTGCGTTAGTCAGATACACATCCAGACCTCAAGAAGGCGGCGGGAAGCGGGTGGATGAGGAGAGCGGAGGACCGTATTTAGTGGCGCGCCCTTGAAAAGGCCTATGTATGTCTAGTAGTGGAGGACTATATGTATATAATACTGACGGAATGGAATGGATACACTTCTACGTTTTGAATCTTAAACTTGCTTAAAAAATCTCATTACTTTCCGTATAAAGTTTTGAGTAAATCTGTACGAACCTTCCGGCATATTGCGTGGGATTAACTGCCTAACTCGAACGCGGCGGAATTAGGGAGCAGAAATTGGATTGTAGCAATTATCTGTTTAGGCTTTTGGGTTCTAGGCTTATTACGGGGCGAGACATTTTGGTAATTTGGATATTTCATTTAATTTAACGAAAAAATATTTTTTAGAAATCCGACTTCAAACGCTAGTTAGGCGTTTGAACAGGTATGTTGCAGTCGAGCGAGCATCCCGCGTCAAATTCTTCGTTTCTTTTTATGCCCGCCTGATTTTAACATAAATTATTTTTTGTTTGTACACAATATAATAAAAAGATTTACTTAGCTTGGATGAATGGAAAGATCCAACGATTAACTGCACCAATGGACTCATGCAAAACGAACGGACATGGCTTAAGAAGGCCTAAGAAGCCCTAAGAAGGCCTGCGTAAGATTTCCAGGAAGGCAGAAGAAAAAAGAGAATATAGCGACACAAATACGAAATAGACCGAAGAAACGAGACTACAATAATTTACAAATCCAACTGTAACTGAACTCCAATAACAAATCTACCGTCCGCAAACTATGTTTATTGTTACAATATCAGCCATCTCCATGCATTAGCATATAATTGAGCGGGCTTCCCCGTAAGCCATATTTTACGGAGCCCATTACGGCCCGCTCATACGTGCGTATTAAGAAGATCTATTACCATGAACATGTAGGCCGCAAACACAATAATTGATAGTTGTTCAGCAAACAACATCGGACTAGTTCTACGGTCACACTAACGTCAGCTTGCTCGCCAAATATTTGCTAAACCTGACTAGAAATATAAAAAGTCTCCCCATGTTGTATATGAGCTAGTCTCAGTTGTCTCGTCACAATGTAGCTGTCAAAGTATGACGGTAGGTAACGTCATGTTTCAGACGAATGAACACTAAAGTTCACGCTGCCTTTCGTTGATCTAGCTGTTAGCATGTTTAACTGCCGATCACAAGTCACGAACTCATGAATTTATGGGTTCGATTTAAAAATTGTTATCGTATTGAGTTTTTCTGTTAAGAAATCCTCAGTGCCAGCCCGGCGTTGGTAGTTGGCGGTATTTCTGCCTCGTGCCTCGGAGAACACGTTGAGTAATCGATCCCGGTGATTCTGTTCCCCTGTGGCGCTCAAACGGGGACCGATTTGGATGCGATTTTTTTTGTTTGAAAAGTGAATTAGTCGACAGTGTTGTTAGCTATGTTTGATGAAAATCAATTCAAGATGACCGCCGCTACAAAATGGCGGATTACATATTTTTTCACAACTCCCTTAATATGGGTATCAGATGAAAGGGCTTGACAAGTAGAATAGCTCTATGCAAATCCAAGATGGCCGCTGCAACAAAATAATAAGACCTGTGCCCAGCAGTGAGACTTTAAAGGACTGTAAAGATGGTAATGGTGGCAGTGGAACACAAAAATTCCAGACATATCTACAGCTAGACTGAAGTTTATTATTCCAAAATGATTTGCCTCATTTTTAGCAGCATCAAGATAAAAAGTTGTAAAAGAAAAAGCCCTCACTGTGCTCTCACCTTCAAGAGCGTGGGTTGTATTGATATTATACAAACAAGTCCTTATATTAATATTCTTTAACCGTAATATTGGTACAGGCTAAGCGGAAAATGCTGTGGTTATTTTTGCGTTTTTTTTCTATTGAGGATAATATGTCGAAGCTTAGCCAAGTGTATTATTATTAGTAGGAGAAGTTGAAACATAGTAACCTGGATAAGATAATACCTGAGAAAACAGTTGACTTTGGCACACATGATCAAAACTGTCCGGTCACTTCACATAATTGGGGCAATGTTGGATAACGCGATTTCCAATATTCGGTCAACGGTCGTGTTAACCTAATTTATATTTACGCATTACATATCTGTAAATCGAAGGACGAGTACACCTAATATTATGTGGAAGCATTTCGATCCTAAGCTGTGATAGCCTAGTGGTTAGGACGACCGACTTCTAATCGGAGGTCGTGGGTTCGATCCCGGGCACGCACCTCTAACTTTTCGGAGTTATGTGCGTTTTATGTACCTATTTATATATCACTTGCTTTAACGGTGAAGGAAAACATCGTGAGGAAACCTGCATGCCTGAGAGTTCTCCATAACGTTCTCAAAGGTGTGTGAAGTCTGCCAATCCGCTTGGCCAGCGTGGTAGACTATGGCCAAAACCCTTCTCACTCTGAGAGGAGACCCGTGCTCTGTAGTGAGCCGGTAATGGGTTGATCATGATTTCGATCCTTCCGGATTTTTACAATCGTGTCTAGTGTTTAGTTAATTCAAAATAAGTAGTATTAAGCATGCATGTTTCTTTAAAACATGTTCCTTCTTAATTTGAAAAGCACGTTATGTATTACGAATTCATTACGCACTGAATTTCCTGCCTGTTTTGCTTTCATTTGAGTTGAGTTGTTTAAAAAAAAACGCTGCGCCTCTTGGGCTACTGAGTTTTGGGCCGTATAATGAAAATGCATTTGCGTGTCTGTTTGACTGTTAACTTGTGCCAGTGAACTGCACTTGATGAAAATACCATAGAGAGACGACACATATACGAGTAATGTACTTCGGAAGAAAGTATATGAAGTATCCTATGGTATCTACAACTAAAGCCGGATTCTCACTAGCGGACTGTAACAGCTTATAGTAACCGTTGTACGTTACCGTTACCGAAAAAACATTACATCGTTCATGAACCTCTGCGAGCCTGAGAAGAGCCCACAAGAAATTTAGCCGGGGCTTTTTTTATTATCACCATCTCACAAAATGTCTAATTTCTAAATAATTTGAACTGTTGGCTTTTAGAGCAATTATCTATGTCCATGGTTTTTTGTCATAAAAAAATATCTAAATCTAAGTTTATGAGTCAGAATCTACGCTTTGACCGCTTTGGGCATTGAGGCTGTACATAATACTTACGTTACTTTACAAACACATCCACTTGACTTCTTACGCTATTATAAATAACTGGGCTAAGTTGCCCAGTTATTTATAACTAGCCGACCCCCGCGACTTCGTCCGCCTGGATATAGGTTTTATATAGGATCGGATTGGATCCCATAATCCTTTTTTGTACCTAAACTAAATGTAGCCTAAGTTACTCCTTATAACATCACCTATCTGCCATTGAAAGTTCCATCAAAATCGATCCAGCCGTTTCGGTAATTAGCTGGAACAAATAGACAGATTGACAAACATAAATTTAAACGCACACCAGTTTAAAATAAGCCGTACGTTCAAAGATCCGGGTCCCAAGTTATTTGAACCCAATAAATGTCTGTCATTTTTGAACGAAAATACCTATGACCTTGAAATATTTACGGGACAATACTTAAAATACTACCTTTCTAACAAAAAAAGAATGAGTTAAATCGAACTACGCGTTAATGAATTACAGCTAAATACACGTTTTAACTTTCTTCCCCTCTCCCAAGGGAACCGTGCTGAATTTCGGGATAAAAAGTATCCTATAACCTACCTTGAAGTATAAACTCAAATCGTACCAAGTTTCATTCGAATCCATTCAGTAGTTTCGGCGTGATGCGCGGCCAAGATACAGACAGACAGACAGACAGACAGACAGACAGACAGACAGACAGACAGACAGACAGACAAAAATGAAAAAAATTGCAGTTTTGGCTTCAGTATCGATTATAGAGTGCCCTCCAATAAAATTTTTCAAAATAACTTCAATGTACAGAATTGGATCTGTTACAGTTTTATTATATTATAGATAGAAGATATCTTCATAATCCATGCTATTAAGACTTTGTCATAAACAACAACAAAGCTGCGGCATACCGTTGGCATACCTGTAGTTAGTCAAGTTGTTATTAAGTTTACAACAGTAAACGGCGTTGCTTTTGTTATAAAGTCAGTTGATATACCTAATTATAGGAACTGCGTCGTTTATATTTTAGTCTCAGCTTATTTAGCTGCGAATCTTGAGGTTCCGGGTTCAGCCCGGATAAGTTATTTTTTATTTTTATTTATTTATTTACTTAGTACATACCAAAACTTATAACTAAAACACGAACATAAAAAGGATGTATACAAGGACAACTTATCTCTGACAGAGATTTCTTCCAGGAGCCCTCAAATGTGGTAACAACAAAACAGAGATAATGCAGAGGTAGGTATATATTTTAAGAAATATTAAAATAATAATAAATACATAGATATAATAAATATATTTTAAAATATTAATATCATCATCATCATCATCATCAGTCATAAAGAGAAGAAAGGTAATGTTGCTTCAGTCTCGACTTAAATATGACAATGGATGGACTGTTTAAAATATTCTCCGGCAGATTAGAATTTAGATAATATTTATTATTTCAGTTAAGCTAACTCACCAGTCATTTTAGTAATCTTATATTATTTTATTTGCTTCATGCGTTTCTTCAATCCTCAGTTTGATTTCAAATTAGTAGGTATTATTTTGCTTAGAATTATTATACCAAACTAGCGGTCCGCCTCGACTTCGCCCGTGGTACATATATAGCCTAATAGCACTCAAGGATCACGTACATATGCAACGGTGAAAGAATTTTTGAAATCTGTCCAGTAGTTCCTGAGATTAGCGCGTTCAAACAAACAAACTCTCCGCTTTATTATATTAGTATAGATATTAATATTATTATACCAAAGGATGGCTTTCTATAAGTTAAAATGATTATAATTTTACTGTCAAGCTACTAACACCACTGAAAACTTCTAGCCATTCTTTCACTAGCTTCTGAGATTCACACTATGGGGTATACCCAGGGAAAACCTCTAAATTTCCCCCTAGAAGGTACACATTGACCTCAACGTAGTAGCTATATGAATAGGCCTATATATAGGTACCTATATGTCCGTATTGTGTTCAATAAATAGGTCTTACTGTCAAAGAAGTTCCATATAGTATTAATATGAAAAGGCCCCAACTGGGCTTTGTGCCGAAATAAGGCCAACACCATAGAACCCCAGCTCCTTGGCCACGATGAACCGGTAAAATGTACCCATTCAAGTTACTAATGCGGCATTCAAGAGATAGATTTTGTTTGTATTGTGCCATAAATTTCACCGCACCGTTCCCTGGCCGCGGGCCAAAGGAACAGTGTGTTCTCTGTTCGCACGGGATTTATTACATGACACCTCATAAAGAGAGTTCTGAATATTCTGTCGTGTTGTTCGATACTTTGGTTATAGGCACTTAACTTATACTAGGTAATAACTTGTGATTTGTGGTGTATTTTTACCCGACTACGGCAAAGCCAAAAGGAAGGATTATGATTTTAGCAGTCTATGTATGTATATTTATGTATGTATGTTTGTATCTGATTTTTGTATCAGATTCTGTGTGTGCCACCATAGCGCCTAAACTACTGGACCGATTTTGATGAATGACGTGTCTATTGATTCGTTGTTATGGTCCGGGTGACATAAACTACATTTTATTTACGAAAAACATCAAGAAGTGACCTTCGCGCGGCTTTCTAGATTGTAAAATTAGTTTCGGTATATTGCATATACCGAATATATAGGTATATTGCACCCTTATATTATTACTAATTTTGGAGTAGACCCAAATCTCTGGGTTTGCTATCGGCTGGCATCAATTCTCAAAGTTTAGCAATAAAATACACTGCGAGGTTGTAAGGGTCGCTTTCACTAAACAGTGCTTATTGTAGTAAACAAATACAAACATTAACCATATTATACGTATATTTATTTAATGAAACTCATTAAAAAATCTCTTATTTTCTCTTCAGGACCTTTAACATAAGGATCCTCTTAGTAGATACGAAGACATTTTTTTTTTTGCAAGAAAATGGCTTAAATATTATTTTATAAAGTTTTGTTGACATCAATAATATGTATACGATACTGTAAATCATCCTGCCCACAATCCATGTGACTGATTCAAAATATCGACATTTTCAACAATAATATTTCGTGGTTTGTGCCCGTTTTGTACATAACAATTTAAACAATATATTTTATCTGTTTTAGATTAGCAACGAAATAAAAATGAAATGATAAACTAAATACTTAAAGCATTTTTGTGGAATAAAATAATATATAAATGATAGTTTATTAATAAATAATAGTTAGATATCAAATTAGCCAGGCGATCGGTCATGGCGACTTTCTTGTCGCAGTGTCCAGAAATTATTATTATTGCTCTCGAAATCGACCCATAAAGCAGTAATGGCGAGCGATTGCTATTGTCACTGGGCAAAGAAATCTATCTGAATGTAGGGAAAAAATCTTTGGCTATTTTTGTACTTTATTAGAATAAATTTCTTGTAAATGTTCACAATTGTAAGTAGGAAAATACAGTGGTAAAGAAACTGATTCGTAGCCATTTAGTTAGCATAACAAAATTGTAATTTATATTTCTTTGTCTTTGTTTTTCTATACACAATGATTGGAAAGATTTTCCTTGGAAACTTTTATTAATAACAAACAAAAAGTAGCTTATAGTTTTTGATTTTGTAAATCATTAATTAAATTTCGTGTTTTATAGTAACTTATAATTCCATAATATTATTATCGCCATTTTGTATTTGGGAAAACAATACATTAAATTGTCGGAATTCAATGTTTTATGTTGTTGTAAAATGGAACAAAATAAAATAATGTGGTTAACCCTCTACTTCCACTAGTGCAAAATATAAACATAAAGTGTATCAACCGAATAATAACTGTGCGACTATTATTTATTTTTTTAGTTTTTATTAATTAAACATTCTTTGTTCAAAATTTTTCTTTATGTATCCCTAGTCCCTACTACCATCTAACATTATAAATACGAAAGTATGTTTATATTATGATGGTTTGGACTGAAGGATGGAGAAGTTTATTCTTTAATCACGCAGCGACTCGGCAATGGATCGATTTGAAATTTTATATGGATATATTTAAAGACCTAGAATTGATATAGAGTACGTTTTATTTTTGAAAATGTAGCGTCCACACGGACGCATTCGCAAGCCGCAGACAAAAGATAGTCCTTCCTAATTTTATACTTAACAATAATTTAAGATGTTTTTCGCTCACAACTGCGATTTATCATACAGCTAAAAATAATAACTACCTAATATAATTGCATGCTATATAAAATATAACATTATATCAAATTAAATCAAACATTATAATATTTGCTAGTACAACTCCCTTAACTGTGCAGGCAAATATTATAATGTTTGCTTTATATTTAAAAAAAATCTTAAAAAAATTTTGGCCTCACGAAATAACCGGTGGTCATCAGAGGGTTAAACAGGAGCATACCTACTGGATTAATGGACCCCGTTCAATCAAAGTCAGTAACACGTAACCACTGTTATTAAAACACAAGTCGTTTACTTTAAGTTCTCTGTAATTTCGTTTTATAATAGGTAAACCGGGGATTGTTGTTGTTTTGCCGATAGTTTTGGCGTAGCGGTACGTTGATTTTATTCGACGTATAGGTAAATAAATAACGAGTTCGATCCCTGGTTAGATCAATATAATATCTATTAGGTGTATAATATATACTATATTATAATCATATACCGAGTGAGCTATTTCCATAAAAAAATATGTAAGTGATGTAAAAAGTAATTTCTATTATCATGATGATTTATTATGAATTATGATTATCCGACCGAAAGGCAACTTTATTTAATTTATGGTTTTAACACATATTTTTTCTGTCAGTAAATTGCGCATTTGGGTAGCGAAAGGACCTCAGAATTAGACAAAAAATTTGCGGACACAACACAACTATTATAACTTAGGTTTATCAAAAGTAATTGATTGATAAATTAATTTAAATTTAAGTAGTATTTAATAGTTAAGTAGTATTTAAAGTTAGTTTGAAAGTCGCATAATACTATGAAAAATTAATTAATAATATTATCGAGCTTATGTATGTAGGTATGTATGTATGTTGCGAGTTTGCGAGACGTCTCTACGTGGTCACGTAGCCTCTACACAGAAACACTCTCAGAGGGCCGCGGGGATGTGCCCAATTGTCCATATACACAGCAAACACTTTACGCAGTGCTAAGAAACGAAATCGTCAGTGTTGAATAAAATATTTTCACAAAGGGCCTAAGTATAGAAATGTATGGGGATTAGAAAAATTCCCGCGACGAGCCGTGAATGGTTCATGATTATAAATTTTTTTTATGAAGACATTCTTAAGTTCATTGTGTTCATCAGTGATGAATGAGTGTTTCACCACAATCATCAGTGAGTTGCACGACCGCGCGCTCTCTCACTTTAAAATCCATACAAAGCTACGTGCAATTATCGCCTACAAAAATGTCGCACGTGGCGATTGCGACCGTTCTTGCGATTGCTCTTAGAGCACAGGGGTGTATGTAGCACCCCCAACTTCCAAACTCCGGGCTGCCACTGAAAATTTCTTGATAGAAAAACCCAATACCTCATAATTTTTTGACACGACCCAGGAATCGAACCTAGGACCTCGTGATCAGCGGTCGACCACGTCCACCGGTAGCCCTCTACTTGCTCTCTATACAAAAGTGTACAAATATCGCGTGTCGATGTCGCGTAAATACCTCAAACTACTACCTTTAGCGTCAATTTACACCGCAGTGGAATGGAATGGAAGCGACTTTTTGCAACGAAATTGTACATAGCTAAATGAACTTTATGTCAATTGCATAACATACAAATTAAATAGGAGCCAAAAAAAGTCGCGCGTCTTCCGCGGAATTCTCGCGCATTCTCGAGAATTTCCCTATAGCTACTATTTTGTGTGTTATACAATTGACATAAAGTTCACAATGCTTTGTACAAAAAATTCGTTTCCATTCCATTCCGCGGCGGTATAAATTGAGCCTTAAGGTTCACATAAGTGTCGCACCAGTTATGGCTAAGTGACGCGCGTCGTGGTCACTTCTCACTTCGAAAATGCTCTCCATAACTTTGAGGAAGGCGACCGCGACACAAGTCACTTGGGAGGTGACATTTGCACATTGCTACAAATACAAAACTACGGGGAGCATATAGATTGAGCGACTGCGTTGCGCAACACTTTACTATGGATAGCAGTTGAACAAGCAACACTTGTGTCGCATGTCGCGGTCGCGCGTCGCGCTCACGCACCTCGAAGTCTACGGATACAGATTAACTTTTTAAATTTCACTTTTAAAGAAAGCTTTCAAGAATTATAAATAATTTATCAAGCCACGAATAAGTTTCAATTCACGCGAACAAAATTTTAAAAGAGCGCTCTATAAATTCATTTCATACTCGTATTATGATTTATGACAAAGTTTTAATAGTTTAATAGGTAAGTTATTGCTTTAACTTGGTAACTCGAATCAAATTCTATAGCATACTAGTCACTTGAACTATGTTGAGATTAGAACAATTAAGTATTATGCGAAGATTCTTGGTTTTATAGCTGAAAATATATTTGTAGTTACACCTACTATAGCACGCTAGTCTAAGTTTCACAGTGCAGTTTTTATCTTAATGATATTTTACTAATCAGATTTTAAGTATTAATTAATTATTCATTCGTTGAAATAATTCCGACCTTCAAAAAACCAATTTGACCGCAATCCTCTGTCTACAGAGACGAAATTTAGTGAAACACAAGTATAAATTAGAAATTTAAAAAACCCCCGACACTCGCCATTTTGTGGCAGTGGCCATCTTGGATTTGCAATAGTGCTATTCTATTAGTCAAGCCCTTTCATTTGATACCCATATTAAGGGAGTTGTGAAAAAATATGTAATCCGCCATTTTATAGCGGCGGCCATCTTAGACCGATTTTCATCAAACATAGCTAAGAACACTCTCGACTAATTCACCTTTCAAACAAAAAAAAACCGCATTCAAATCGGTCCATCCGTTTGAGCGCCACAGGGGAACAGACAGACACACACACACACACACACACAGACACGTCAAACTTATAACACCCCGTCGTTTTTGCGTCGGGGGTTAAAAATGTAATTAAATGAATTCAATAATCTCCTTATACCCTTAGACTTTGTCAGCTCAATTTGAATATATTGTGTAATTTAAACTGAAATCGGCTTCATCCAATTAATTAGTAGGTATCGTTTGGTCCAATTAACACGATTTAGAAGTTCAAAGGCTTTGTATCGTAATTAACTCAATCCGCTAAAATATTTTACTGCTGAAAATGAATAATTAGGTAGGTATCTATTAATAATTTGAATTATGTAATACTTAAATTTAGTCGCAGCTTCGTCTGTCTTACCATCACGCTCGTATCCGTGATAAAGAAGCTTGTGCTCAATCATGAAAAAGAAATGAACAGGGCATGTTTTTGTCCAGTTTATGCACCTTACTATAAAAGTATTAATTTGAGTAAAGGTAAACGGGCACTATTGTATGGAAACCATACCCACGGTGGACACGAACGAAAAACGAAACAGTAGGTACGTATTCAAATACGACAATGACATAGGTAGGTCGCATTGTTGTGGGTCTTGTCAATCTCGAAAAAATTTAAAAAGTTTCGGTACATGAAAATGCTCAGTAAAATAGACAGCGTATGCGACCTATGATCACTATTTTTTTAAATATTTAATAACTTTTTTTTTGACATCAATTTTGAATAGAACCCTAATATAATGAAAGGTTTATAATATTATATTACTAGCGGACCCGGCAGACGTCGTCCTGCCCGCTATTGGCGCCACCTACCGCGTCCAATTTTTCTACTTATAAACCTTCCTCTTGAATCACTCTATCTATTAAATAAAACGGCATCAAAATCCGTTGCGTAGTTTTAAAGATTTAAGCATACGATACTTACGATTATCGTAATCAACAAAATCGGTTCAAATACGGGTCAAATACAGAACCTCCTTTTTTGAGGTCGGTTAAAAATATTGTAATTTTAAATATGTATCTAAAAATAACTACATCGATAACACTATATCAATACTATCATTCCTGCCTAGCCCGGTGGGACCACGGTGGGGTACATAGAGTAGTAAGTATAGCGTTGTCCCACCAGTAGGACAAATCGGTGGGACCACGGACCCTTCACCATTCCCACATGAGGAAACAGCAATGCAACCTACTAGGTTGCAACTAGCGATGCCAACTCCGATGCAAATGATGTCTTCACACAGCGGCGCGGCGGCTCAACTTAATTGACGCTTCATTTTTTTTTTGCACTTTTCACTTTTTTTGCAGATTTTCAACAAAAACAGACAATTTTTTTTCCATATCACAAGTAAGTATTATAAGTATTCGACAGATTTAATGAGTCAACAAGCAATTCTATGTTCAAATGAAACAAATTAATGTACTTACGGCTCCGGCGACGATATCAGAAACCATAGATACACAGTTTCCAAGAAATGATACTCCGAAGAGTTAAAATGAAATGATTTCATTCGCAGGAAACATTGTAAAGAGATTTGAGAGAATAATTTAAAAAATGCCATTGTACATCTGTATCGGTAATAAACACATTATTACCGATACAGATGTGTAAATATTAAAAGGTAGTTAAAGTTGGTCACTGTGACTCTATCGACATATTAATTAGAATCTAAGGGCTTATCTGAAGACACTTATCAGAAGATGGTGAAACAGGCCCTTAATATCTCAACTGTTTTTGAATGTCCGCTAGGTCTAGCCCGACAATGGCCTTTATTATCCTGCCTTCTGCCTAATAAGTAGCTTTATTAATGTAACAAATGATGAATCTTCACATCATACTGTCTAGTGGGCAGCTGAATATATGTAGGTGCTGTAAATAGACTGTGTATCTGAGATTTAGTATTTCATGGCATAAGCACATGAGTAGATATCCCTACAGAGAGGAAGCTGCATACAAGCGGCCCGCCGTAGGTACACTCACACATGAGCTCTACCAACGGTTCTACGCTCCGCGCTCCGCGTCTGACGCTACCGGCTCAGTTGGATGACAATCGTGCGCTATGTGTGAGTGTACCTACAGCGGGCCGCTTGTATGAAGCTTCCTCTCTGTAGGGATATTTACTCATGTGGCAGAAGCTTTGGAATTTACGACGCCAGCCGTTATCGGTTCGTTTAACGCGGACAATGGAAACGCATTTCGCCACTACGCTACGTGACACTAATTAACTAAAAATTATTATAATTAGCCAGACGAGAAAATATCCAACCCCTTCAAATTGTAGCGCTTTTATTTAATCACGAAAGGGTGGAAATGTTCTTGTAACTTTTTTTGCAATTTTCGTAACTGTACTAATTATAGTTAACAAGCTTTTGTTCGTGGCTTCGTTTAAGAAAAATCAAAGAATAAATGAATGTAGGTAAGAGTTTTGATGGATTTAATTGCTGTACCCACTTTCCAGTCTCTGCCACAGAATATTAAGTGAACCTACGAAAGAGTGATCTTTGCAAGATGAAAGCTTTGTTTGTGCCATTTTTAACCCCCGACGCAAAAACGACGGGGTGTTCTAAGTTTGCCGTGTCTGTGTGTGTGTGTGTGTGAGTGTGTGTGTGTGTGTGTGTTTGTGCGTGCGTGTGTCTCTCTCTCTCTCTCTCTCTCTCTGTGTGTGTGTGTGTATATGTGTGTCTGTGTGTGTGTATATGTGTGTCTGTCTGTTCCCCTGTGGCGCTCAAACGGGTGGACCGATTTGAATGCGGTTTTTTTTGTTTCAAAGGTGAATTAGTCGAGAGTGTTGTTAGCTATGTTTCACGAAAATCGGTCCAAGATGGCCGCCGCTACAAAATAGCGGATTACATATTTTTTCACAACTCCCTTAATATGGGTATCAAATGAAAGGGCTTGACGAGTAGAATAGCACTATTGCAAATCAAGCTGGCCGCCGCCACAAAATGGCGAATGTTGGGGGTTTTTTTAATTTTTAAATTATACTTGTTGTTAAGATCAGACAGTATTTATGTGTATCATACAGCATACAGTAGCTTACGGCGCCACTTACCTAGTGATTCTACCGGAGTGACGCGAACGAAAAAAAAAATACTTAAAATATTTGCGTTGTATCTACTTGATAGGTTTGTTTTATGGTTTCTCTACTCCCTCTAAATATGGAAATAGGTAACCAATCTCAATAAGTAGGTATCTTACTTACTTGAGACCATTTATTATCACCATCATTACTCATCTTCTTTTCAAAACTGCTATAGTTTTTTCCATTATATCAGTCAGTGCAGTGAAGCAACGCAATAGTGACTACAAAATGCAATATTTTACTGGTCATCGAACCGCCATTACAGTATAGCGCATACACAAGCACTTCACTGCACAGCTTTGGTAATAAAACCACTGCACTTTCTTTGACTCTTATCTTCGTATTCTCTTAAAGATATTAACTACAAGAGTAGAGCGGATATTGATATAGTTTCCATACGAAAGTTTTGTTACATGTAGGCTAACATAATGCTCACTTAACTTTTTCACTTACCTATCTCTCTAGGTTTCTTGTAAGGATCATCACACAACACATTCTTGTGCCGCTTGTATCTAGCGGCTGTCAGCTAGATCGTCCATCCACTGAGTCTGCCAACGCAACCTTGGCTGATGCGAGGTCGCCAATCTAACACCCCACTGCCACTTCAGTTGGCAGTCGGTAAGTTGGGGTTTTCTATGGATAACCTCATTTCTGATTGGATCCCGCAGGGATACTCCGAGTATTCTCCATAATACACAGTTGTGTTCTTACCCTTTGTCTTAGGTGAACGACAAACGTGACGCGACATGACGCGACACGATTCGATGCGATCCGACTCCATAGACAGTGACAAACTTATCTACGCGACAAAGTAGGCTACGTGAAGGCTCAGTTACTGTTTGATATTTTCGCGTCGCGTCATAATGATACGTTCTCGCTGTTGTTGCGTACGTAGGACAACAAATTAACTTCCACACTGGGCAGGTGGATTGGTGATTTTAGGGCTAGACTCTAGTGCCGGTGTCGCTGCGGCCCCACATCGGTCTAATCTATTCACCAACTAAAATATCCTATCTATATTTTCCTAGTCTGCCAATCCGCTTGGCCAGCGTGGTGGACTATGGCCAAAACCCTTCTCACTCTGAGAGGAGAACCGTGCTCTGTAGTGAGCCGGTAATGGGTTGATCATGATGATGATGATGATATTTTCCTATCTGTGACTAATATAGAGTTTAAATGTCTTTGTATTCTCTAGATAAAGACATGATGACCTTAATCCTTTTCTCTAGTGGAAAGAGGACGTCAAACCGTGTCCTACATTTCGTCCTTATCCATTGAAAATTGCATTTGTACTATAGTACTAGTCTCTTGGCAACTAAAAAACTTTTCGTAGATACCCTCAGCTAGGCGGCTACGACGTAGCGCAAAAAGAATTAAAGCTACGGCGTTACGTTCAAAGTATTGTATAGTTAGGCTTTGTTTCGCCACCATCGCAGTTTTCTACCTAACGTGTACTTACGCCGGGAAATAGTGACAGAAAATTCCTTTGAATCAGAAAGTTGCTTTGCGTATTTTTATTTTCGAACTAGTGGATCCGGCCACCTACCGAGACCCGGTAGGTTACCTGTTGCCCGGTGATTGTGTTTTCAAACCATCCAGGAACTCATTGAAACATCCAAATCGGTCCAGCCGTTTAGGCCAAACACACGTACAGAAGGATTATATAGTTACCTACGGGTGAGAGAGTTTACCGGATGGGATGAACATTAAATGTTTGACAGTTACGAATACCTTTGATTACGAAATATTTTGTATGGGAAAATGTTTTTTTTCTTTTATTTTATTTTTTCGACAATTTTTCAATGTTTTTAATAGTTATTCTGCTATTTGGGACGGAGACAAATACAACAAATCAAAAACCATGAAAATCGCTTCAGCCGTCCTCGAGTTATGAGTGTTCGAACTAACACGACTTTGTTTTATATATGTATATAGATTATTTGTGTATGTATGAGTAAAAGCAAACAAGAGCGTTGCAATGCGACGCACGCTACTCTATTTGAAGGCATTATAATAATCCTCGAGGGGCTCGCCTCGAAGCATCGAGCAATATCCGCTTTCTACTGTAATGTTGACATTCAAAAGCCCTGCGGACTTGTATCTAACATATCGGAAGATCATGAGCATGAATGTATTGGAAAATGAACTATCCCTCGTATCACTACTTATACAAGAGTATAAAGTTCGTAAACTAAAACCCGACTACGCTTAATAATTTAATTTAATATAAAATAATAATTTAGTGTGTAGAAAGCGCGGGACAAGTAGCTAGTGGCGCCATCTGTTATGTATATCTAAAACTAACTTATTATTCAAGTTTAGCCACGTGAACACCTCATTTATCAAAATCGGCCCTGTAGTTCAGGCGCTACGGTGAAACACACAGAAACTGATATTACAAAAATCGGATACAAACGTACATGCATACATACATACCTACATACATACATACGTACACACATATACATACATACATAATACTAAAATGATAACCCTTCCATTTAAAAGGCTTTGCCGTGTATTTATTTGCTGGTATACTCGTATATACACCTTTTTTCAGGCAGGTCGTATAAAAATGAATGTTTGTTTGTTTGTGCTCTTAAGCACGCTTTACGTGATATTGCAACGCATGGCGAGAACAGCTAGTAAATGATATAATGGCACATCCTTGTTACGAATACAAGTGGATGTCAAGTTTTAAATAAATAATAATAAGCCCGTGTCCGTCTCCAGGATACAAGCTATATCCGTGTTAAATTTCTTCGAAATCCGTTCAGCAGTTGAGAGTTGAGACGTAAAAAAATATCAGATAGACAGACATAATTACTTTCGAATTTATAATATTAGTATGGATTAAAATCCTTTTTATACGATTTGATTAGACTTCTTGATATACTATAAAGTTTAAGTGAAAAGATGTAACATTTATCTCTTGTACTGAAAACCCTTTCTCACATTTTATTACATCGAAAGAAAAGATTTGAATCCCAATTGGCAGTAAACTTTGATTCCTTTTGGCCCAGAATTCTGTATTGATTTTATTTGTAGAAACGCTAAAATGAAACAAACATTGTTTTTACAGTTTTGAATGTCCTTTACCTACTTTCAAACTCATCTGGCTATTGACTACTTAAGTCAGCTAAGGAAAAACAGATTTATATACTCGCCGATATAGTTCTGAACATGTAGTAGGGTATGTTAGTAATGTTAGGCTACATGTAGCCTACATTAATTACATGTTGTTTTAAAATAACTCCTAAATTACGCCCACTAAATTATAACAAAATTGTCGTGTTGCAAGAATTATGTTAGAAAGTCATTTTCATTATAGCGTGATTTTCATTTTCAACAACCTAGCATTAGGTTATTAAAACATAGTTGTTAATCACGTTATTTTTCGTGATAAAAGGTGCTAACAGTCACAACTGTCAACGCAACCGAGTCGTTGGAGGATTATTAAATCGTGTTTTAGGTCTATTCAATTAAAAAACCGGCCAAGTGCGTGGCGGGCCACGCGCAGTGTAGGGTTCCGTAATCACAATCCACGAAAAACAGATATAACTCCTTAACCTGTGAACCTTACTTAGCCATGATAGTTTTCCTTTAAAATTGATTATATACACTACTGCTGTGAATTTTTTCAAGTTCCTATATACTGCCATTTGGCTGATAGAGGGGGGGGGGACACTTGACTCTAATAAAAATTAGCACTTTAAAACATCATATATTAGAAACGGATCTAGAAATCGAAAAATGATGTTCCCACGCCCACAATATTTTTAAAAGACCTATTCAACGATACCCCACACTATGGGGTAGTCGAGAAAAAAAATATTCATCCCCACTTTACATGTAGGAGAGCTACCCTAAAAAAAAAAATTTATAAAAATTTTATTTCACCACTTTGTCGGCGTGATTAATATTTATACCCATGCCAAATTACAGATTTCTAGCACTAATAGTCTCCGAGATTAACCGAGGACGGACGGACGGACGGACAGACAGACAGACAGACAGACGGACGGACATGGCGAAACTATAAGGGTTCCTTGTTTACTAAGGAACCCTAAAAAATGATTTCAGAAATCTTAAGATACGGTGTCTGTACAAACCAACAAGAGATAAAGTTCGTAAACTAAAACCCGACTACTAATTCAGTGTGCAGAAAAACGTGTATTCAACTGCGTACTAATGAGAATTCGAACGGAAGAATCGCTGGGCAAACAGCTAGTGGCGCCATCTGCTATGCGTATCCGAAACTAACGTAATATTCTAGTATAAGCCACGAAGGTCACTTCTTGTCACCCGGACCATTACAACGAATCAATTGATACTTCATTCATCAAAATTGGCACAGTAGTTTAGGCGCTACGGTGAAACACACACAATGTGATACAAAAATTGGATACAAACATACATACATACATACAAACACACACACATACACGGCTAAAATCATATAGCCCTTACTTTTAGTTTTGCCGTAGTAAAAACTAATATACGTCTAGTCTACGTTTAAAAACCGTCTACGCCATCGCGTCTATCTTTTTGATAATGTTACAGCCCCCGACACTTCATACAAGCGGACCTACTACTGACAACAACAACACTATACGTTAATCGAGTTAATTAATTAATTTTATTTCATTACGAGCGGATACCCGCGACTTCGTTCGCGTGGATATTGATTTTAATAATCCCGTGGGAATCATTTTGTTTTTCCTATGCTCCTTTGAGCTTAGACCTTGCTAAAAACTGTTAAAAGTTCACTGGCGGATGTTTAGGTACATCAAAATGTAAACATCCGCCAGTGAAAGTCCCATCAAAATCGGTCCAGCCTTTCGGAGATTAGCCAGTAGTCTTTAAAGTATCTACTTTCTAACAAAAAAAGAATGAATGAAATCGGACCACCCGTTAACGAATTACAGCTAAGTACACATTTTGCCTTTCATCCCCTCTCCCAAGGGAACCGTGCTGAATTTCGGGATAAAAAGTATCCTATATGTTACTCCATAGTATTAACTTAAATCCTGCCGAGTTTCATTTCAATCCATTCAGTAGTTTTTACGTGATGCGCGCACAAACATACAGACAAACAGACAAACAGACAAACAGACAAACAGACAAACAGACAAACAGACAAAAATTTCAAAAATAGCTTTTTTACGTTCTATTACTTATCCCTAACATCCCCCAGTTATTATTTTGCAAAAATCTTCAATGTACAGATACGGCAATTCTACGATTTTATTATATGTAATAGATTTTTGAATAAACAGAAATGTGTTAAGGGTGCTTAGTAGGAAGGATTAAAAATAAAAACACATCGAAATATTAATTAAATGATTAGGTAAGTTTAATATTATTAAATTGTTCTTTGGCAATTATAGTTATAGGTACAGTCAATAATAATATTTATTATGTACACATTTTACAACAAATCAAATTGACTTTAACATAGTAACACGTACAACAAATAAAATATAATAGACGACAAAAAATTGTCCATAGTAATCAAAATAAGAGATTTCGTTATATATGGCCTTAAAAATGCAAGAGTAACTAACTTAGCAAAAGTTGTGCATAAAAACCGAATTTGTCAAGTAAATAATCGAATGTCAAAATGAGGCGCTGTTTCAAAATATGTTTTGTCCGTGTGAAGTGGTGTTTCAGAACATAGTCTGTTCACCTGTTAGCAAAATAACAATTTCTTATGATCTGTCTGTGGCGGCAAACTGTACGATTATTTAAATAATGGCCTGTTTCACCACCTTCTGATAAGTAAGGTAAGTATCTACAACTTTTGTCTTTGTCATTTGAGATAATCCGAAATCCGACACTTATCTGGTGGTGAAACAGGCCATTAGTAATTTAAACAAAATTGTTTTAATATTGTTGCACAAGCATGGAGCAAGGAGTCCTAGTAGGAAATCATTCAGTTGGCTCAAGAAAAAAAGACACAAAACACCAAAACAAAGAGGCGAGGAATATTTAAATAATCGTTTTATTGTTTCTTTGTACTATTATACGACTCTAACTGTATTTTATCGGCAGTTACAAGATTCTGGCTACAATATGAATTTAAATTTTGTTTCAGTTATGAAATAAAGGAACCTGAACTGAACAATTTTGTCATTCATAATTCCATGCATTCATAATAACTCAAGATTTAATATATGTTGTGCTATATATAAATTTGATTTAATACAGTGAAAACACTATTTTATGCATACTCTGTGCATAAAATATAGACCATAAGCGAACTGTATTTTATCGGCAGTTTTAAGATTCTGGCTACAATATGAATTTAAATTTTGTTTCAGTTATGAAATAAAGGAACCTGAACTGAACAATTTTGTCATTCATAATTCCATGCATTCATAATAACTCAAGATTTAATATATGTTGTGCTATATATAAATTTGATTTAATACAATGAAAACACTATTTTATGCATACTCTGTGCATAAAATATAGACCATAACCTTTTTTTTATTTTTTAGTACTTATTATTGGACAAAATATGAATCATTTCTTTGTACATAATATGATTTGAAAATAAACCAGTGTTTCAAAATGTATTGTGTCCATACAAATGGTTCAAAACATATTTTGTCTAATATTTATGCTTAATTAACTTAATAAAAAACTATAGAACACTATTTGTATTTTTATTTAGACATGCTATATTATGCTTTATATTTAGCATGGTAAATTTATTTCTACATATAATTTTAAGAAAAAGTCATAAATTAAAAACGGCTATTTTTGAAAAATACACATTTTTGGACAAAATGAGTTTTGAAAAAACGCTCCTCATATATACTTAATATTTAATATATATTTTTTGTAAATACATACTATAAAATATAAAAATATAATAATAATCACTATGACGATACTATATGATTTAAATACAAGCTTTTTTTATTTTTATTATATAATAGCAGTAGTGATTTTTTTAAATTTTCATTACTAAATAAGTATACCTACTTCTCTCGTAAGGACGCGTTCTTTATATTAAAATAGAATTTTATTTATATTTAAGTAAATACAATAAATACATCTTGTTCTATGATTTATTTTGAAATTAATAATTAATCATTTTGATAAGGAACATTTAATTGTATAGTTTGTATTTCAACAGTTTTAAATTTTATAATTTCTTAAATTCTTATTTTTACAAGATTTGTGACACTTGTGACTTTAAAAAATATATTCTCTATAGATTGAAAAATATAATCTTATATTTATTAGGTATACAATCTTTATATAAAAAATGGTGCTTTACAATGCATACAAAATATTTATTTGGCAAGAGATCCATAACCGTAATACTAATTAGGTACCTATTTTATGTACCTACTGTATAAATAATTAACTTACATAAAAATGGTAATACACAATAATACAATAATTTATACTAACAGCACTTTACAAATACTATGTTTATTGAGACTTGCGCTACACTCACTCCGGTAGATTTAATCGTTGTGGAAAATCGGCTCCCTATATTAAAGCTAAGTGTATTGTCAAAACAAAACATTATTTCTTACGAGGTAGCCATGCCCATTTGAAAATATCCCATCCATTCTCAGTCAGTGTAGCTGCAATACCAAATACTTACCTATACTTAAAGGATAATAATAACAAGGATTTATCTTAGGATATTGAAGAGATTCTAGACATCCTTGTGTATTATTTTCCTTTTGGCATCCTGGTGACTAGGTATGGTTCAGAGGTAGTGTTCCGATGACGTAAGTATAGGTAAGTAGGTCGGGTTAGGGTTGTCCACATTCAATTTTATTAATATTTTTTGATGGTCAACTCGACCGCACGTACAAAGTACAGTCATAATTACAGTCGCAGATAGGTTGGGTTGAGGTATAAAAAGTACAGTACAGGTATAAAAAGAAAGAGATAGCAAATCTCATTTTCGTTTAGAGACGTATTATCTCTTGTGTTCAGGAGAAAGAGACGGCTATTGGTGACATTTAAAAAATTATCTCGTGGGAACGCCGTATTACCCAACGTGTTTTAGTTGTTTAAAACTAGCGGGTGTAAACTCTCTTAGAAGAAAAATTATACCTACGGGGGCTAATATTGCCATTGTTAAAACATTCTGATAATGACTGTACATTTTTTAAGCATTGCAACACTAACTTTTCTAAGGTCATATTCAAGAAGGTATTCTTTATGTAGATACTGGAGTCTGCGCCTGAAACATTGTTATTAAAGACAGTCATTCAGCTGGGCTATTTTTTCTCTCTAGTTTTTCTTTACCTCATACACTTTATTTGAGTATGTGAGTAAGTTAGACGACCTCCCTTGTGCAGTGGTGAGCGCTGTGGTCTTATAAGTGGGAGATCCCGGGTTCGATTCCCGGCAGGGGCAATTTGGGATTTATATTTAACTAGCGGTCCGCCCCGGCTTCGCCCGTGGTACATAATATAATATAGCCTATAGCACTCAAGGATCACGTACATATCCAACGGTGAAAGAATTCTTGAAATCGGTCCAGTAGTTTCCGAGATTAGCGCGTTCAAACAAACAAACTCTTCCGCTTTATTATATTAGTATAGATTTCTAAATTGTCTCCGGTCTGGTTTGGTGGGAGGCTTTAGCCGTGGCTAGTTACCACCCTACCGGCAAAGCCTTTGTACATAACATGCTGTTTTTAATTTATACAATATACTTACCTATTTTATTGATTACATTTTTTTGTTTTATTTTATAGTCAAAATTCAAAGAATACCTAATTTTGCTCTTTGAAACAAGTATAAATTAAAAATTTAAAAACTCCCGACATTCGCCATTTAGTAGCGGTGGCCATCTTTGACTATTCTACTAGTCAAACCCTTTCATTTGATACCCATATTAAGGGAGTTGTGAAAAAATATGTAATCCGCCATTTTGTAGCGGCGGCCATCTTGGACCGATTTTCATCATACATATAACATAGCTACACACTCTCGACTAATTCACCTTTCAAACAAAAAAAAACCGCATTCAAATCGGTCCACCCGTTTGAGCGCTACAGGGGAACAGATAGACAGACACACACACACACACACACAGACACGTCAAACTTATAACACCCGTCGTTTTTGCGTCGGGGGTTAAAACTGAAAAACCTTCTACGCGACAACGTAGGTCACGTGAAGGGTCAGCTACTGCTTGATATTTTCACGTGGCATCGCATTATGTCGCATTCTCGCTTTTGTCCTTAACGTAAGACTCCCCGTGAGGCGGTGTTTTTAACCCGCGACGCAAAAACGACGGGGTGTTATAAGTTTGACGTGTCTGTGTATGTGTGTGTGTCTGTCTGTTCCCCTGTAGCGCTCAAACGGCTGAACCGATTTGAATGCGGTTTTATTTGTTTGAAAGGTGAATTAATCGAGAGTGTTGTTAGCCATGTTTGATGAAAATCGATCCAAGATGGCCGCCGCTACAAAATGGCGGATTACATATTTTGTCACAACTCCCTTAATATGGGTATCAAATGAAAGGGCTTGACTAGTAGAATAGCATTATGCAAATCCAAGATGGCTGCCGCCACAAAATAGCCAATGTCGGGGTTTTTTTTAATTTTTAATTTATACTTGTGTCTGTTTAGTTCTAGGACTAGCACTGCCTTGCAGCTTTATTACAAATCAAATCAAATAAACTTTATTCAAAATTGGTACACTGTACACTTTTTGAACGTCAATTTAGGAGCAGGCAATGGTGATAATTACTTACGGAAACTTAAAACTAAAACTTTACAGGACTGCCAGGTACTGTAATAAAACTGTATCCAAATTGTATACTGCAATAAAGCGTCTTCCTCTTTAACTGACTTCTAAAAATGGTGGAGGTTTCGGCGTATTTTTGTTGTAGTGTAGCGTGCACCGGTTCACAGCATGACGTCGGACGTCAGCTCCGACCGGCGTCAGTCGCGCAGCGGCAGCGTCACCAGCTGCGAGCGGCGCGCCTCGTGCGAGCGCGATATGCTGTTGCCGCGGGTGCGGTTCAGTATCTGCAATTACAGATCGAAGGTCGTCATCATCGTCATCATCATCATCATCATCATCATCATCATCATCATCATCATCATCACCATCCTATTATCCGCCCACTACACCACACAGGTCTCCTCTCAGCTCTCAGGGTGAGAAGAAGTATTACCATAGCAACAGAATGCGACCTCCTCGCGTGAGTAGAACTGAGGAGGTCCGAGTGTCCGGTGGAGTCGGACCGCGACCGCGCGGTGCCGCGGACGTGCCGCCTGCGCTGCGTGACGCACCAAAACCATCGGTATGGAGGCACCCGTCTGAAAATAAATATCATTTAACAGTTACTTTCAAAGAACCGACTTCGAACGCTGCTACAAAGTATGAAAATAATCAGCAGGTACTACAAAGTATGGAAATAATACATAAAAATAAAAAATATTGTAACGCGCCGAATTGAGAACCTCGGAAGTCGGTTAAAAATATGTTATTTATATTTGCACTATCGACCTATGTACTTTCGCGCGTAGTGTTCCTAATTTGGTAACCACTAAAATATGATAAGTACCTATATCTATTTATATCATGTTTTAGTCGTTACAGACGGTTGTATAGTCATACCTATTGTATGAAAATCCCAAAATATATTAACTTTTGTTGAGGTAACATTAGCTGCTAACTGCTTGCATGGTTTGAACCATGGCTTCAACTACACGTATTTTTATGAGATTCAGCAGTAATTTTTTTCTTGTCACTTATATCCCTTTTTATGCTCAGAGTAACAGATATTATAATTTACACCTTGAAGGAAAACTTTGTGACATAAAGCAGCTTAGATCATCATCGATCAATCAATTGACTAGTGGCTAGATAAATTGGTTAATATCTGATGTTGGAACAGGAAAAACATGTTGGGGGTATTTTAATTTTTAATTTACTCTTGTAACGTAACTTGTTGAAACTTACTTTAGACTGGCGTAGATGTGCGGTGAGAACATGCAGCATATGAGCGGGTTTGCGGCGGAGTTGAGTGGCGCGAGGCTCTGTATGAACGTCGCGATGGCGATGTTCATCTGCGTCATAGTTGAAACTTACTTTAGACTGGCGTAGATGTGCGGTGAGAACATGCAGCATATGAGCGGGTTTGCGGCGGAGTTGAGCGGCGCGAGGCTCTGTATGAACGTCGCGATGGCGATGTTCATCTGCGTCATAGTTGAAACTTACTTTAGACTGGCGTAGATGTGCGGTGAGAACATGCAACATATGAGAGGGTTTGCGGCGGAGTTGATCGGCGCGAGGCTCTGTATGAACGTCGCGATGGCGATGTTCATCTGCGTCATAGTTGAAACTTACTTTAGACTGGCGTAGATGTGCGGTGAGAACATGCAGCATATGAGCGGGTTTGCGGCGGAGTTGAGCGGCGCGAGGCTCTGTATGAACGTCGCGATGGCGATGTTCATCTGCGTCATCGGAATCTGATTGTACACTTGCAGCAGGTCGAACACAATGTAGGGTGACCAGCAGAGCACGAACACTGGAAATAGGAAAATATTCAATTACCCTCACTATGCATTTTTAACAGATTTAAAGAAGGTTATGTAATCGACGTATGTATGTATATATGTATTAGTACTCGTATGTATTAGTGACATATGACCTGGGTACATTTATGTGTGTGACTTCATACGTAAGACTATCAAAGTAGGTGTGTTATACTATATTTACTAAAACCTTCTTGAAAGTATCTATGTAGATTGCGATAATGAAAAATCAGTTTTTTGGTTTTTGAAATAATCGCCAACATACATACATACGGTTCAAACACAAAACCTCCTTTTTTTGAAGGTGGTTAAAAATGCTAAAGTTAATTAAACATTTGGACACGCATGGCACTGAATCAGGTTGGCAGACGTTACTTAATTAGCTTTTAGATACATTTCAATAATCAAAAAAATATGTAAATAGGTCGGAAAATAATTGGGGCGAAATGAAATCTACATAAATAATAATATTATCACCACATTGCATGTGCTGCAAATTTTTTCACCGACGCAGGCGTTGAAATTAGCGAAAAGAAGCGTAATAAACATGCTGTCGAAATAGCAAATGTGTGTAATGTACCATCATCGTTTGGCAATTGTACAGTTGGGTAAAAAATGCTTTAAGTGCCGCTTGAGCTACACATGCCAATAGTTAAGCATTGCTCAATGCTGAACATGCAATTAATCACGTTATCAGTACCCACAAAGAGCCCACAAGAGCCATTCATGGCGAACGGACACGCTATATATCACCCATTGCTGTCATGCAGTTTAAAATTCGAATACCAATGTGCGACAATATAATGGCGGAGACAATCACAATTTTCAAAGGATTAGCCCAACTGTACGATTGTTAAGCTGTGGTCCTAGTCAGGAAGTTGAGGTTAACGTCTACGAAATCTATAAATACTTGATCTTGAACCGGATTGAGGCCGGTCGTTTTATAAAATGTTGCTGCCAGAATGTTATTCGCTAATTCCGTTACATCAGGCCGTTTGATATCTGACAGACTGATAAAATATTTTTATTTTTAGTGTGTTATTTCAATCTGTCATAACATGGTTTACAGATGATTCTTTTTTAATTTATTTGTGCTACGTTACGTAACGCAGCTACGCACGTTAACGTTAGCTTATCTACCTAGCTTAGAAAAAAGATGAAGAATGGAATTTTCAGGTCCATACACACCTAAAACATGGAGCGCAAAAACCACACCGCAAGCTAAACTGCTAACTAGATAGCTAAGCTAAACTAGCTTAGCTCAACTAGCTTCGGCACTGTGAAGCTAGATTATGTCCTGACTTAACTACTTTTTATCGTGAAAAAATCCACAGTTCCCGACGATTTTGAAAAATCGAAATTTGCTATAGCAATCTATAGCTGCAGCTAATCTAGGCTAGGTAGATTACTATAGCAAACTTACTTGAAAATAGGTATAAAGGTTGGAAAAGGGAGTAGAATCGGGAACCGGAAATCCACGATTACCTACCTCGGGATTTGTGAAAAACGGAAATTCACGCGGGCGAATCCGCGGGCAAAAGCTATAGTAATTGTATATTTTTATTCGATACATCTATCTATAATATAACTAGCTGATCCCCGCAACTTCGTTCGCGTAGATATAGGTTTTTATATACTTAGGATCGGATCGGATCCCATAATTCTTTTATGTACCTAAACTAAATGTAGCCTAAGTTACTCCTTATAACATTGAAAGTTCAATTAAAATCGATCCAGCCGTTTCGGAGATTAGCTGGAACAAATATACAGACCGACAAACATAAATTTAAACGCACACCAGTTTAAAATAAGCCGCACGTTCAAAGATCCGGGTCCCAAGTTATTTGAACCCAATACTGAGGGTTGTAATGTCTGTCATTTCTGAACTAACAAACCTATGACCTTGAAATATATACGGGACAATATATAAAGTATTATCTTTCTAACAAAAAAAGAATGTGTGAAATCGAACAACGCGTTAATGAATTACAGCTAAATACACATTTTAACTTTCATCCCCTCTCCCAAGGGAACCGTGCTGAATTTCGGGATAAAAAGTATCCTATGTCCTACCTCGGAGTATAAACTCAAGTTGTACCAAGTTTCATTCGAATCCGTTCAGTAGTTTCGGCGTGATGCGCGGCCAAGATACAGACAGACAGACAGACAGACAGACAAAAATGAAAAAAATTACAGTTTTGGCTTCAGTATCGATTATAGAGTGCCCTCCAATAAAAAAATTCAAAATATATTCAATGTACAGAATTGGATCTGTTACAGTTTTATTATATCTATAATATAATAAAACTGTAACAGATCCAATTCTGTACATTGAAGATATTTTGAAAATTTTTGTTGGAGGGCATTCTATAATCGATACTGAAGCCAAAACTGCAATTTGTTTCATTTTTGTCTGTCTGTCTGTCTGTCTGTCTGTCTGTCTGTCTGTCTGTCTGTATCTTGGCCGCGCATCACGCTGAAACTACTGAACGGATTCGAATGAAACTTGGTACGATTTGAGTTTATACTCCGAGGTAGGTTATAGGATACTTTTTATCCCGAAATCCAGCATGGTTCCCTTGGGAGAGGGGATGAAAGTTAAAACGTGTATTTAGCTGTAATTCATTAACACGTTATTCGATTTCACTCATTCTTTTTTTGTTAGAAAGGTAGTACTTTAAGTATTGTCCCGTAAATATTTCAAGGTCATAGGTTTTTTAGTTTAGAAATAACAGGCATTTATTGGGTTCCGATAACTTGGGACCCGGATCTTTGTACGTACGGCGTATTTTAAACTGGCGTGCGTTTAAATTTATGTTTGTCGTTCTGTCTATTTGTTCCAGCTAATCTCCGAAATGGCTGGATCGATTTTAATGGAACTTTTAATGTTAGGAGTAACTTAAGCTACATTTAGTTAGTAGTACATAAAAGAATTATGGGATCCGATCAGATCCTATATAAAAACCTATATCTACGCGAACGAAGTTGCGGGGGTCAGCTAGTTATAGATAAAACTGTAACAGATCCAATTCTGTACATTGAAGATATTTTGAAAATTTTTATTGGAGGGCATTCTATAATCGATACTGAAGCCAAAACTGCAATTTGTTTCATTTTTGTCTGTCTGTCTGTCTGTCTTTCTGTCTGTCTGTCTGTCTGTATCTTGGCCGCGCATCACGCCGAAACTACTGAACGGATTCGAATGAAACTTGGTACGATTTGAGTTTATACTCCGAGGTAGGACATAGGATACCTTTTATCCCGAAATTCAGCACGGTTCCCTTGGGAGAGGGGAAGAAAGTTAAAACGTGTATTTAGCTGTAATTCATTAACGCGTAGTTCGATTTAACTCATTTTTTTTTGTTAGAAAGGTAGTACTTTAGGTATTGTCCCGTAAATATTTCAAGGTCATAGGTTTTTTAGTTCAGAAATGACAGACATTACAACCCTCAGTATTGGGTTCAAATAACTTGAGACCCGGATCTTTGAACGTACGGCTTATTCTAAACTGGTGTGCGTTTAAATTTATGTTTGTTGGTCTGTCTATTTGTTCCAACTAATCTCCAAAACGGCTGGATCGATTTTAACGGAACTTTCAATGGCAGATAGGTGACGTTATAAGGAGTAACGTAGGCTACATTTATTTTAAGTACATAAAAGAATTATGGGATCCAATCCGATCCTATATAAAACCTATAAACACGCGAACGAAGTCGCGGGGGTCAGCTAGTAGTTAATAAAGTGCACTAAGTGATCGTTGTACCTACAGCTCTTTAGCGATTCGTAAACAAGTTATTCGAAATAGAATCACGTAATTACACAACTCACCGAAAACAATAACAAAAGTCATTTTGACGCTTTTGATTTTGGCTCTCGGTATCAGTCCTCTAGAGCTGGCGCGTCGGGAATCTGGGTCGCATTCCACCTGCCCTGGAAACACAGAACAGAACAAGTATAAATTAAAAATTTAAAAACCCCCGACATTCGCCATTTTGTGGCCGCAGCCATCTTGGATTTGCATAATGCTATTTTACTAGTCAAGCCCTTTCATTTGATACCCATATTAAGGGAGTTGTGAAAAAATATGTAATCCGCCATTTTGTAGCGGCGGCCATCTTGGATCGATTTTCATCAAATATAGCTAACAGCACTCTCGACTAATTCACCTTTCAAAGAAAAAAAACCGCATCAAATCGGCTCAGCCGTTTGAGCTCTACAGGGGAACAGACACACACACACACACACATACACAGACACGTTAAACTTATAACACCCCGTCGTTTTTGCGTCGGGGGTTAAAAACGTTCATTTTAAAGGTTTTCATAATATAATTCTTCGAATACAATAAGGGAATATTATTTTATTTGCTTAAAACAATTTTTTTACAAATACTTACTTAAAAATAAAAATTACAAATCAAAAAAAAAACCAAATCAAATTTGAAGACCTGTTATCCCGTCTCGTAGAGTCCAGGTGACCGGAGGGTTGGCAGTTACCTCGGTCAGCGTATAATTAGTCTGGCCATTCAACGAGGTAACGCAGCCTGCGTTCTGGGCACCTTGCTTCGTTACAGTGGTTTGGATGATTTTTTTGATTTGTAATTTTTATTTTTAAGTAATTACCTATAGTATTTGTAAAAAAAGTGTTTTAAGCAAATAAAATAAAAACACCTTATTGTATTTTTAAAAAAAATCTTCGAATTGCTATTAACATATCGGAACACATTCCCGCGGCTCACTCAATGTTTTCCCACTACCTGGATGGTATGGTATAAGGCCCTTTAACGTCCCACTACTGGGCAAAGGCCTTCTCTCTTATAGGAGAGAGGGATTTAGGTAGAGCTTAGACCCGCCAATGCTCCAATGCGGGATTTGTGCGCTTTGTCAACGATAGTGATAATTAACTGAACCAAGGGTTAACGTGCTCTGCGAGGATAATGATATTAATAACAGACTTTTACAATATGATCCCACACACACTTTTTCTGTCGATTTGTCAGTCTTTTTGTTCAAGCTAATCTTCTAAAAGCGCGCTTTATTGGTGTCATTTCTTTTAACATAACAACATTTTATCTTAACAAAGTTATTTATATTCTGAACTTTCGCGAAATGTAACTTTTGTTTCAAACTAACTACCTACCAGATGTTGTGTTGTATATAAATCTTGTGACCCTCTTTGCTCTCTGTGGATCCTCTACGGGCACGGGGCATACATACTTCACGTTACTTTTGGGTATGAAAAACTTAGAAACTACACATGAATTATTATATTTGTGATTCTACCACTTTTCCTACAGAAAACTGATTTGTGACTTTTCCAATAATAATTGAAGTACTTGCTACCTATATTTTTTTCGAACGTTGAGAATTGGCAACAAATTTGATTGGATCAAAGATCACAATCAAAAGAATCTCTAGTGTATTATTGACGCTATTTAAATATCTATGTACAAGAATGGTCATATATAATTTTTTTTTAAATAAATAAATACTCATAAATAAATAAATAAAATTCTTCAATGAAATTCTTCTTAAAATCAGCATACACATTCATATTGTCACCATAATATTATGATCTCGCAGCAGACAGCAGTAGATACTTACCTAGGTATAACGGGCAGAAAAAAGAAGTCAACTTACTGGCTCTCATTTTCCTTTACTTACGTACTGTTCATAGACTGGTTCATGGTTTACTTTTTACTTCTGGATAATATCAACAACATGACTGCATAGCAAGCAGCAATGGCTTAGCTGGACAACACGAAGATAATGGTTCACACTAGTATCATTAAAAAAAAAGGAGTTTGACCAATTTACCGGTTCTCATTTTCCCTCTTTTATTGTTCATAGGCGGGCTAATGACAACAGCTTTGCTCTTCATCCATATAGTCAGCACTATGACAGCGTAGCAGGCAGCAATGGCTAGCGCGAGCAGCACGAATACCATGTTAAACACTGCTATCAAAAAAAAAGAAAAAAGAAACTTTGCCACTTTACCGGTTCTCATTTTCCCTCTCTTATTGTTCATGGGTGGGCTCATGACGACCGCCTTGCTCTTCGTCCATATAGTCAGCACTATGACAGCGTAGCAGGCAGCAATGGCTAGCGCGGGCAGCACGAAGATCATGTTAAACACTGCTATTAAAAAAGAAAAAATAAACTTTGCCACTTTACCGGTTCTCAGTTTCCCTCTCTTATTGTTCATGGGTGGGCTCATGACGACCGCCTTGCTCTTCGTCCATATAGTCAGCACTATGACAGCGTAGCAGGCAGCAATGGCTAGCGCGGGCAGCACGAAGATCATGATTGACACTAAAGTCATCCAGATCTGCCACCCGCGCGCAGTCCCCAATTCTATCCAGCATTGGAGCTGTCCTGAAATAAGATAAAAATTATATTTTGGACATTGCTCAGGTAACGCTATCTGAACTTACGTATCCACTAGAGGTAGAGAAGCTGCTTCAAACTGCCTCAACCTAAACCATTTCGCGCCTTGAGGCAAAATGTGGCTTAAAGTACCTACCTACTTATCCAATGTAACCAAATTGGGTCGGAATGATTGTAAGAACTAAAGTCGGTCATTTTTAACCCCCGACGCAAAAACGACGGGGTGTTATAAGTTTGACGTGTCTGTGTGTGTGTGTGTGTCTGTTCTCCTGTGGCGCTCAAACGGGTGGACCAATTTGAATGCGGTTTTTTTTGTTTGAAAGGTGAATTTTTCGAGAGTGTTGTTAGCTATCTTTGAAGAAAATCGGTCCAAGATGGCCGCCGCTACAAAATGGCGGATCACATATTTTTTCACAACTCTCTTAATATGGGTATCAAATGAAAGGGCTTGACTAGTAGAATAGCACTATTGCAAATCCAAGATGGCCGCTGCCAACAAATGGCGAATGTCGGGGGTTTTTTAAATTTTTAATTTATACTTGTTTCCTTAGTACTTATCTCAGAAGACATACTCTATAGGAAGGAAATTAGTGCTCCCCGCCAAATTGAGCAAACACAAAAAAAACCAAATGAATAGCCTTACTTTTGTCGAAGCAATTCAAGCCATTTTCGACCTACTGTTACTTCGTAGTGGATACGACTAGGAACCAGTATGCCTAGTCTCAGTTTGAGTAGCTCAAAAACTTTACTAAATACTACTAATCGAAGCAGGCTTATTTTAAGGTTTGAGTTCGCCAATACATTCAGCATTCGTTTACAGCCGGCGCCCCAAGCAGAAATGTTGTAAAATAAATATTCGAAGTATTGAATTATACGATTTTAAAATAAGAGTCTTTGGGTTCATTTTGCATTACATATTACGGTTTTTTGAAACGTTTTTTGAAACGTATTTGGTAAAGTTTTGGAGGTGTTCAAACTGAGACTAGGCATACTGATATAATATGAGAAAGAAAAAAATTCTGAAATAAATTAAATTTTCGACAACTATTATAAAAACTTACCTTGTACTTCTTTTATTTCGTACAGTATTAGAATGGGGATAGAGAACACGATGCTTATAATCCAGGCTGCAACGATGAGGGCTCTTGCTCGAATCCCTGAAAAAAAAACACAAGGGGAATGAGAAATAAGGCCTCCCCCACACAGGTGCGTTTTATCGAACGATAAAATAGCAATACGATATTGCTATACCGCAGGAATCTACGACGCAATTACGCACCTATGTGGGGGAGGCTTATAATATGTTCATTCAAATAGAACTTCACAGTCTTTTTCAACCGCATCCCGAAAAAAAAAACAATCAAGAATCTCGGAGTTTGTGGTGTAAAGAAGAAAAATTATGTTTATGCGTTTAAATAAATAACAAAATAACTATATATAATAATAGTTTAAAAAAATACAGAGGAAGTCACGGACTTAAGCAGCAAGTTTGTAGGTATCGTGTGAAAACCGAATGCGTAAAATGCGAACTAACAATTAGTATAAATTAAAAATATAAAAAACCCCCGGCATTCGCCATTTTGTGGTGGCGGCCATCTTGGATTTGCATAGTGCTATTCTACTAGTCAAACTATTTAATTTGATACCCATATTGAGGGAGTTGTGAAAAAATATGTAATCCGCCATTTTGTGGCGTGGCCGACGCCACAAAATGGCCGACCGACCGTTCTTGGACCAATTTTCATCAAACATAGCTAAGAACACTCCCGACTAATTCACCTTTCAAACAAAAAAACCGCATTGCACACAGACACACACACACACACACACACACAGATACGTCAAACTTATTACACCCCGTCGTTTTGCGTCGGGGGTTAAAAAGAAAAACAAAACATTTACTTAATTAACCATCGCACGCTTTAGACGAATCGATAGACACCTCATTAATTAAAATCCATCCAGCCGTTGCGTTGGGTTGTTTTGAGGGTATAAAAAATCTCACATTCATATACATACCCAGATACGCGTAAATACATACCGTGTTTGTTATCGTGCAGTGGGGAAAAAGACGTAAAAATATAATATTTATCTGCAAACATACCAACCTAGTAAGAGGCTTAACGCCACGAGGCTCTTGCAGTGGCTTTGTTCACCTCCCATTCGGGATAAAAGCTATTCTATGTCTATTTGGGATTTGCACTACGTGAGATGAGGTTTCGTGTAGAGATTGATATCGTAAATTAACTAAACATTTTGTTTATGTACCTATAATATTTAAAAAATATAAATATCATTGCTTTCTATCAGGCATGATATAAAGCAATGATGATAGATTATCGTCCAGGTTGACGATGATTTTGTCATCAACCACAAGCCGCAAAAAGTCATCTCGTATAAGAAAACACCTTACACTTGGCACCTTATACAAGTACGAAAATGTATTTTAATTAGAGATACTGTTCGCCGTTAGCTTTGTATTGATTCTAAGTATCTCTTCGTCTTTATTCTATCTTTATATAAAAAGCCTTGTTGTAAATTTAATGTTGCTCAAACTTTGTCTCTTCCGCGTTTTAATACGGTCTGAACGTCATACTTATTTTATGATCTTTGTGTCTTGAGTAGGTAATGGAGTTCGTGTAATTAAAACTTTTCCGGGCGCTATAATTTAATTAAGATTATCATTTAGGATAATTAACTAAACACGCACATATGCACAATATACTTACGCTTTCATTACCTGTTCGTAATTTTAAAGTGGGACTCCTCGAAGAGGATTTAACCAGTTTTCAATCACGCTATAATTATTATGTAAAAGTATAAGACATATATTTACTATATATGTATTATATCGCAGAGTGAGTTTATAAAATGAGTACAACTTACAACTTCTAGAAAAATTCATAGGGTTGGTGATGGCATCGCACCTGTCGATGCTCAGGGCGACCAGCACGTATGTCGACGCGTACATCACTACCGCCTGTTGAGGAGAACGTGTCAAATTATTACAATGTCTAAACAAAAAGTTGAAGTATACCTAGTTAGAGCCGCCGCAACGATCCCCGCAGCGATACCGCAGAAGCAACGCACGCGCCGTGTGGAATCCTCCTTACATAATAATTTAAACGATAAGGGCGTTTGTGCACTTATTCGTTTTCGATTCGTTTTCGTGTTTCGTGAAAACACGATTCGACATAGGTTCCTTATAACTGTATGGGCGCTTGTGCACTTACTCGTTTTCGATTCGTTTTCGTGTTTATATATTCGTGAATTCTTCACATCGAATCGTTTTAAAATAAGGACGCGAGTGGAATGGTGTGTGGAAAGAGGGCAGAGATGAGTCCTGATGTTGTGAGGTATTTGGAAAACATAGGTATTTGCATTTCTTGAATTCCAACAAAACATGATTCAAAGCAGTTGATTATTATTAAAAGTTAATACCTACTTAGTTTGGCATTAAAATAAATCGTTTGTTTCATTCAAATTAGTTTTACTTCGAGTAAAATACCTAAATATTGTAGTATAATCAAAATTTCCATACCTGTGGTTGGTAGTCAAAAACTATCAGCAAAATATGAACATTTCATAAAAAATATCATTTCTGATACTTAGTTGTTACTGTTTTCTTACAAGACCGTAATGTCCACTTGGGATGTTCACAAAATATATGACGTATGCTTAGATAATTTTGATACTAACCGTACCGTGTGAAATATTCATAATCACTTACCTTAGTGTTACTGCCAGCATTTTTTCTGGAGTTATGCATTCTCTAAAACGTGTGTCTTGCCGAGGAATCTTTTTTTTATATGACACAATATGAAATCGAAAGTAGCAACATTCTTTCGATAGTAATTATAAAAAGTTTTTTCATGATGTCATGTCATGTCATTAAGTGATGATCGCCTACGAATGTATAAGAGAAGTGCGAAAAGCTGACGACGATTAAATGCAGCACACATTATGAACACGGTTTTATCTACGAAATGCTTAAAACGTATAGTGAAATCACGATTAAGTGCACAAATGTCATTCGTGAATTTCGTATACGTTTTTATGATGTTCATTAAAAAAACGAACACGAATCGAAAACGAATCGAAAACGAGTAAGTGCACAAACGCCCTAAGGCAGTATGAAGCCTACCGTCCAATGGGTCGTCGAAGTCGACTTTTATAAAGATTTATATTCTGTGCGCCAGCGAATCCAGCTCATTCGCGAACCGTGAGTAGGTAATCTTAAAGGTAATTTAATATACATATAAAACCTGTGTATAAAACAAACTCAAGAACGGCTGGACCGATTTTCATAGTTTTTAATTTGTTGTATTTGTTTCCATCCCAAATAGCAGAATAACTATTAAAAACATTGGATAATTGATGAAAAAATAAAATAAACAAAATGTTCATGGGTTTCGTAACTGTCAAAGATTTAATGTTCATCCCGTCGATACGGTAAACTCTCTCACCCGTACCTACATAATATGTAAGTATATGATTTTTCTGTACGTGTGTTTGTCACCTAACTCTTCCTAAATGGCTGGACCGATTTTATGTGTATATTTCAATGGGTTCCTGGATGGTTTAAAAACTTTTTATACTCTAGATTTTCTCGAACTTTTTATGAATACTCGTGTGACGTCATTCATCTCAGTCGCCGTACCTGCAGGAATTTGATGAATTTGCACAGGAACTCGCCCGCCAGCCACGCTATGGTGATCTTCTGGACGATGTCAACGAACACGTATATCAGACCCACGAATAAATCTGTAAGAAAATACATAGAGTAATTTATTATTAAGTATTTGATTAAAATTGTGAATTTGTGAACGTGTTTTGTTATTCCAGTGATCACTTAAATTATTAGTAACAAAGGAATGCTAAGATACGCGTAGGAAAGACTAGAATTATTAGTAGGTAGGTACAAATTAACGTTTAAAGACAAGATCATACATATCTACATTTATTTTCACTTCTAAGCCACGTTAAGGTTGTGCCTATAAAGCCTATTTCCGTGCAGCTTAGACTTATACCCACGCGCGGGGTTTAGCGTGATCTTCAATTTTATTTTTTTCCTAAGTAAACATTTTTGTTTGAAAAAGTTTTCCATTTATATAGTGTCCTGTATTAAGAAACTTTGAGGCAGTCAATCGGAACAGATCTATTCTCACGGAATAGGAATATTTTACAAGTGTAATTTAAAAATTAAAAAAACCCCTGATATTCGCCATTTTTTGACGGCGGCCATCTTGGATTTGCATAGTGCTATAATTGTACTAGTCAAGTCCTTTCATTCGATACCCATATTAAGGGAGTTGTGAAAAAATATGTAATCCACCATTTTGTAGCGGCGGCCATCTTGGACCGATTTTCATCAAACATAGCTAAGAACACTCTCGACTAATTCACGCACGCATGCAAACATGCACGCACGCTGGCACGCACGCACGCATGAATGCACACACACACACACAGACACGTCAGTCTAATAACACCCCGTTGTTTCTGCGTCGGGGGTTAAAAAGCGCAATGATTAGAATAGAAAAAATCTGTAAAAGAAAATATTTTTATTGCGTGAATACTTAGTATAAAATTGCCATTGTGAAGACAGTAGGTAACCATTTCGAAAGACGTAAATTTTTGACGTAAAACTCGTAAATCATACTGAGATTCCAGAGTTGTGTCTAGACTGAAAAATTTTGTCATACCTTCGCGTTATGTTTTGATTGAGCGTTCGGCCTTTCAATTATTGTGAGTTCACCGAAATAATTTCGAAATAGGGTCGAGTTAAAATATGTTTTTCTGTGCGGTGTACATAAATAATGAATTCTATTTTTGTGAAGTTTAAAATAAATAATTTGGACAGAGCAGAATATAGAGCAAAGTAATGTATTGTTTTAACCTCTTTTGTTCATTTATATAGTAATCAGGAACATAATACCTAATTAATATTCTTCCTTTATTTTAGTCTTATTAAAAGTGCTTTTCATTAACTAGTACCTACATACTACTTTCATTCACAATCCTTACTAATATTATAAATGCGAAAGTAACTCTGTCTGTTACGCTTTTACGCTAAAACTACTGTACCAATTTAAATGAAATTTGGTGTACAAATACTCTAGAGCCTGAGAAAGGACTTAAGCTACTTTTTTTCGACCGATTTTCGTAATTTTTTTTTAATCCATAGAAAAACATTGCGACACTGTCCTATAAAAAAATTGGATTCCGACTTCTCAACCCTGATGCTGTAGGGGACCTGACCCCCAAAACTAATGGGATTTAGGAACTGTCGGTTATTTAAATTGATTGGGGGTACCAATTAAAGACTTTATCTTTAAATGAGCTCCAGTAGGTAAATATCCAACTCCTCAACCCTGATGCTGTAAGGAATTGCATTCCGAAATCGTGGGGATCCCACGGGATTTTTCAGTTTTGGGGATGGGTTACTACAGATAGGCTACTTTGTGTTCTGGAAAATCAAAAGTTCCCAGGGGATTTTTAAAAACCTTAATCCACACGGGCGAAGCCGTGGGCATCATCTAGTATATAACATTAATTAATATATATTAAAATTCATCTTCTATACATGTAATAAAATTGTAGACTAGCCGTATCTGACATCTGTACATTAAAGATTTTTGCAAAATAATAACTTGGGTAGGTATGTTACGGATAAGTAATAGAACGTAAAAAAGCTATTTTTGAAATTTTTGACTGTTTGTCGTCTGTTTGTCTGTATGTTTGTATGTTGGTTGCATCACACATAAACTACTGAACGGATTGAAATGAAACTTGCATGATTTAAGTTCATACTAAGGAGTAACATATAGGATACTTTTTATCCCGAAATTCAGCACGGTTACCTTGGGAGAGGGGATGAAAGTCAAAATGTGTACTTAGCTCAATTCATTAACGCGTGATCCGATTTCATTCAATCTTTTTTTGTTATAAAGGTTGTTAATCTCTGAAAGGTTGGATCAATTTTGATGGGACGTCCACTGGCGGATGTTTACATTTTTATCTACCTAAACATCCGCTAGTGAACCGTTTTAACCGTTTTTAGCAAGGTATGAGCTCAAAAGAGCTTAGGAAAAACAAAATGATTCCCACGGGATTTTTAAAAACCAATATATAAATATATATACATAAATTGTTGTAACCGCTAAACACTAAACCTTCCCGCAGTAGCATCGTGCGGAAAAAGCTGGTATTTTTTATCAAGTAGGTAATTATTATTTAAGATTATAGTAAAACAGAAACCATAAGCTTATTTCCAAGAAGTAACCACTAGAAATATAAACCATCAGCTTTTATAATATTACGTATGGGATCAAAATAAACTACAAGCGCGCATCGATAGTGAATGGCGTAAACACGAGTTATTTACAGTTGAACAAGTAGTTATAATGCGGAAAATATGGTTTGTAATAGTTTTCTCTACGTATGAGTCCTATCGCCATGAAAAATAACAACCAGATTAGCCCGAAAATAATTACGTGAAAGGCTCACTTGTTTTCTGTTTAGTGTATATTTTATATTTGCGCTGTTTTGATTCAACGCTTTACTAGAAACGTGACGTGGGTTAATTTTTTGGCAACATGATATTATGTAACTATAGTTTGTTCACAGAAATGAGCTAATATATAATTAAGCTCGATTATAATTTTCCTTCAAAAATCCTAGTTTATTACTAAACGAAAAAAGCAGTATAAAGTAAGACTAGTTAAACAGTATAAATTATGACTTTATCTCATTCATTAGGATGTTCTCATGACTAAAATATTAGTGTGGTTTTAGCTCAAACTGGCCCGAGTCCCGTCGCATCCCGCAGGGATTTTTCGTATTCACCCGGTACCGGGCTGGGGCGCGGAAGTAAACCCTCCTCACGTAGCCAATTTTTATCCGACCCGAGGGTCTAAAAACCAAATCTGCGTAAAAATTTTCTTTTTCGTTTTCCCGTTAGAATTGATACTGATTTTACTAAAACCAATATCAATTCTAACGGGAATTAGGGGCTGTCCATTAATCACGTGAGGTTCGAAAGGGGGGGGGGGAGGGCTTCGACAAAAATCACGAAATAGGTATCACAAGGGGGAGGGAGGGGTGTATAGTAAGATATCACGTGTACTTATTTTTCGTCAAACGCGTGATTTCTAAACCGAATTAATTTTCTAGAATTAAGGATTAGATTATACTTTATACCGGTACTTAAAAAAATATTATAAAATTTTTAAGATTCTTTGTAGGTACACATTACAGGTGTGTAAAAAATACACGTGATTTTGGTGGGGGGTGGGGGGATAGTCTTAAACCTCACCATGTATCACCATGGGGGAGGGAGGGGTTAAAAAATGTTAAAAAAAACATCACGTGATTAATGGACAGCCCCAATATGTGGTTTATCAATGAATAAGTCTTTCAAAATCAAGGCTATATTATTTCCCATTTTTTAAATTAATTTACCTACTTGTTAGATTATTCGATATCTAAATTAATTTATTGGTATTTGGTTACTTTGTAAGCATCACTATCACTATCACTACATATTATAAAACAAAGTCCTCCGCCGTGTCTGTATAATAAGTTTGCGATAAACTCAAAAATTACTGAACAGATTTTTATGTGGTTTTCACCAATAGACAGAGTGATTCATGAGAAAGTTTCAACAAGTCGTTATTCAACAATGTCTAACCCTACTAAAATATGTTATAAAACCATGAAATGAAACACATTAAACTGTGTCATATTATATTGCGGACACACCGTCTCATTGTCATGTAAAATGTTTCGTAATGTGCAGAAGTCTACAATATGGCGACGGTCTGGGTTAATGGGTTGTATTATAAACTTTCCATTGCCTACCTACACTATGCTTTAACTTTTACTAGCTTCTGCCCTCGGCTTCGCCCGCGTGAATTTTGCTTTTTCACAAATCCCGAGGGATTCGTGGATTTCTGGTTCCCGTTCCCGCTCCTTTTTCTAACCTCTATACTTACCTACTTGCAAGGAAGTTCGCTATAGTAATCTACCTATAGCTGTAGCTATACTTTGCGGTTTTTTCAAAATCCCGTGGAAACTGTGGATTTTTTCAGGATAAAAAGTGCAAACGCATACAGATGCATGCAACTATTGTAATAATATTTAATAAAAAATATGTGAGCGTGATTTACCTAAGAACAGTCAGCGCCATCTATGGCGTTTTTGAAAGTATATATCTATTTTAGTCCCACAGGAATACTTTTCCGGTATAAAAAGTACCCTATGTGTTTCCCATAGGAACTCTTTGATTTTTCGGAATAAAAAGTAGCCTATGTTTTAAGTCAGGGGCCAGGGCATAATCTATATCCATTCAAAATTTCAGCCAAATCGGTTTAGTAGTTGCGTCGTGATTGAGTAACAAACATCCAAACATCGAAACATCCAAACATCCACACTTTCACATTTATAATATTAGTAGGATTAGTGTGATAACTTGTTTAACACTAGCTAGTTGTATAGTAATTGTGCGTGTAATTAATGAGTAGGTTAATGAAAGGGTCAGGCTTGTTTCGCCCGCATACAACGAGATGACAAAGGCTAAGTTATCGGGTGTCATTGCCATGTCCGGTGAAATTTGACCGCTGAGGGGTAGCGTGATAGATGGCCTCAACTTTTTTGTTTGTGTTTATCCATCCAATTTAAAGGGAATATTTTAGGGATTCCGTAAAGCAATAAGATCTGTTCCCCTTCCTAATGGATTAATTAAGTGATCGCAGATGCGATGCAGATGCTCTATTTAATAAAAACATGGATTTACTAAAAAAACTTAACTCAAAAAAAAGCGATGAAATAGAAGCCTTTTAGTGCCTAGATATCTCAAGCTACAGGCGTTGTGCGCTTCTATAACAAGTAGGTATAAATTAAAAACCCCCGACATTCGCCATTTTGTGGTGGCGGCCATCTTAGACCGATTTTCATCAAACATAGTTAAGAACAGTCCCGACTAATTCACCTTTCAAACGAAAAAACCGCATTCAAATCGGTTCACCCGTTTCAAGGCTACGGTGGGAGAACCTTATAACACCCCTCTTTTTGCGTCGGGGTTTAAAAAAGCTGTACCTGCTATCGCCAGATGCATTATGAAGAAGTTCATCCTGCTCTTCCTCGCGTTGGTGCAGAGCAGCGCGGCGATCACGGACGCGTTCAGCACCACGATCAGCACGAACAGCAACCACATCACCGTGAACTGGAACGACTGTGGGATACAAATTATATGCACTTATTATTTCATCATCATCATCATCATCACTATCGCCATCATTACCATCACCATCATCATCATGACCATCACCATCATTACCATCACCATTATCATCATCACCATCATTACCATCATCATCATCATCACCATCATTACAATCAACATCATCATCATTACCATTACCATCATCATCATCATCACCATCATTACCATCACCATCATCATCACCATAACCATCACCATCCCCATCATCATCATCAACCCATAACCAGCACATTACAGTGCACGGGTCGCCTCTCAGAGTGAGAAGGGTTTAGGCCGTAGTCATAAACTATAAACATTTAAGAATTCAAAATTGTGCGGCGACCAGCTACATAAATTCACAGAGAACTGAGAATTTCATTCTTCATAAATTCATTTGGCTTCACTCGTATTGACGGGCTCGCATTTGTCGCTCTAAATGCAAAACTGCGTTGACGACGAGTGTTTTGTATTGTTTCGTTCATTGCGAATTTTGTTTCGCTTGTGCAATATTTTGTGTACAAACAGAGGCCTTATGCCGACTTTGTACATAGTGGCAACGATGATCGAAATTCGAGTATCGACACACGATAACTTCAGAGCAAAATGAACCCAAAGACTCTTATTTTAAAGTCGTAATTCAATACTTCGAATATTTATTTTACAACATTTCTGCTTGGGGCGCTGGTTGTTTTCGAATGCTGAATGTATTGGCGAACTCAAACCTTAATTTAAGCCATTTTAGGTCCATTTTACTCTGAAGTCATTGTAATTCGATCTAAAGTATTTAGTAAAGTTTTCGAGCTCTGCAAAGTGAGAATAAGCATACAGGCCGTAGGTATAAGTAACGGCGGCCAGTCTCAACCGAAGCGGATACTAGCCAACTACGCAGATATTATCGTGCACAAGTTGCGCGCATACACCGGTGCACTCTCTATTCCTTCTCTCTCATAGTCCGATGCCAATACGATACGACCGGAGACAGAGCAGGGGCAGAGCCGACGACCGCTTTACATGCTCTCCGACACACGGGGTTGTATATTTAACACCGCCAACTATCAACTCTGGACTGGCACTGAGAATTCCTTGACAGAAAAACCCAATTCCTCATAGCTTTGGCCCGACCCGGGAATCGAACCCAGGACCTCGTGATCCGCAGTCTACCACGCCAATCGTTAGACCACCGAATCAGCTCAGGTAGGTATAATACTCGTAAGTATGCAAAAATGTGTTAATTTAAGCGACGGCTTTATTTAAATTTTAGAGATGCAAAAAATCCCGGAAAGTAAGAGTTAGGTAGCTACCACGTAATTTTTATAAAACTTAAATCCACATGGGAGAAATCGCAGCCATCAGTTGTAGATAATAGTTTCAAGTTTTTCAAGTAATTCATAGTAAATAACAATAATTATTATTAAACGCTACATTTGAATTATACTTCTAGTACCGGAGACAAAAATAGTAACTCAGCAATTATTGGATACGCACCCGGCCGCGGCGGTCGCATAAATTTAACCATATTGACAGTCTCTCACGCTTCGGCAGCCCAAATCTAACACAGTGCACATCGAGTTGATAAACGACGAACGCGTGCCAAATGTTATGGCTCGACCACACTTGCAACACTACAGACAGGACCACACTCGCAATACTTATTCTGGTTAGAGAGTGTTGTATTCTGTGAACAGGACACTCGTTGTTTTGTTGTTGTTTTTGATTCATGGTGTTGAACGTCTTAAAACGACAGCTTCAGTGTGGCGATCGCATTCATCTCTGACTGGCCGGCACTATTGGCCAAAACGCATTGTTGCAGCAACGTTTATAAATTCAGTCAATCACCGCAGTGAGATTGTAGCAGTAGCAGCTCTTATACAATCGATGGGCATTCTTACCAAATCATAAGCATTTCGTGCGTTTAGAGATGCGCTAGTATTGTTATTATATTTTTATTTCATTCACTTACTCTAGACTAGACTCCAAACATTGGCTTTAACTCCCAACATGGGGATGGATCGCGTCAACCGCGTCGTGTCGCGAGTGTGTTTCCGACCTTAAAGATTGTTACGGTTTTAATTTTACGCTCGCGATGATGTTTTTAAACACCATCCTTTGCAAGATTCTGTGTCAGTACGGAATTGATGGCGTGACATTCCAACAACTGTTGCCAATAATGTGTTTCACTTTGTGATATCAACATTGTTTTGTTATCTTATTTATTGTTTGGAAGGAACAACATAATTTAGCGAAGATTAGCACAGAATGATTCCTATCAACAATCGCAATCGTTCCAATCGGCCGAATTTGTGGTATTCTTGCTGAAACTTCGTAACTTCATTTTAGCTAATACCTCCTTATCTGTTGACATAGATCTCTTGCCTCACTCATCACGTTCTTCCACCATTTTTGTGTTCCAGTGGCTCCCTGCGACTCGCCTGACGACGTCGGTCCATCTTTGGGAGTCTGCCAATACTGCACTTTCCGTTGCGAGGTCTCCATTC